>WBNO01032956.1:0-26888 GCA_013400575.1 Peucedramus taeniatus
CCCTCCCTCCGCCGCCACACCGGAGAGGCGCGCGCTCGGCCGCGCCCCTCTACGGCCGCTGTGTCACCGGTACCGCCCACCCCGCGGTTTGGCCCCGCCTCTTTCCCGCCCCGCAGGTTACGTCACTGGCCACGCCCACCGCCGGCCGCGCCCCACTCATCTCACCGCCCATAAAATATGCATAATAAGCCACGCGTGTCAATCACGAGGCCGCGCCCTTCCCCGCCCATAATCGCCGCGCGGGCTGTGGGGGGTCACGTGACAGCGAGCTCGGCCCCGCCCGCCCCCTGCGGTCACGTGACGTCTCCCCTGAGGGGCGGGCGCGGCCCCTGAGGGGTCCCGGCCTGGCGGATCCAAGAGCCGCTCTTAAACAGCATTTCACCACCATTTCACCACCATTTCACCACCGTTTCACCACCATTTCCACTTCTATTTTCACCACTTTCGTTAAAAAAAAATTAAACTTGCATCTTGATTTGTCGCCCCCCTCGCCCGTGAATCAAAATCTGCGCCGTGCAGTTCAAGACCTGCAGCAGAAACCGACAAAGCAAAGCGCTTACGTTTCTGTCCCTTCAGCAGGAAAAAAAGCCGAAATATTCTTCATGTTAAAAAACCTATTTAACTACTAAGAAATTAAAACGTGTGCAAGGTAAATTGCCATTGATGGTTCCAGAAAAAGCTCCAAGAACATTGTTTCGTTTAGACTTACAGCCGCCAGCACAAATGCTTCAGCAGGAGCTGCGCAACTCCTGTCATGTTTAACAGTGTAATTAACAATCGTATAAACAGTGTAATTAATAATCGTATAAACAGCTGTTTCTCTTGGATCTGTATGGCTGCTGAAAACCCAATTCTGATTTTCTTCTCGCCCAACAGGAATGTCTGAAGGCAATCCTGGCAGCTCCAACAATTCCGCCACGCTCCTGAGAGCCTCTCCCTGAGCTCTGCCAGCCTTGTGCCCATGACCGCTGGCCGGGATTTCCCCTCATCTTGCACAAAATGCCACCAAATTTTCACTTTAAGTTATCCCAAACCATCCAATTTTCACGTTTCAACCCTAAAGCTGCACCTGGTATCTACATTTTCCCTTTGCCCTCTCCCTGTGTGCCTCCGTGTCCCCAGCCCCCGCGGCAGGGCCCACACGCCCGGTGTGGTTCCCTGCCCTGCCCTTCCCAGCTATGGCACTAATCCCGAGCCTTTCCATGCCCGGAGAATTCCGTTAAACTCAGCAGAATCGCGGGCACGGGCGATGCCCAGCACATGCCGACCCGGCCGCTGGCGCCCTTCCCTTGGGAGGGAGCATCTGTTTGTGCTTTTCAAGGTCATTATTCGGCCCTTTCTGAAGTAACAGGGAAAATTCCGGAGCAGGAGAGGAGTGCTGGCAGCCCAGAAACCGCCCGTGTCCTGGGCTGTGTTCCCAGAAGAGTGAGGAGCAGGAAAGGGGGGGATCTGCCCCTCTGCTCTGGTTTCCTGAGACCCCGCTGGAGTTCTGTGTCCAGCTCTGGGGCCCCCAAAATCAGGAGGTGGAGCTGCTGGAGCAAGTCCTGAGGAAATCATGGAGATGCTCCAGGGGCTGGATCCAGGCTGGGAGAGCTGGGGGTGCTCCCCTGGAGAGGAGAAGGCTCCAGGGAGAGCTCAGAGCCCCTTGCAGGGCCTGAAGGGGCTCCAGGAGAGCTGGAGAGGGAGTGGGGACAAGGGATGGAGGGACAGGACACAGGGAATGGCTCCCAGTGCCAGAGGACAGGGCTGGATGGGAGATTGGGAAGGAATTCCTGGCTGTGAGGGTGGGGAGGCCCTGGCACAGGGTGCCCAGAGCAGCTGTGGCTGCCCCTGGATCCCTGGAAGTGTCCAAGGCCAGGCTGGATGGCTCTGGAACAACCTGGTATAGTGAAAGGTGTCCCTGCCCATGGCAGGGGATGGAACAAGGTGATCTTTAATCTCTCTCCCAACCCAAACCATTTTGAAATTCTGTGGTAGCTGTAACAGGCATGAAACTGCAATGTTTTTGCTGACTAATTTTCACAAATAATTACTACCAGAACTAAATGGGCATTTGCTACAAACCCTATCCCATAAGGACATGACCACCTGCCCTCTGAATTTAAATAAAAACCACAGAAAATTCGGGCTGACTTGACAGCTCTTTCACAGTTGCCTTTCTCACTGGGAGTTCCTGTAGGAACAGCCCTTTCAGCGTGGCCTCGTTGGGAGAAATGAGCAAATAAGAATGAAATCAATCCTCCTCCCAGCTGTGTTCAGGGCACCTTTGCTTTTCCACGCCTGAAAGGGCAGCGCTGTGGGCGGCTGCTGCTGTGTCCTGGGCTGCCAGTGGTGACAGCAGGAGTCCCCAGAGCCTGACGTTTCTTCCTGAGCAATCTGGTCGTTAGGAACCCTCATTAATGAGCAAACATGCAGCCGACAACGGTGGTGATGTCTCACTTTAAGGATCAGACTGGGACTGCAAAAGCACTTTTAATCAATAATCTCACCAGCCAACCTCGCCGAGCTTCGCGTTAGGATCACACAATATGTAGAAATAGAAAAGGATGATGAATTTTTGAATTTTTCCCCCTCCCTTGGGCAAATGCAGCTCTTCAGCTGTGTGTGTGTATATGCTGAAGGCTGTTAAATGAATCCCAGAATGGTTTGGGTTGGAAGGGACCTTAAAGACCATATTGTTCCAACCCCATGCCATGGGCAGGGACACCTTCCACTATCCCAGGTTGCTCCAACCTGGCCTGGAACACTGCCAGGAATGAGGCAGCCACAGCTTCTTTGAGCAGCCTGTGCCAGTGTGGAATTTGCATTCAATTGATTCATTTTAGTGCCAGGAATGGGTCTTTGGAAGGGCTAACACTGAGCCCTGGCCACATCCTATTGGAAGATGTTACTTTACACACTAAATTATGTAATGAAAGAAACATTGGGGTGAAACTGTGAATTTAAATTATTCAGAAAGGCTGTTTGGTGTAATAATGTGAGGGCAGTTCTTCATTTCAGGCCTGCATTGCCTGCACTGCTGCCTGTGTGCTACAAGTGTTGGCCACTCTGTTTTTAGCTCAGCTTCATGTAAATATTTGGGTTGGAAGGAAGCTCTGGTCTAACCTCTGTCTCAAAACAGGGCTAGCTGTGAACCTTGTCTGCGTGAGTTCTGAGTGTCTCCAAAGTCAGAGATTGCTCAACCTCTCTGTCTGTTCCATCCCTAAAAACAGCCCCTGTGAGTGCTGCCATTATTCCCTGCATCCCATCAGACTTTCCCTTGCTGGACTTGTGGCTTGTCCTCCTGCCATGTACCTCTGCCCACTCAGTACCACCCGCCTGGATGGCTGGAGGCTGCCGTGAGCTCCTTCCTACCCTCTCTCCCAGCTCAAAAATACAATTTCCACAGCTTTTCTTCATGCTCTGGCCCCCCAGCTGTGCCAGTGGCCCCTGCTGAACTCCCTCCGGTTTCAGCATCTCTCTTGTCTTTCAGTGACAAAATTGGGCATAATTGCCTGCCTCAGCCTTTGTTTTGGGGTAAAAGACCAACAGACAATACTTAAATTGTCCGATTCGGTACTTTTCAGGGACAATAGCACAGATCTTGAGTTGTGACAGGCATCAGAGGCAGGCAACTTTATCACACCCGGAGGGCTGTTCATGCCATGAACAGTAAATTCAAAGGAACAATAACAATATCTTTGTTGTACCTCCCTTTTACATCAGCCAGTCAGGAGGAACAGCACACAGCGGAGGCATCACTTTGCTACCCAACTGGAAAAAAAAAAAGGTTTTTTTTTTTTAACAAGTTTAAAATTCTGGAATTTAATGTCAGCTTTCATTAAGAAAATGCCAGTCTCTTGCTGATGGGCTGGAACAGTGAGATATAAGATATTAATCTTTAGTTCCAGTGTTGATTCTTACAGGGCGATGTCACTCGCTTTTCAATTCATGCCTCAGTGTGCTCTGTGAACATCAAGCACTCTGAAGAATTAGCTGAGCCACCCTGAAGCTAGATTTTAAAGGATACCAGATGGTATGTTCAGTGCATGTGGTAAGCTTTTATATGCTTTTCCCCTATGGCCAATCACTGACTGATCATTTATTTCAAAACTCTCATAAAATAAATCACTTTGAAAACGACGCTGTCTCTAGTTAATAAGTGCTCTTCCTCAAAGCAGAGCCTTGTTGCCATGAAGATAAAATCATAAAACTGGTTCAAAGTGCATGGGGATGGCAAATTCACCCTATTGAGGAGAGGAGATAAACTGGATTGAACTGGAAAGGAAGCGTAGCTGTCTGCTTGTTGTGAAATTACGAGCAGGTGAACTGTCATTAAAGGCACTCCGACAGTCGCTTTGGTACTAACACATGAGATTCCTGTGACAACCAGTGAATTTTTTGGGTACATTTTCTTCCCACAGTGGTGGATATGTAAAGCCTTGATCATGTGTCAAGTTACTGTATGAGTTTGTTTTCAAGTTTTGGAGTTAGTGATTACGTCTGGCAGCAGAAAACAGAGCTCTCTTCGCTTTTTTTTTTTTCTTTTTTAGTGAATAAGAAGTAGGAAGTTCCTCTGTGGGTGACAGGAATGGAACCCACCCCATCATCTGTCCTCTCAGAGAGGTGCTCGCCTTCTCCTCACTCCCAGATTGAGAACCACAGTTTCCTGGAGTGATCCAAACCTTTGTCACTGCTCCCTGCCACGGAATCACAGAATCATTTAGGTTGGGAGAGGATCTCCAAGGTCATTGAGTCCATCCAGTCCAGACCAGAGCACTGAGTGCCACATCCAGCCATTCTTTGAACACCTTGAGGGATGGTGACTTCATCACCTCCCTGGGCAGCCCTTTCCAGTGTTTAACCACCCTTTCCATGGAGAAATTCCTTCTGATATCCAAAATTCCTTCTGATTCCTCCTTCTGATCCCTTCTTGCCCTTCCACTTTGCTCCACATGCCCAATCCCAGAGCGTGGCTCCCAGCATGGTGTTGCAATCCTCACAGCCTCAATGAGCTGTGTGACATTTGCTGTCTGGCTGACAGCCATGGCTCCAACAGGCAGATGATAATATAGAGTTATGGCCCTTCGTTCTCTGAAGGATCATGTTTTCAAGTGCTCAGTGCTGAGGAGAAAAAGCTGGAAAATTTCTTTATCCGAAACCTTGAAAAGAAGATAAAAGGACCCCTTATTTTATTTCACTCTGATGTTGCAATTGTAAACAAATCTCTTTTTTTTTTTGTTGGAGGAGGAGGTGAGGAATAACTGGTTGTGGAGGCTTTGCCCTGGCAGTGAGGGCAGAGGTGATTTTCCCAGTGGCCCAAATGCTCTGACAGATATAAAAACACAGGCACATTCACACATCCCTGGGGGAGAGATTTTAGAATAGCCACAGTGGGACAGCCCAGAGGTCCAGCTGGCCTCATGACTTTGGGCAACACCAGATCCTCAGGAAAAGGAGAAAGGCAAGGAATGTGGAGCGATCCTCCTCTTGCCAAACCTCCAGGCCCCTGGCAATTGGCACTCTGGGGTTACATCTGCAGCAGCAGCCGTGGGAGACCCGCCCAAGGCCAGGCTGTGGGACAGTGCCATTTGTGCCATGGGATGGCTGCTGGTGATCTCTGCTATCCTGGGAGCAGCTCCCAGCAGGAAGGATGTGCCTGGATTGCTAAAATCTCAATCACTCCCTTTTTCATCACTTCCTCGTGACACCATTTGTGGCTGTATCTTTGTGCCTCGTTTTTGTCTTTCTGTTTTGGGATCCATTTGCTCACTGGGGGAGGCTTCTGTGCTCGGGCACTTTTCTCTGCAAACCTCTGAGGGCCTTTGAGGTCTCTGGTTTAGCACAGCCACTGACATGAGCCTGGAGGACATGGTTTAGTGGTGAATATGGCAGTGGTGGGGTAATAGCTGGACTCGATAATCTTAGAGGTCTTTTCCAGCCTAAACGATTCCAGCATTTTGTAGATGACATGAAATGCTCGATACCAAGTTGTTCTCTGTGGTTCAGATGTGTATTGATGGCATGGCCATACTGGCAAGGTCAATGATCCACTGATGGGTGCCAAAGAACACATTTACAGGCAAATGGCTTGTAGTAATGCAGGGAATGAGGCACGGAAGGATCGTTTGAGCTCGTGAAAGATCTCTAAGTCATTGATGTGACAAAGGTGCTGCTGAAGGGCATGTGATGAATTATCGACGAGAGTATTGAGTAAAAAACACTGTGCAAAGTGTTACAGCCAGAGCTAATCCGGGAAAGGGGGTGGCAGCATGGGCAGAGCTGAATTCTCTGCTTTCCTGATGTTCTTCTGGTAATTTCAGTACTTTTAGGAATCTTTCAGGGTGGGAGAATTTTTCCCCAATATTTCTTCGCTAAACTGGGGTGGGCATTTACCAAGCACCTGGTGCAGCTAAGAGAGTTTATTCCATTCCAGGACTGAGTTTTGTATCTTACCTCTACCCTCCCTGCTCGGGGCAGGGATTTAATGGCTGCAATTCCTTTGCCAGTTTTGGGCTACCTCATCAAAAGAACCCGAATTTCACCCACTGCAACTTCGTACAGTTAAATCTTGTCCCATCAGCTAATAGCCATTTAATGCTCCAAGAAATTCTGTGGGAATAACACCCATGCTATTCCTCCTCCTTCTCCTCAGCTTTCAGGCCCTGATTAAGCAAATAGCTTAAGTGCCAGGCTGAAGTGGTGCCTTTTAGTTGCTAATGCCATGCAAAAATGCCCTGAGAATAAAGCAGTTTTCATGATCACTGTTAAGAATCCGCTTCCTTCTTTGGGTCTTATTTTTCCATCAGCCTACTGGAAGAGTACAGCCAGAAAACAGATTAGCCCGGGACAGACTTCTCAACTAATAAACAAACCACAAATGCACTTCTTAGTCACATTTTAGGTCAAATGGATTTGTCAAGTCAATAGTCGCCCAACTATGAAGGAGTCCTATAAATAAATGAGACATATATTTTTAATATCTGCCTAACAGAGATCCTTTAAAGTGCAGATAGAGCTGAAATTAACTGAAGTCAAGATCATTTCCAGAGTCATTAAAAAAAAGAAAAAAAGAAAAGAAAAGAAAAGAAATCCTCAATTTGAACTTTTTAACCTTGGGCTTGTTTCCAGTCACATCTCTCACAATGATAATAAATTCAGAAAATTCCATGAAAATCTCTATTCTTTGGACTCTTGAGGCATTTAGCATGATGTTCTCAGTTCCTCTTTCTCTTATGAAAACAGGAAGAAATTATGCAGGGTAGTAGCTGTTTAAATACTAGAAATTCTCCCTGGGGAGAAGTACAGCCATTTCGGTGATAAATTGCAAGTGAGATAACGGAAGGTTGGGAACGAGCCTGATCCAAACTTCATTTCCAGGCTTCCTCACTGATTTCAGGGCTTTTTGGATGAGATTTGAGACGAGAAAGTCTCAACCCTGCTGAGTTTGAGTGGCAGGTTTGTCTTTGTGCAGGCTAACGCTGGGGAGTTCTCGTTGAAGCAGCGCGAAATAATGTCAGCTCAGCACTGGATTTTTATGCATGGAAATCCTACATCTAGAATTCATCCCGAGCCTTGCCAGCAGCCAGGCTGCTCTTCCCCCGCCGGAGCAGAGCCTTACAGCCCCGGGCTGTGAGTGAGCATCATCCCTTACCTCAGCTCTCCCTGCCTGGGGGCCAGCACTCCTCCTCCCGTGAATGTTTGCGATATTGTCTGAAGAAACAGATTCCAAATCCCCACCCTAAGCTCTTCCCCCTGCCAGGGGGGAGGCATCCTAATTAATTAGCGGGAATACTCCTCTCTACAGCCATTTAGAAAGCAAAGGGACTGACTGTTGTGATAAAGTGCACGGCAAAACATCCCGGGCTGAGCTCTAACAGCATCGCGGGGACCTGAGGACATAATTGCCTTGTTATTTCCGTGCTCCCCAGGGCTGTGCTGGAGGCAGTTTAGCAGAACGGGCACTTAAAAAGTGCCTCCAGCAAACTCCGCTCCCCGCTGCCTGCTTTCCCAGATCCCTCGTTGCCTTTGCTCCGCTTGGCAGGAGCTCGTTTTCCTCCTCCTCCTCCTCCTCCTCCTCCTCCTCCTCTGGGAAATTCCCGTCCTTTGATTCCCCGTGCCGTGAGTGCAGCCCGGCCGTGGTTAAGGCTGCAGAGCCCGCCCGCCTCCACCGCCGCTCCTGGAGCCATCTCCTGCTTCCCACTCGGAATTTCTTCTCGACCTGCAGCATCTCCTTGCTTTGCTTTGGTTTCGAGGTCTGCAGCACCGAGGGCCTATTACAACACAAATAAAGTGAATAACACTTCCTCGGTGGTGTTGCAGCCCGGTGTCACGGCGCTCAGGCCGGCTGGTGACCTGAGAAAACCAGTCCCGCTCGGGACCGTGTCACTCCTTCCTTCCCTCGGCGCTACTTAGCTGAACACATTCTGGGAAAACAACAAGATATGCTGCCAAAATAGCAGAGAGGACCGACTCCCCAAACAGGAGGCCTCCCCCCGGCTTGAACCGCGGGTTTGATGAAGTAACAGGAGGTAAAAACAACCAATGCAGTGCTCTTCAAACTTCTGAATAGCTTCTAATCACACACATTGTCTCTGAAGAACACGTAGGTAGGAGCAAGGACTGCAGGATAAGACTCCAGCGAAACCATTATGCTGAAGTGCAGTAAAAAATGAAAGGACTCTTTCCCTCAGCAAAGATTTCACCGAGGTTAGGTCTGCTACTGCTAGGAATTTTCTTTTAGACAATGTATACATTACAGGTGTGCTGAAACGTATTTCCATAGTTAAAAACGAGCTGTAATTAGCAAATGAATTAAGTGCACTTTTGTGGAGATCCACTCTCATTCACTCGCTGATTTGCAGTCAATTGTTTGCAATGACTCTCCCTACTGACAGAAATTCAGACACTTTATAACATTTAGCCCATAAATGCAGAATCACAGAATATCCTGAGCTAGGAGGGACTCACAAGGATCATCGAGTCCAGCTCCTGGCCCTGCACAGGACAGAAACCCAACATGTGCCTGAGACCATTGCCCAGTGCAAGAATTCAGTGTTTCATTCGAAGCAACTTCATACAATAATGCTTTTTTTTTTTTATTTTGAGAAGAGTGAAGCACACATTGATAAATTGGGCTGGCCACTGCCTGAGCTCCTTTTCCTTGAGCCTTCACTTGTGGCCACTGTGGGATACAGAGGACTCTTCCATATGGACTTTTGGCCCAGCCTGGCGTGGCCATGGACGTGTTCTGCTTTTAGAGAAAACCAAGTAAGTCTTGTCTTAGAGTACAAGAAGGAATTTTGGATGCTCATGACAGTGCTCCAGCCAGCAGGCGATGGAGGGAAGTGTACATGGGTTTTTTGCTTTACTCCCTCCCACTGAGCATTTCAGGTTAAGGTGAATAAGACCCACTTGTGATTTCAGCTGTTACAGTATTAAATTTCATTTGCTAATGCCATATGTTATTTGTGTGCTAACAAATGTGCCGTTTTTAGCTCGTAAAGTGCTGAATGAATTTATCTGGAATAATTTCCACCCTAACGTGGCCAAACATTTGGCAAACAAAGTTCCAAAGTGAGCTTTTGGGAGTTGTATTTGATGACAGTGTGTGGGTATCGAAATAATTAGGAGTGCAGGCTGGGGGGAGGAGGACAGAAGATTACAGAGCAGGGACACAACTCATAGCTTGGGAAGCCTTTGGAAAGAGGTGACTCCGGTTCCTCAGTTTCCCTGCCTCCTCTTTCTGCCTCCTTCCTCCCCTGCCTTTCCCCCTCGATAATCCTGCCTGTCTGGAATCAATAAAAGGAGCACATCAGATAAGGCAAGGGATTATTTCCTTATGCTTTTGCTATTATACGAAGCACAATATCAAAGTATTCCGTGCATCCTCCCAGCTCCTTGTGAAAGAAAGGATCCTTTTATTCCTTGGCTGGCCTTTTGTCTAGCCAAGTATCTGCCGCCCACTCAGGTAATTTGTACCAACAGATCATACCTGTGGTAGCAGAAGATCCTGTCAGGAGGGAATATCCAGCAGAAACCAGGCATTGCTCATGTATGAGGAAGGCTGGCTGGAAAGGGGAGCTGATTTTTTTTTTTTTTTTACCTCCTTTGGAAGAGGGGAAGACTTGGGAAGAGGCTTTTGCTCAAACAGGGAACTTTTTAAAATCTTACCTTAATAAATGTGTGTGCTCCTGGTGGGATGATGAAGTGCCTCATCTGCTGAGTGCTCAAACTCACACCCTCCCCTCAGTGTCCCCCTCGGCCATATCTTCCCCAATAAAATATTCTCTTATTTCCCCTTCATGTGTGCCCTCTCCTTGAGCACAGGACCCAGATTCCTGGTGTACAAGCCCACCAGAGCCAGCAGCATCACACTGGGATATAATTTGTCTCAGAGAATATAGAAATGACAGGAGTGTAGGAATGACAGGATGCCCCTGTGGCCAGCCCTGCGGTACCTTGGCGGCGGCGACATCTCAGGCAGCTCCCAGTCTGATACCAGAGGTTTTGCTGGGAAGAGAGGGACAAAAACAGCCTTCAGCTTGTCCTCATCTTCCAGCTTGCCAGGTCAGATGTCAAAAAACCACCAGGGTAGGGGTTCCTGTTCCCACTGCTGCGAGGTCATAGCCAGCCCCACAGAGGAGAGGCTCTGCTGCACCCCAGCCCTGGATTTTTGCTCCAGCTGTTAACCCAGTTCCCCTCTCTTGCTCCTCTTTATCCCTGTCTGGTTATCCTTCCTGCTCCTGCAGACACCCTTCCCTCAGGCTGACAGCACCCTTGGTATGTTTGTTGTTGCATGAGAGGCTTCTGGAATAACATTACAATGCTGATAAAGAAATTAAGTTTGGGTGGATTAATTTCTGATGTGCTAAAACCATCCAAATAATAGCCACAAACCTGAAATTACCTCAATTTGCAACTGTGCAAATGTCATATTTGATAGAGTTACTCCCATTTCACTGCCCCAGTGTTCATAAAGACCTTTCCTCCTTCCCCTGAGTCAGAGGATGAGAAGTTTTGGATGGCTCCTAACAACACAGCCAGTGCTCAGATTGATTATTCTTGACTAAATTTGCTTAATTTTTTTTTTCTTTTTTGGGCTTTGGATATCAATTAAAAGAACACAACTCTTTTGTCTTGTGTGTTGCTCCCCTCAAAATAATGAACTGTTTAATACACCAGAGGCAATTTCAAATTATCTAGTTTAATGAGGAAGGTTGTGACAGAAGATTTATTACCCATTCTGATCTGCTAATGTATTTTCTCAACCATCCCAGCAGAACCAATCACTGTATTTTCATTATACACTCTATTTTCAGGGGTTCATTAGTTGTAGACTAAAAATAACAGCGAAGGTCTCAATCTGAAAGCTAATCCAATTTTTTTTAATTGGAAACAAAATTTGATCAGACAACTTTCTAATCATAACAGCATCAAGCATCAAGACCCTTACTAGGTGTTTTGTCCAATTTGAAACTTCATTTGGCTACACATAAAGACCTGACCCAGAAATACAATCGTGTAACTGCCAGGAAGGACAAACCCAGCCTTTTCCTGAACAAAAAAAATCCCACATTAGCACAAGCCATGGACTGTGGTCTAGTCCAATTGACACACATTAAAAATAAAAGGTCTGGCAATGAACCTGCTCATCTGAAACAAACTCAAGAGATGCTCTGAGCTACTGGCTCAACATCAGAGTTGAGAAATAACTAAGACTTTTTCCCCCCAAGGAATTAAAAATAAAATTAAGGAAAATAAGATGGAAGAACTTCTAGATAGCCAAGTGATCTCCTACCTTCAATCTGGATTGAAATCTTTGGGTTGGCACTTCCCAGCAATGTTGGATTATAGGACATAACACGGGCCCAGTGTTTTCCCTGCTGCATCATTTTGATGTGCAAGAACCACAGGAATAACAAGAGGACAGGGAAGAGGGATCCATATTCCCAAGGCCCAGCTTTAGCAGAGGGACTCTGGCTTTGGCCCTCTACACAGGCCAGACATCCTTCCTGGGAAATGATGAGAATTATGTGGTGAGAATGTTCCTCACAGAATCAGGGAATGGTTGGGGCTGGAAAGGACCTTAAAGATGATAACATTCCACCCCCTGCCATGGGCAGGGACACTTTCCACTGTCCCAGGCTGCTCCAAGCCCTGTCCAGCCTGGCCTTGGGCACTGCCAGGGATCCAGGGGCAGCCACAGCTTCTCTGGGCACCCTGTGCCAGGGCTTCACCACCCTCACAGGGAAGAATTTAATCCTAATGTCTCATCCAAACCTACTGTCTGTCAGTTTGAACCCATTCCCCCTTGCCTTGTCACTCCATGCTCCTGTGAAAAGTTCCTCTCCATGTTTCTGTAGGCTCCCTTCAGGTACTGCAAGGCCACAATTAGGTCACCCTGAAACCTTCTCTTTTCCAAGCTGAACAATCCCAATTCTCTCAGCCTTTCCTCACAGGAGAGCTGTCCCAGCCCTCTGATCTCGTTGTGGCAGCCACGGGAGCTGTGCTTGCTGCAGGCATCCCTCAGACTGGTCCCAAACCCACGCTGTTCTAGGGATTCTCCACAGCAATAAAATATCTGGGATGCCCACACAAGGCCATCCAGGGGGCACTTGGCAGTCATTCCTAGAGGATCCCCACAGGAAGATGCTTGCAGTGACCTGCCTGTGGGGAGGCTGGGCTGAGGATGTGTTTTGTCCAGATAACGCATCACCCAGACACCCAGGGGATTTTTAAAAGGGATACAGGGAAGTTATTGCACCTCCCGCCAGCCCCACGCTATAGATTTTAGATGCATAAATTATATATTTACGTTCAAAACGCTATTATTCATAGAGTTGAGTAAACAAGTATCGATTTTTACACTGTAGCAGGGATGAGTATTTGCAGTGATGCAGAGGCTCCTCTTTCACCCTGGGTACCTCTGACCTCATCGGCGCTTCCTGAGCAAGGAGCATCCTTTAGCGAGGATGATCAAGTTGAAAACCAGCCGGCTGCTGCTGCTGGCAATGGAAATCAATGTGCATTTCCTTCTGAATGGACACTTCTCCACCCACGCCGCGTCATGTGCGGCTCGCCGGGATGCGGGGCCAGACAGAGGCGGGCGGAAAGCGAGGGAAGGGAGGATGTGTGAAACCATCTCCGCTCGCTCCCTGCAGCCTCGGCTCTCCCACCTCCCGGGCAGAGGCTGTGTGAATAGAGCAGGAAAAAGGAGCTTGGATGCGTTTTAAAAGTGATACTACTGCAGAGATCACGTTAAACGCTTTGTGAAGGGTCGTGTGTCAAGATTTCTCTCTATTAAATATTTCTCTCTATTAAATATATGATGCCACCATGCACATTTAGGGGTGGCAGAAAAAAGAAGTCCTCGAACTGTATTTTCCAGTGCTCTGTTGTTTCAGAGGTTAACCAAAATCACTTACTTCATGGCTAACTTTGCTATATTGAATCAATGAACAAGTTCCTTATTGGATTTTTATTGCAGATAAAATTGACAGGGAAAATCACTGGGATATACTTAAAAATGGGAAGGAAATGTACGTTTACAATAAAAAGGTCTCTGAAGGTCTCTTGTTTCATAGGAAGGAAGCTGTCTTTATAGTGCATGAACTATAAAAAATGATTAAAACTGAAGAGAGACAGGAAGCTGATAATTTGATTTATCATCTTAATGGCTATGATTCATGAATAAATAATATAATGGTTTATGTCTCTCTTGTAAAAGAAGTAGAGAAGAGCAATTTGTCTAATAAATGACTTCAAAAATTACAGCTGAGTCTTGTTTGCCACATTTGTTCTATTTAAAAAGAATGAGGGAGTATCTTATTTCTTATTACTTACTAGGACATTTGTTGTATTATTTATAAGAGTCAAAAACCTTAACTAAAAGCCACTCATCTCTGACCACAGTCTCCCATTAGCTTTAAATTCAGGAAAGAGAAAAGGATTGATCACTAGATCAATAAATCTAACCTTGGATCTGACTAAAAGCTTCCTTTAACCTCCTTCCTCCAGCATCCTTTTTCAAAATTAAAGTATCCCCGTTTTTAATTATTTAAAAGCATGTCAGTTTTATGGTAAGGCCCTGTTTGACTGCATCATACAAGGATTTCTTCTTTATACTGGAAGCCCACTAGCATCTTTAAAAGGAGAGCATTTAAACCATGATAATTTGTTGGTTTGGTTTTTTTTAAAGTTAGACATGCTGCTATAGATATACATACCCTGCTCCAAATACACCCTGGATTTCATCAGGACAAATGCTGAGAACAGGAAAATGGAGAAGAAATGTGTGTTCCAAATTATCAGACACACAAACCACCCCAAGCCCATCGATGACTCTGCTGGAGCTGAAGTTGCTCTGTATCGATGGCCCGGGGCCAACGAGTGACATTGTTACAGACCTGCAAAAAGTCATTCTAGGCAAAAGCACACTCCAGAGGACACAATTAATGGAAAGAGTGTTTAATTTTTTCTAAATCATCACATAAAAATAACTTGTATATATAGTTTGCCCAGCGTGCATCAAGAGCTTGACCATTTTTCCCCCTTTTATCAAAATAATTTAGGAAAATCAGATCTTTTTTTAACCAGAAGCTGTTCACACCAATTCAATACACAGTTTCCACTGTGCTGCTGTGGGACAACCTTCAAAACAGTTCAAAGCACATCTTGCAGACACAATTCCTGATGCAAAGCTGGTTGGGTGCCCCAAAGACTCCCCAACACTCTGGAGCTGTGACCAGAGTCACCTCTGGATTTATGACCTTGCCCATCCACTGGGCTGCTGCACAATCTTGGACACGTGGGTTTGGCACATCTCTGCACCTTCCCTTATTCCACTTTAAATCTTCATCCTGAAGAATGGGGGATTTCTGTCTTGGCAAGGATTTGGGCTGAGAAGAGAGGCTGTGGACTCCTCATCCTGGGAAATGTCCAAGGCCAGGTTGGATGGAGCTTGGAGCAACCTGGGGTAATGGAAGATGTCCCTGCCCATGGCAGGGGGTGGAGCTGGATGATCTGTAAGGTCCCTTCCAACCCAAACCCTTCTGGGATTCTCTGATTCTAGAAAATAGAAGTTCTTACCCTGTTTTTGAGGCTAATTTTTAAGAGGGTCTCAAAACTGAACTGAAGACTTGCTTGTCTTTGGCCAAGGTGTTCTAAGGTGGTACTGGAATGAGCAGCACTGATAGGACTGATAATGACAGCACTGGGAGGAAAACTTTAGGGTGACAATTTTTGGCATATTGTAAAACCAGTCCTACCAGATTTATTTAAAACAGAGAGGAAAAGAAGAGAAAAAAAGGTAAATAGATTTTAACAAAATAGACCTTTTGAGTTCTTCCATTTCATAAAACAGGTACAGTTCATGGCATGGATCTTGCACAGATCACGTGTGACACGACTCAGTGTTGTTAGGGACTAATGCCACACAGGTGGACAAAAATCAGGAAAAAATAGTGGGAAAAATCCCACAATTCACAAAATCCCATTTATCAATACTTTCCACATGAGATTTCTCTAAACTAATGCAATTAACTGCCCCACAGTCCAAAGGCACTATTTTTATGTGCCACACCTTCTTCCCCCAACTGCTGTATTATATAGGTCTCCTAAATTTGGAGTGCTCAAGATGTTTTTGGGGTAAGTGATGCATCAACTCATGTCAAAACAATGTAGGCTGAATCCAGAATGACACTGAAACACAGTGTGTTGGGGAATGATACCCCAAAAAAGGTTCTCTCCTGGCCTTTCATTTTGAAGGGACAAAATCTTTGTTGATTTTGAAAATGACAGTGGCCTTCACTAACTTCTGAAGCACCACTTTTGGTCAAAATCTAATTTTTGTGGTCCTGCCATAAAAATAATGCTAATCCCTATCTAGAATTACGAGCTTTTTGCTCTAATTAGGAGTTTCTGAAAGAGAATTTTAATCAAGCAGGCTGCAAATATCTCTGATGCCATTCCAGATCTTGAACCAGAAGCTCTTCCTTCCTACTGCAGCCACCCAAATCCCAGCCCACCATCCCACCGTGATGGGCACAGTGGACAAGAGCAGAGCAATGATCCCTTTGTTGCAACTGGAAAATGGCAGTGCCAGGGTACAATAGACTTAGCAGTATAAAGCTGCCCTTGATAAAATACAGTTTATGCAAAAGGCAACGAATGGAAGCAGCACAAGATAAAAATTACATTAAAAAACAGAGTGATTTTTCTGACATCAGTCCCACAATTCTGTTTGGATGTGGAGGAGGGAGGATCTCAGCTGGGATAAGCCACTAGAAGTGTATCAATAAAGCCATGTTGATTTATAGCAGCTGAGAATTCGTCCTGGAGCGCGCTCATCCGTGTGCGATGCCATGGATTGATGTGTTAGCATTTTCTCCCTGGAGACTTTGGTTCCAAACCTATTTAAAACCCAGGGAAAACAAACGGGCTGGTCTCTAGGCAGATGTCCCTGGAAATCTGTTTACATCATCACAGTGGCAGCAGCTCAGTGGAAAGGGTTTTATCTGCTCAGGTTGGGGGTAAGGGCAGGGTGGCAGGTCCTGGTGGAGTTGCATGGCAAAGCTTCCTTGGTAATTCCTGAGCAGCCACCTTGCAGGATGGATTTGATGTCCACAAATCTATAGGATTCTGTACAAGGTGAAATGAAATCCAAACAGAAGTATTGCTTAGTCTGAGTCTACAATCTTGGAGCCAGACTCTACAGCACTGTGCTCTACTGCTCCTTGCCTGCACACAGATTCCCAAGGGATCAGTGATGGGGCCAGTCTTGTTCAGCTTATTCACCACCCTGGATGAAGGGACAGAGTGTTCCCTCAGCAGCTTTGTGGTGCTACAGAACAGGGAGGAGTGGCTGACACACCAACAGGCTGTGCTGACACTCAGCCAGACCCAGAACAGGCTGGAGAGATGGGCAGGGAGGAACCCAAGGAAGTTCAAGCAGGGTGCCCCTGTCCTGGGGAGGAATGACCCCATGCACCAGTCCAGGCTGGGGACTGAGCTGCTGGAAAGCAGCACTGTGGAGAAGGACCTGGGGTGAGCCAGCACTGTGTCCTTGTGGCCAGGAAGGCCAATGGAATCCTGGGCTGCATGAGGGAAAGTGTGGCCAGCAGGTCAAGGGAGGTGATCCTGCCCCTCTCCTCAGCCCTGCTGAGGGCTCAGCTGGGACTGCTGTGTCCAATTCTGGGCTGCTTAGTACAAGAAATACAAGGAATTACTGGAGTGGAGGGGCTGTGAAGGTGCTGAGGGGACTGGAGCATCTCTCCTGTGAGGAAAGGCTGAGGGAGCTGGGCATCAGCTCTGGAGAAGTGACAGCTGAGAGGGGAACCAATCAATCCATACAGATACAATACCTTAAGGGCAGGAGGATGGGAACAGACAGGGGAGAATGGTGCCCTGAGACAGGACAAGGAGCAACAGGCACAAACTGAAACACAGGAAGTTCCATCTGAATATGAGGAAAAATCTCTTTACTGTGCAGGTGATGGAGGCCTAGAACAGGCTGTACAGAGAGGTTGTGGAGTCTCCTATTCTGGAGATGTCCAAAACCCACCTGGATGTGATCCTATGCTTGAGCAGGGGGCTTGGATGAGATTCTCTGCAGAGCTCCCTTCCAACCCTAAGCATTCAGTGATAACCTCACCCACAGGTCATTGCTGATTTTTTGATAGGATCCTTCACATGGATGAAATGAAACATATTTGTAATTCAGCAGGCTTGGGGCTCAGTTTCAAAAGCATTTTGAGAGGATACAAAGGCTCCCTGTAGTCAAAGGAGAGGAAACAATGTGGTCGTTGGAGTTACAATTACACCATCTCACATTCTTTTGGCAGAGGAGTTCCGGGCCCAGCTTGGGAGAGGAGATAAGGCACGAACAGGGACCAGAACTGCAGGTCACTGCTGCACCTCCTGCAGCTGCACCCTGAGGCCAGCCTGGAGTTTCCTGCCTGAACCCATATCCACTGAGTCTCGTGGGATTCCACCAACAACTCAGCAGCAGATCTGCCTATCCATGTAATGTAAGTAATGCTTTTAGGAGCATTATCCATGCATGGTTTTCCCGTACATGGAATTTGGCAGGAAGCCATTCGACCAAATGCTTCACATTGCAAGAAAAATCAGCAGACTTGTTTTCTTTTTTAACTATACTTATCAAAAAAAAACAACCCCCCTACTAACAAAGTAGGAAAGTTATTCACCGTCACCTCAGGCTCAACCATGCAGAATCAAATGGTTAAATATGCAGGTTTTAAAGGAAATATCTTCCTTCCCACCCTCCCACCCTGTGCTTTATCATTTAAGCAGCGGCAGCTCCTACAGCAGAAACTGGCTATTTTGTATAAAGCAACAGTAACACAGAAACAGAGTTCCCAAGTCCAAGCCCCATCTATCATAAGTAACTACATGATTATCTCTTCCAGACACTGATCAAATCCCAGTTTATGAGCAGTTTGCTTTTTACTGCTATTATACAAAATGAAAAGCTCTTCCAGAACCCTGCTGCTCTGACGACGATGAGTCTTCCTCCTCTCCAACCAAAACCTTTCCAGGACCAGTTTATACATGTTTGCTCCTGCACTGAGTGTTGTCCTTAACTTGAATTGTTTTTCCTCTCCCTGGTATTTAGTCCCCTGATATATTTATAGAAACATCATATCCTCTTTCAAACTTCATTTTGCTTGGAATAGTAATGTTAGAAATAGACTGATGAATTTACTGCAGTGGATAGGGATGGACAGACACACACACACAGAAGCTAGAGCACTCATTTTAAAAGAAACGCAGAAAATACAGATGAGTCAATCTTTAGTTAACAGTGCATTTTTTCAATCATGTCAGCAACACGTGTCAACTACAATAGAAAAGACAGATCAAGTTCAAAACTGATTTTCAGGGGGTTTTAGATCTAACGACTATCCATCTATAAGAAATACCAGAAAGCCTACCTGGAATTCCATAAAACTCTAGCCTAGGGACAGTACCAAAAGCCCACAATGAATATAATTTCTAAAAAAGAGAGCTGTGAAGACTCAAAAGTACATTTAAACAGAGACTAGTTTGGGTGGTAAATAATATGCAGAAAAAGAAGATAATAATCAAGTTGCTATTAAAAAAAAAACAAACCTAGAAGGAAAAGAGATTGAACATACTATTGTCTGTTCGGAGAAAATTTCTTTCACAAAAATATTTTCTAGCTTTGCTGCTCTGGTACATCAATCCTGAGCACTCTAACTTTTGACTTATAATGATATTCCTTCAGATACAGCTTCACTGAGGGAGGGATGGGAAGTGCATCGATACCATCATAAGTTGTACAGTTGCAAATGACCGTTCTACATATATGCTGGAGAGAGAAGGGAAAGGTCCTGTTTAGGGGAGTGGATAAAAGTGGCTCAAAGAACATACAGGAACTTGGATCTTTGTAGTGTTCTAGGAGTCCCGTGATGTCTGGAGAATGGAAGACACAGGGATCATGGGCATCAAAGCTGAAGTTGTGATTCCACTGCTCTATCCGGGCGTGGAGGGAGCGACTGTAGCGCCTGAAGCTCACGGAAAACAAATAGTCCTCCTGGGCAGAGTCTCGCAACAGAAACGTTCCCTCTGGCTTCCCTTCCAGCAGCGCCTCAGCTGCGTATTTATCCATCACTCCCCAGTAGCAGGGATTGTTATTGATCTGGAGGAGGTCTGGCACTAGGCAGTGGACATAATCAATCTGGGTGTGGTATTTCGGGGGCGTTTCCATCCGCAGCAGCTCGTCATCCGTTTCCCATTTGGGCTTGTTTCGTTTTCGAGAACTTGTGCACAGAGTTATGACTTCATCATCGGAGTCCATGTCACTCTCGTCTCTATTGCTCCTTGCCACCTTACCTGTCACCAGCTCGGGCCTCGGGTCACCCCGAGAGGAACTGCTGTCAGTGAAGTCACAGGACTGGGAGGGGGAGTCCATTCCCCCATTGGCAATCTCCTCATCTCGAAGCTGATCCTCCCTTTCCTCGTGCTGGGATAAATCAGCAATTATCCATTCTTCTGCCTTTGGACTTATAGGGGCCGTGTGCCTTTTGATCAAGTGCCACCGGAAAGCCAGCTCGGAGCGTGGAGGGAAAGGACACTTATCCAGCATCAGCTCACTGATATGGATCTTCCTTTTGGATGGCAGTCCAGAGGCGTGCCGGCTGCTGCAGTTCTTTATGGGAAAGCACTGACCCACAGCATCCTGCAGCTTCTGTTTGAGGGACCGGCCTAAAAACCTGTGGCCACAGGACCGGTCTAGATCCAGCTCGATGGACGAGCAGCTGTACTTCCTCTCTTGGCTCCTTAAATTAGCCCCCGACCTTCCTGCAGCACTTGCTGTTTCGGCATCAGGACAGTGCTCACTTTTTTTGGACCAGGAGAGCTTTTTCCCACTCCAGACATACCCATCCTTTCTGTCTGCGCTCCTGCTCCGGTTGCTTTTGGGCCTCACATCCGCGTTTTTCGCACTGCTGTCCTTGTTTTCTGCCATTGTGACAGCTTTGCTTCACAAGTTGCCAGGAAGCACACACTGTGTTTCTTGTGGGGTTTTTCTACATAAGGAAGCTTCCTCGAGGCACTTTCTGGAAATATCTGAGGAAAAAGAAAACACAGCTCAGTTAACTGCGATGCACACGCACAGTGCAACAGCAGTGCTGGTGGATACAGGACAACAGTGACAATTAATTGCTGACCACGTAAAAATCATGTGATTGAGGTGAATTCACTAGCACACCCCACAAATACCAGCCTGATCCCAGAAAAAGCTCTCTTAACCCTTCCTTGGGAACAGCATCCTCCAGAAAAAACTACCTTAACACATTTGTTGAGTTTTCATTCTGATTATGCAGCAGAGCAGAACGATTTAGGCGTTGGCAACCCCTTTGTGCCAGGGCCCATTTCAAAAGGAAACCCTTCCTGGGGCAGGTGATACTGCTTTAGCTGTTTATGGAGCAAATTCTGCTTCTCTTCCAAATAACCTTTCAAGAAGGAACAAACCAGAACAGAAACAAGTAGGTCAGAGTACAAAGAGCTACTGTACCTAGATGATATGCCTGTTTGCTACTAATCCACAGGATGGGATGCCAGAGATCTTTTTCTTAACTGACACTTTTGGGTCACTTTCGGGATAAAAAAGAAAAAAAAAAAAACAAACCTAAATTTTATCAGTCACAGATTCTGTCAGTTTTCTGAAAGCTGTTTTCCTCTGCCTTTTCAAAGGAAGGGAGCTAGGAAATAGTGAAGCCCTAAGGGATTGAAATATCTGGGGCTTTACATACTGAAAAGGATTAAAACAATCCAGCCCCTTACTAAAAGCAATTTTAAAGGGCCGTGAAAGATGGAACTGCTTATTACTCATTAGAGAAGGAAGTTTACATTATTAAAATCAGCGTTGCTTTGAGACCTACAGTTGCTGATTTAATTTTCTTTTGTTTCCAAAGTTATATTGAATTCTCAAATAGATAAGAGGTTTCCTTTTGACTGCTGCACTTTGAAAAATAGATGAAAAAAATCCTCTTTTGATTACTCAGTTGAAAGTGGAGCAGGATTTTTTTAAAGATACATAGACAGCAATATGGTATGGATGCTATACCCCCTGAGGCATGGCAGGATGTAGAAATATTTCCCATCACTTATCATAACCAGGATATTCTATGATCCTGTGATGCTTCTGCACCAAAACCATGCACAGCTCCTCTGTTGCACTGCTGGGGGGGGGAGTTTCAGCTGAGGGTTTTTCTGTGTTGTTTTGGACTTTTTTTACAACTAATTGACACGGTAAATACTAAGCAGGAAAAGAAAAGGGCATCCACTTCCTCTCTCCATTCAATCCATTCTCATCATCAGGATTAGCCAGCATGACACAACCTCTCTGCAGTCCCCCGGGGCTGCGCTGCGCAGGCTGAGTTCGAGCCTCTGCTTTCAGTAAAAGAACAAGACAGCCTTGCCAAAAGGCTCACATGCAATCTGTGGGCCAAATGCATCCCAGATGGAACTTTCACCCAGGAATTTTTCACATTGCATTCCTTATTTAAAACCCGCAGACCTGAGAGCTCTGGGGGAAAGGAAAAGGCAGGGGAAGGGAGGAGATGCAGAAATGTAGAATGAAGGTAAGATTGGTTCAATATTGGAAAAGTGCTGGGAAGAAAAATGGCATTAGAGCAATGCAGATGAATATCACCTCACTGGTACCAAGGGGAATCACAGGAAAGGGTCCATATTTCAGCAATTACAAATCAAATATTAAACCAAAGATTTATTTTTCTTCTCTCATGGTTTTGCAAATTGCTTTTCAGTGAAAGCATGGCAAGACACAATGAAGACAAGAGAAAGGAAACATGCATATGAGACTCAAAATATCTTTATTTAGACCAAGATTCATTGACTGCTTTTTTGGAACCTTGATATTTTTCATCCAGAAATACCTAGAGCGAAGCACTGAATTTTCTCCACAATTCAAAAAAAAAAAAAGAGGGAGAAAAAGCAATCTCATTTACCCTGGTGATAGTCTGAAGTCACTGAAGACAAAAAGTTTTTAGATTAATCCTGTAGCAAAATACATTAATTGTCTATATATGGGATTTTTAATTGGACAGAGAGATATCACTGAGGTTGCAAAGTCAAGTACTTAAAAATTAGGATATGACAGTTTGTAATTGCTTTTGAAACCTTCAATTATCTCATTCTGCTCATCCAGCCCATATAAGGAATAAGAACATGCAGATTTTGGGCTTTTAATTAAAAACTGCAAAACATACAAAACCCAGAAGTGCCTGTTATCTCCTAACTTCAGCCTTCCAACTGAAAGAAGCTTGGGTTTTGTGGAATTTCTGGGCTGCCTTTGTATTGAGCTGTAAAGCCACCTTCCCCTTTGTACCTTTCTCCTGTCGTGAATCATTAGTGGCACCTGAACCCTGAAAGAGAAGCTGGGGGAGCAGCACGTGATGCTGCAAAGCCATGCACCATTAGCCAGAGCTGCTTCCCTGGGGTTTGAAGGGCTGCTGGAGCCCAGGCGCCGCTTCTGCCACGTCAGAGCAGGAATTGCTAATCAGACAGAACACCAGAGCTGTGAAAAGAGCAGGGAACAAATGAAGAAAAAAGGGATGTCATCCCACTAAAGCCAGGTTTGAACCTGACTGTGTGTTATAAACTGTGTGCTGTGGGAGAGCTGCCTCCCAAATCCCACTGTTTGGCATTACAGCGAGGGATCACACCTTCACACCCTTCTGGATCAGTGATTCACAGCCCCACCAATAAAATGGGGAGCAAAAATAATTGAAGTGTCAGGAAGAAAAAGGCATAAAGGGCAGGGAAGGCATTCAGTGCTCTATTACCACTTGGGGCCATCCATCTAAAGCAGCTCTTCCTTTCACTGCAGCATCCAAGGGAAATGCCACGTACTTCCATTAAGGGCTGGAGCGCTGCTGGAGGAGCAGGACAGGAGGGCAAGGATAAAAGAGAGGGAACACAGAGTGTACTTTTCCCTAGAGGGGAAGGTTAAATGGAGGAGTCCAGCACTGTGCAGCTTACACACATCAGGTCTGAGCTCTTTTTGGGAGAAATAATGAGCGTCCTGCCTGCAAAAGCCTTGTCCTGCACGGGGATACCTCAGGCACCTCTGATGATGGCAGATTTGACAAAACCCTTATGCTAGAAATCCTTTCCCCTAAGGAAAGAGCAAAGATAAAGACACATGGGGGGATGAGCAGAGTTCACTTCGGGCCATGGGACCCGGCTGGTAGTCCAAGGTTACCCAGCACTGTCACAGCTACAGTCCCTGAGGACAGGCAGAGAGCTGGGTGGATTTTGCTGTTGGTTTGGTGCTCCCTCCTTCAGAGGTTCCCCTCTCTTGTCTGCAGACAAAGTGCTTTTTCTTTCACAAGCTGATGCCTCTACCCTGAGACTTCAAGCCCAGACTGAAAACAATATCCAGCTGTTGTTTGGAGGGATAACAATATTCCCTCCTATCCAGGGGTAGGCTGCAACCCACAGCTGTGATAAGACAGCGACAGCCTCACCATATGTCTAATCAATAACGCCAATACCATACATGTAGACAGCCTTTTTTTAAAATTTATTCAATAAATACTAGAATACTGAAGTGCTTTAACCAGATACTTCTGTCCTGAGCTGCTGGATCCTTGCCTCTAGCCTAACAGTCCTCTTCATCAAGCTGCTTTCCTTTCTGTATAAAGAAAAAGCAGATGGTGGGGGGTCTCCAGCCTGACCTCCCACTTGGAGTGGGATTGCTGCCAGTGTGGGCTCAGGGGAGCTGTGGCATGGCCTGGCCATGTCCTGAAAAGCTCCCAGGATGAAGGTCCCACCACCTCTCTGGTGCTCCCACGCTGCACAACCCTCCTAGTGCAGGAAGCACTTGGGAAGTTTTCTGTCCAAGCACACGAAGCCTTGCTGTATTGTTCCTCTAATTAAACAACAAAAGAAGGCTCACAAAGAACAATGAATCAATTTTGGAATTGTTATGGAAGTTGATTTTGTAGAGCTGATAAAATCTTGAGAGAGAAGAGCAAGCTGCAATAACCTGGAGTACTTTTTCTTTCATAACTTACATAAAAGTTATTTTAAAACAAAATCTCACTGGCCACAAGCTGCTTTCATTAATTTCACCCAATTAGATTTTGGCCACAAGACCACATTTTAAAACCTGACCTTCCCAACCTACTAAGGATAACAATAAATCTCAATTCCTTTGTCTTAAATTATTTTTCTTCAGTTCTGGCTTTACTTTGATTTATGATACCATCTAAAAATACCTAAGCTTGACTCCAGAGGCCTTTACAGCAAATTAAAGCAATTATCACACATACACACAAAAGAAAAAGACTTTCTAAAGGTACCATTGGCAACCTAAATATTTCTTTGTTGGAAATATCCTTGATTTATCCCCGGAACTGTAAGAGGAGGGGGGCCATGCCCAGCTAACCCCAACACGGGGGATATTTTATGCACTCCCAGGAGGTGGAACTGAGCTGGCAGCAGGTGCCAGAGGTGAGGGCTGCTCCTGTCTCCTGCCTTAATGAAGCTCTGCTCATGTGTGGCAGCAGAGATGCAGGCAGAGCTCGGCAAACCGCAGCAGCCTCTCCAGCACTAAATCAGTGAAAGCTTTATGGTCCATGACCAACACTCCGTGCTCCACCCAGAAACCGAGGGGAGCAGCGATTCCCGGCTCGCAGCCACTCACACCAAATAATCAAAGCAGCAGCCCGAGCTCCCAACCGGATTTAAAGTCTAACTTTGCACTTGGTGCCGTGTCACTTCGGACGGGACAAAGCCACAGCGCCTGCAGTCCCTTGGACAAGTGACCACCCCTGAAAAAGCCCCTCCTGAAAAACCTCCCCCAGTTTTCCTATGCTGTTCAAAGAGTTATCCCAGCAGGCAGCACCTCCAGACAAGGAAATTAGTTGTTACATAGAAGCGAATGTAAAATGGCTTTTATATTGCAAATCACTTTAGGTGCAGTTTCTATCAGAGCCTCCGAAAATTAAAGTGATTAAGAAAAATAAACACATTTGACAGGCGTTTGTCTCCATCCCAGGCAGAGGCTTGCAGCAGGAATAGCTTGGTCTTCCCACTCATCTGATAAGCAGTTCAGCTCCGAATCATTTCTCTAGAACACATTATCCTCGCCAGAAATCACGATTTACTGAAATATGTAGGATACACCCATGGAAAACATGTCTCTACACAGCTTCCACGAGGTCTAATAATGAAATCTGGCCATAATTCTATAATTTTTTAAAGAAGTGTGCCTGCTTTGTAATTTTGTCACTTATTCATTCATGAAACTACCAGCAATGTGAGTGTTAGAGAGAAACACATTTCCAGTAAAAATAAATCACTCTGCTCACCCCAACCACCAATAACCCTGCTGCAGAGCAAAACTGAAGATAAAAGGGCTTTGCCTGGAAGCAATTTTTTCTTAGAAACAGGAATAAACTGGGCCAGATCATTAAGGCTACATAAAGGGAAAACAGATAACACTGTTTATTTCTCTTTATTTCAGGTATGTTCAATTCCAGAATTTCTTTTAATCCTTCAAGAGATCAGCCAGGATGCTTTCTTCCTATTTTTCAGCCAAAAAAAAAAAAAATTAAAGCCTAATGATTTTTGCAGTGCAATCGCTACCTGCCTGACTACCACTGCTGTCAACTCCACCTCGCACACGCATCAGGATGGCTGGAATTCCAGAGTAATTCCATAATGACCATAAGGATCTCCAAAGGGACAGGTCCTGTGGCTGGGTGAGCTCAGCCCCCGCTCTTATGGGGGTGCTGCCCAAGGGGGGTGGAGGGCACAGCCCCTCATTCGGGCTTTCCCTGCCGCTCCTGTGCCTCTGGAGGAGCTGCCATTAAATCCATACACAGAAGGATAAATCGGGAATATATGTGCCCTATTTGTGTTAGGGTACATACGTCGGGCACGGCGTTTTTCAGAGAAGCACACAGACCGAACCCTCGGTGACAGAGCGAAGAGCCTGGAGCGAATCCCCCCCGGTGACAGGAGACCCCGGACTGAACGCCCTCGGCAACAGGGGAGCCTGAGCCCCCCGGGCACTGACAGCGGCTCAGACCCCGGGCAAGCCCCCCGGAGACAGCAGAGCCTGGACCGAGTCCCCCCGGTGACAAGGCTCAGCCGCGGGTCGAGTTACCCCGGTGACAGCACAGCCTGGACCGGGGGACGGAGCGCCGACCCCGGTGACAGAGGGCGGACCCCAGGCCAACCCCCACCGGTGACGGGAGACCCGGTCCGAGCCGCCCGGTCACTGACAGGGGCGCAGCCCCCGAGCCCCGCCGCTGACAGGAGACCCCGATTTCCCCAGCGCCACCGCTCACCCCCGCCTGCCGCCCCTCAGCCCCGTCCCCGCCGGCCCG
>WBNO01032956.1:27038-62331 GCA_013400575.1 Peucedramus taeniatus
GCCCCGCCGAGGGCGGAGCGGCGGCGGCGGGCGCGGGAAGGCTCGAACGGGCGGCGGTGAGCGCCGGGAGGGAGAAGAAGGGAGGGATGGCGAGTACGGCCCCGCCGAGACCCCGCGGGCCCTGCGGGACCTTTCCGGAGCGGGGGCAGCCTTGAGGAATGGGAATCCCTGCCGGGATCCGGCGGGCGGCTTGTCTGGCCTGCCCTGGGACGGCCGAGGGAGAGGCCCCGGCAGGCCAGGCCCCTCCGGGCCTCGGTAACCCGGGCCCGCATCCCCGCGGGGACCCCATCCTCACGCCCCCTATCCTCGTGTCCCCATCCCCACGGTGTCTCCATCTCCCATCCCTGAAATGTCACCCTCCCTACAGTGTCCCCCTCTCCTACCCCTTGTCCCTCATCCCCGCAGTATCCAATGTCCCCGTCTCCTGTCCCCGTGTCTTTTTCCCGGTGCCCCGATCCCTGTGGCTCCCCAAACCCCGTGTCACCATCCCTACAGTGTCTCCGTCTCCTACCCCGTCACCTCAAAAGTGTGTCCCCATCTCCCATCCCTGTGATGTCACCATCCCTGCAGTGTCCCCTGCTCCCCTCCCAGCAATGTCCCCATTCCTCATGCCCCACAGTGTCCTCATCTCCCATCCTGTGTCCCCATCCCTGCAGGTGGTTGAATGGGTGGGTGCCCCAGCAGCTCTCACTTTGTCCCCCCATCTGATGCTCTTTCCCTTTCATAGATGTTACTTCTCCTCTTTTTTCCTCTCTGTGAGCAGGCAGGCGGGAGCAAAGATGCCATCCAAGCAGAAGCCAATGCGGTACGGCCACACCGAGGGACACACTGATGTCTACTTCGATGACACCGGCAGGTAACGGCCCCGTTCCAGAGGCCAAGAGAGGGATGGGCTTGTTCCTGCCTCATGCTTTCCCTGGAGTTTGGTATTAGGAAAAATTTCCCCTCAAAAAGAGTGGTCAGCCATTGGCACAGCTGCCCAGGGCAGTGCTGGAGTCCCCATCCCTGGGGGGGTTTAAAAGCTGTGTGGATGTGGCACTTGGGGACACAGATTGGTGGTGACCTCGGCAGTGCTAGGGGAATGTTGGACTCTATGATCTTAGAGGACTTTTTCAATCTGAATTATTCTGTAAGTTTCTGCATCAGCCACTGCTGTGTGAGATACTGGGATGGATTTATGGCCTGGCATGGTCCAAGAAATCCTCTGGGTTTTGCCTGTGCTGAGAACTGGATGTGTGACATATTTAGGTGCTCTCAGTTTAGAAGGGATTGATTTATAACCTAAATGTAAGCACATATATATAAATATATATATATATATGTATACCCATGTGTATATATATAGTAAGTATTATATATATAAAAACTCTAAATGCAAACATTTTATGAGAGTGACTTCATAGATTTTAGCAGAAATCAGTGTAGTGTGGGAGTAAATACGTTTATGTATGCACTAAGAAATTAAAAATATAGTTGAAGGAATGCAATATTGGGATTGCTATATTTTCATCTCTTCCTTGTGCTAGTTCTTGAATGCATAAATACAAATTATATATTTAGTATTATCTTTTTGTAGACTAAAAGGTGAGCTATAAAAACCCCAAGCCCTCTCAAAACAAACTCAAAGGATACACCTTATATACTGATTATGGTTAAAGTCCATATTATTTTATTTTTTTCTTAAGTTCATTATCATTGCAAAGACTGTTCATAAGAGATGGTCTGGTAACAATCTCTTGAAACCACAAAAAGCCTCGTTTGGCATTCCAACCAAATGCTTAAAAAAGGATGCAGATTCCTGGATGTTAACAAATCCTGTGTCTTTCCACAGCTGCATTGTGACTTGTGGCAGTGATGGAGATGTTAGGATTTGGGAAAACCTGGATGATGATGATCCAAAGTCCATCAATGTGGGAGAAAAGGCCTACTCGTGTGCTCTAAAGGTAGGGTTGTTAACACAGCTCTTCACAGTTGTGGGTCTTCCTCCAGACTGTGGATCTGCCAGCTCAGGGGTGCTGCCTCTGTGGGTAACAATACACAGGAATTACCTCTGAGAATTTACTCTACCCCATACACAGCTGTAGAGGAATTACCACTTACACTAAACTTTTGTAATGTTTTTTTTTCCTCCTCTTCCTTCACGTTCAGTTATATTAATTTCTGACTTTGATCTCCTTTCTGAGAAACAAACCCAGAAGATTAAGCTAATTATGCAGTGAACTTTTTAGGCTGTTTCAGTGTTTTCTCACCATGTGAGTTGCAAGAATTTTCCCAGCATAGAATGTGATCATCAAGTACTAGGAAGAAAGCCAAGAGGTTGTTTTATGTGGGCCTGTGTTAAAGTCCAAGGAGTTATAATCTGTATTAATCAAAACTTGCTTTCACAAAGTGAGTAATGGTTTGGTAGCACTTTTTTTTTAATAATTGGTTGATGTTTCACTCTCAAAATTGTTGTTTGGCCTAAAGATGCCTCTGAACCAGTGTCCCCAAGGTGGGAAGAGGATTTGTATAATAGAAAATAATTAATTTTACTATGCATGTTCATGTATTTATCTTGAGAATTGTCACATTATTTCCTTCATGTCCAATTCTTTTAATACTGCATTAATCATAGTGGGTCTAAAATATTGTTTTTGTGGCAATTTTAGAAGAGAAGACTTCCAGAAGCCTACATGAGTTCTACAAATATTGTGTATTTAACCTGGCAGTGATAAAGAGAAATTTTAAAATTGTTTTTCAACTACGTGTGATTTTGTAGAGGAATATGAAAGAGGAAATAAATGAGTATTAACATATTTGTATTGCATTATAAGAATTATCATTTGAAATATTATTCAGAATTACTGCCTTAATTGAATCCTCTTTCTTATGTCCTTTTTAACATATCTCATGTATCTGTTCCTTATTACCTGTAAAATGTATTTTCATCATTGATTTTAGAGCATTTTGCTGTAGATTTCCATCACATTAATTGTTGTTTCAGAAACCAGGTGAGGTGACTTGAATGGGTTCTCTTAGCAAATCAGTGGCAGAGCCAGAAATTGTTAAAGCTGTTAAAGAATAGATGAGGAAAAATCCTGGTAAAAATTGAAAAAGGTGCTCCTAGTTTTGAGGGATGTTTTATTTTTAAACAGTTGGAGACTTAAATGTCAGGAAATCCTTTTTCAAAAATTAATCTTCATTAATGAAATGTTATGAGGGACTGTTCTGAGATGTTGATGTAATCTAGGTAATAAATCAAATATATATTTTTTTTTTTAGGTTATTCACTACTGACTGCTGCTTCCTTTACCTCCAGGATTTTACTATAATTTTATACACCATAACAAAAAATCCCAACCACAATACTGCTTCCCCTCCCCAAAAAATACACACAATAAAAAGAAGAAAATAAGGCATTTCTTTATATTTATTTTAAAGTTTTACTGCTGTGTACAACTGAGGAATAGTATTGTCACTCAAAGAGATATTATTTTCTAAGAATGGGATAATTATTTCTTTTGTTTTGCACTTTTAAAAATCTGGATTAATTTTTAGTGAACATCTGCCTTCTGTTTTCTGCAAAGAACTGAGCTATAGTTCATAAACTTCTCCTCTTCCCCTGGTGGCATTTAACTGAGAATTCCAGTCCAAGGGTGCCCTCTCCTGATGCTGCAGCAGATGAATTTAAATAGCATGCAAGTTAGTTTGTTGAAAGTGATAAATTATTAAAGTTACTTTGCTTGTCTGTATCTTTGGGCAGAAAAAAAAATAAGCTAAAGAGTATTTCTCATACTACTCTTACTGCCAGACCTTTTTGGAATGAATAAAGTTAATCTGCCAAAATATTTGGGACATCAGAATGGGATTTTTGTCTCTGTGGCATAAATGTGTTTTAACTGATGGATTTTATAACTGATTTTGTTGTCAGAATGGAAGGCTGATCACAGCAGTCTCCAACAACACTGTCCAGATCCACACATTTCCTGAGGGAGCTCCAGATGGGATCCTCACCCGTTTCACCATGCCTGCCACCCACGTCACCTTTAGTCCTGATGGCACCAAAGTTGCTGCTGGATCCAGGTAATGTGTGAGGAAAAGCCCTGCTGCCCTTCAGAATCTGGAAACTTCCTCACAGGCTGGTTGTCACCAACGAGGTCATGAACCCACAAACCTCTGAGGGCTGGAAAATGCCTTCAAGGGGTGGAGGGGAAGAAAGGAATGAAGAGGAGTTTAGGAAACAATGCTCTGGGAGATACTTGATCCACCAAGTAGTTTTATATAGAAGTCTGGTGTTGTGAAATTATTTCTTTTCTTCAGGAGGCCTGAGTGTTTTCAGCTCTCAGTCTGAAGCACAAGTGTTCACCCTTCTGGATGTCTCCTCACAGGGAGGGTTTTGTCACTGGGAGCTGAGGATGATGTCCCAACTGCTCAGGATCACGGAGCTGCAGATGAATGTGCACATCTAAAAGTTAGATTGGTTCTGATTTGTGTGAGAGCTTTGAGTCATTCTCTGGCATAAGCATCACTGATCTGCCAAATGATAACAGATGACACTTTCAAGACTTGCCTGAGGGGAATTTAATATGTAGTTTAGTTCTTTTCTTGGGGCAGCACGTGTGCTTTTACAGAATATATTCTAGGCCTTTAACAGAGGAGGCAAAATAGTCAACAGGCAATGGGTTTTTTGTGGGATTTTTTGGTGTATTTAAGGCTCAGGTGATTCTTAATTGGATTTGATGAACTCTTTGGCAGTCATAGCTAATTCAAGCTGTCTGCTTGCCTCTCTTCTGGAATTTTGCTCCACAGGGGAGATGGCAGAGATCTGCTTCCTGACTCCTCTAAGTGTGAATTGAACCAGAAAAGCATTTTGGATGAACATGCTGGACTGTGAACTCTGGCAGCAGCTCCACCAAAACTGGGAGGCTGGGCAGTAACCACTGTAATCTCCAAATCTGAAGGGATCATGGCTTTGGGCCCTCTGCCAGTGCTTGTTTCTGAGAGAACAGCTCTGCCCCAGGATCCAACTTTGATTAGAGAGATTAGGCAGACAGCAAACTCTTTGCTGTTTCTAAAACTTTTATAACCCCCCCAGAACTGCAGCCTGGCTGGGGCTCCCACATTTTTAGGAGAAAGAGCTCACAAGACTGTCAGGCCACCCTTCAGTGAGGTCTTTGTGTCATACTAAAGGAGAATGGTGAAAGCCATGAAGTGAAGGAGTGCAGCTGAGAAGAATTGCTTTTATTTATCCCACATTTCTCAATTTTTACATGAAATCTTCAAATTTCAATTGTATATAAATTTAACATCCAACTGTCTGCCAAAGTTTGCATGAACTACATGAAAAAGGTTGAAAGTAATGCTTAACCCTATAGAATTAGATCCTAAAATGAAATTTCTGAGGGTATTGCAATGAGGTTTGAGAGGCAGTGGTGCTGGAAGTTTATCACAGGAGCTCTTTGTCTTAGGAGTTGGGATTGATATTTTGAGTTAAACTGCAGCAATGGCTGAAATTTTGGAAGAAGGAATGAAATAGTTAAAATTCTCTTCTTGTATCTGAAACACTAAATAGTCTTAAAATCCTGTTAAAAGGTCACACAAAATAAATGACTTACACCATCCTTTTTTAAAAGCCACTTGGCTAAATAATTGTGTTAATGAATATTGGTCCCACTTAGTTCTAGTTAAGTCATCAGCTCTCTGGTATCTGAGCAGAGATTTTTATTAGATCAAGTAGAATATTATATTGAAGAGATATATGGTCTGTGTATGCATAATATCTTTCTCAAAAAACAATCATATTTTATGAATTTTGACATGAACAAAAATAATTTTCTGATAAAAACACTCTGGCCTGACTCCTATTGTAACAAGCCTGAAGATTCTCATTTTCCATTACATCATACAGTGTTGACAGCTGTAACTTCCCCAACAGATATTTAATGCCATAAATAATAATTTTTATTGCCATAAAACCATAGTTTGTCATTGTTAATAGCAATGTTAACAATTTTATATCATTGTGATCTGCAGTGACTTTTTGATCAAAGTTGTGGATGTGACTGATAGCAGCAAGCAGAAAACATTCCGAGGGCACGATGCTCCTGTTTTAAGCCTTTCTTTTGACCCCAAGGATGTTTACCTGGTAAAAAAAAAAACACTTTTCTTATTTTCTTTCTACTTTGAATCTCATTTTCCGTGGGGGAAAAAAAAAATTAAATTATTTTTAACAAAAAAACCAACCAGTGACTGGGCAGAAACTTCATTTCATCTGACCTTGCTGGTGATGGAGTCTGTCACAACTTGTTGCCTCCCAGGAGAACTCAGTCTTTGCTTTACTAATCAGTTACTGTCTGTGTTCTTCTGCAATCTAATTTAGAGGAGAAAAGGTGCCTCACTATAGATATTTAATATTAATTTTGATCCTTTTTTGCAAATAAATAGCTCACTTGAAGTATGAGGATTTGTAATTACAGCAGCTTGGAGCTGAGTACAATTATCAAGATGACAGCATTGGAAAGTTTTAAATCTTAAAGTGGTTTAAACAGGGAGGCTTTCTTCTTAAAACTGCCTGTGTATCCTGTGGCATTGGTTATAGGGATTTTTCAATTTTGTAGCATTAATTTCTCCAAGTCTTTAATTATTAATTTGTTTACTCCATTCTCTCACCGAGGCCTCGGCGAGCTGTGATGGTTCTGTCAGAGTCTGGAGCATTGCAGATCAGGTAAAGGCTGCTCTTCCCACGTGAAATCTTTCCTAAGCAATCCAGGATTTCACAGACAGCAAGAAGAGCTGGACTGAAATAACCCTCCTGGAGTAGGATTTTCTTTTTGGGGATAAAATCTAGCTGCACTTCACAGAATACTTCTATCTGCTTCTGGGAGAAATTCCAAAAGCTGATTATGAAATGTTGCCTGGGTAGCTGTGTTTTGTTCTTCCTGCCTGTGAAATCCCTGATTCCTTCCGTTCATCTCTCCTAATTGGCCAACACTCTAAGTGCCAAGAACAAAATGAAGATAGCAACTGACATCAGATTCCTCATTTCAGAATTCCAGGACTGAGGAATTTTGATTATAATAAACAACAATTTATTAACTGTAGTAAACACATTTAGCCTCTGCTTTTAGAACTATGAGGAACTTGAGAATTTCAGGTGAAGGCAGTTCTGCATATGGATATGGCATTAGTTTTGCTAAATGCCACTGACTGGAATAAGAATCCCTGTGGAATTATTCCTGTAAGTACAGTTGAAAATATACCCCCCACACTTGTGGCTTGCTACTTTTTTAAGACACAAGCATAGTTGTGTGAAATTTCATGTTCCAGACTGACAGTGGCTGCCTTCTGGGGAAATTATATTGAGAATGTTCCTGGATTGGGGCAGTTTGATGCATGAATCTGTGCTGTGATTTGAGATCACAGCCATTCATTCTTTATACAGCTGGGACCATATTCAAGCTGTGGTGTGTCACCTTGCTGCAGTTGATCTGGGTTTGACAAATGCTTTTTGGCCACATGTCTCTATAACCTAAGAATAGATGGGCTCATTTGTTCTGTACTTGGTTAAAAATACATGTTCTGTGATCTTATTTCTGTTACAAGTAGTTTTATTGTCATTAAAATAGCTTCAGGGCTACATTGACAAATTATTTTTAAGGCAGTATGTACTACTGTATTTTCATGAAAGAGATTATCTCAGTTCAGATATATTTCTTCCTTTGGGTTTTTTTCCCACACCCATTTCCTTTAAGAATTTGTCCTAAGCAACAGATTTTTGCTGCGCTAAAAAGCTTATTTTTTAAAATTTTGTTTTCAGACATGCACGACAAGCTGGCTGGTGCTGCAGAAATGTAATGATGTGATAAATGCTAAATCAATCTGCAGGCTTGCCTGGCAACCTGGCAGTGGCAAGGTAAGTGCCATTCTTTTACCACATCTTAATCCTTCTTTTGCCTCTGAGTCCAATGGTAGAATTCAATCTGGGCAAGCCCAAATTGCACCTCCTGGGAGTAAGGAAAATATTTGGGGTGAAGTTCCCTTTTAGGAAACATAAAAAGCTGGAAATGGTTCCTTGTTTAAGCTCCAGACTGAGTTTGGCAGGAGTCCATCTGTCAGCCCTAGACAGCATTAAACAGTCTTGGTGTGCTGAATAGGAAGGAACATTGTACAGGACAGAAGTAATCAAATTGTTCACTACAGAGCATCAAAGGAGTCCTGTCCTTCTCTGCTTTGAGTAAATTTTTTACTGCCCTAGTCTGTAAATATTTCCTCAGTAAGTTGCTCCCTTTCTTTTCACCTGAAGATCAAAGCTGCAGCCAGGTAGGGGTCAGTGTCTTCTCCCAGGTCACCAACATCAGGACAAGAGGAAATGGCCTCAATTTGCATCAGGGAAGGTTTAAGTTGAATATTTGGGAAAATTCCATCACCAGAAGGGTTCTCAGCCCTGGCACAGCTGCCCAGGGCAGTGGTGGAGTCCCCATCCCTGTGTAGATGTGGCACTTGGGAACATGGGTTAGTGGTGAAGATAACACTGTCAGGTTAATGGTTGGATTTGATGACCTTAGAGGGCTTCTCCAACCTAAGTGATTCCATGATTGTTCAAAATCCCTGGCTGCTGTGCCAGTGTTATGTGTCAATTTTCCATGTAAGTGGGAAAGTCACCCTCAGTACAAATTGTTTCAATACCCATATTGCATAAAACCAAATGCTTTCCATTTTTTGGTTAATTCTTCACACAAACATGTATTTGAAATGTAAGCAGTTGTCCTGCTTCTCTTACAAAGCAAATTGTTAGAATCCTAACAAAAATAAATCCTAAAGAAATAACCAGCCAGTAACATCAACGTAGTTTTATGGAAGATGAAATGAGCTGACTTAGGAATTAACTATTCAAAATCAGATTTATTGAGAAATTGTGACCTGATCAAAAGGAGTTTGGGGAGGGAGGGTAAAGAATCACCTAAGCCTCGTGCTCAGGGCATTGAAAATTCTGTGTGTGTGTGTGTGTGTGTGTGTGTGTGTGTGTCAGGTTTTGATAAATAAGAACTTATAACCTTATGGTGCAGTTTTCTGCCAGAAGGAAATGAAGATTACAGTAAAAACAGGCATGTTTTGCTCTGTTGCCTGTGGAAATCATTAAAGAACCTTGTAATTTAAATTACTTCAGCTTGCTCTCTCAGTTGGCATGGCTGGATGTTAGAGAGCTGTTAAATCCTGAGGCAGTCACATCTGTGAGGCTTCTGAATGAATGAACTGTGCTGCTTGAGTGTTCTGTTTGACAGGTAACTTGTTCTAAATGGTGTAATATTTTTCCTTTGAGCAGCTGCTGGCAGTTCCTGTAGATAAAGTTGTTGAACTGTTCAGAAGAGACACCTGGGATAGTCAATTTGATCTGTCAGATGCCTCCATCACACAGGTAGGTGCAGAAACCAGGGGCTTGTTAAATACTCTGTAATTTAAATGTTATTCTGCTAGAAATTGTCTTCTGCACAGTACCTCTCCCTGGCCCCCTTCTCTTGCTAATGATTGTTCACATTTTCTGTTTAATTTCTCATCCTGTTGCTTTCTGTTGGAAAACAGGGCAGAGATGCTGAGTGGTGTCAAACACCTTCATGTGGCTCTGATTCCCCTCCTTCATTTATAGTAACCCACCAGGTCTCTAAAGGCTCCTGGTGACTCACCCACTGCAGCTGAAGAACATCTGTTTTCACAAATTGCTCTAAGTATGGAGCTTTTTAGAGAAAATGTCAGGAGTATTATTTCTCTATGGAGCAGAGATGTCAGTTGTTCACTTTCTATTTTATTGAGCTGAAATTTAGTAGACCTGACTGTGCCACCTTCTTTCTTTTGGCCTCACTATGTGCTTATTTTTGGGTTGAAGAGAATCACCTTCTAGTGTTATTAAGATGCAGAGCACACAGCCTTGGATTTTAATTTATGGGACTGTATGAAGTTCAAAATAAATAAAGCAATGTTTAGTGCTGAGTTTGCAAAATACACTCTGCTTCTTTCTGCATGTCTAGAATTGGGTTTTGTTTGGCCTCGTGGCACTGTTTAATGACAGAAGATGCATATTCTGAAACAAAAATATGTGTGCTGTCTTAAAGAGTGCTTTTTTAAAGCAACCATTTTTATAATAGTTTTTAAAGAAAAAGAGTTAATTAACCCCATCCCATATACAGGAGGCTGCATATGGTCTGCTAAAGATGATTATTATTTTTTTTATTCCAGAATATCTGTCTGGTTTAAGCTCCAGAATAGGAATGCTGTGCATGCATTGGTCACTTTTTATTATTATTTGTTTTATTTTTCTCCTTAGCCCTTGAATGTTGTGGTCTGGTCTCCTTGTGGGCAGTTCCTGGCAGCTGGAAGTGTGGATGGGAATTTAGTGGTGTGGAATGTGGAAACCCAGCAGTGCATAGAGAGGTACTCAGTGTTATTCCATAAATCCCCAAGTTCATCTCTTTTTCTCTAAATAAAATTTTATGGTTTTTTCTGTAAAACTTTTTGGTGCAAATGTAGAACTCTGCCTCTTGAAAAACTCTGAGATTTACAGGGTTTTCTGGTTTAACCTGTCAGGCACCTTAGGGAAGGAACTTGAATGTGGATTTTGTTCAAATCCCAGAATCTTTCTTTCTGTGTATATCTGTTATTATTTTTGAAACTGATGATTGATTAAAGGATAGCTTTGATGGAAACAAATTTTCCTCTCATCCCAGACCCCAGTAAAAAGTTTTCTAGAGGGAGAGGGAAACACAGGTCAGTCAGTCAACCATCCTCACCTGTAGGCCAAAAAGGACAGACTGGCAAATTGCAATTTGGTTAATTAAAGCTCTTAAAGAACCCTAAATATCCCCCCAATTAAAATCAAAGGTATTATTAAATGCAATAGAGAAGAAGAGAATTATCTGAATATTCTGTGTAAGAAACATGATTGTAACTGCAATCTCTATGTTAAGAATTATAGACAGATTATGTAAATAATTAATGGGATGATTTTTGTAAGAATAAAGGGTGGAAAAGATAGAGGATTAATTTATCAGTTTATTCAAGAGAAACAAATAATGTTCTTTCTGTAACTGGATAGTTCTGGAATAAATGAGTGCTGAGGAGTTCCTTTGTCTTCTAAATGTGTTTCAGGAAGCTGTTGTTTTAAAAATATGATTTTGATTGATTTTTAAACCCTGAATTATTTTCTTCATAGAAAAGAATGACTTGCTCTATTTTTATAGCAGCTTTTCACTCTGAAAGTGACCTATTAATTATCTTATTATGTGTAATATCACTTTCTTTTGCTAATAAAAATTACCACTTTTTGCAATAACTCTTGGAAGGGGAAGGTTCTGCCCTGAGGAGGTTACTAAAGTCCATTATTTTCATATTCTTTTTAGGATGAAGCATAAGAAAAAATACTCAATTTGTGGACTGGCATGGCACCCTAAATATAAGCAAATTGCTTACACAGACAATGAAGGAAATCTGGGGCTGTTGGAAAATATTGGTGATGTAGAGAATCCAAATGACAAGGTGCTCAGTACCAATGACTTCTTGAATTAATATCATTATTTAGGTTATGTGAAACACTCTGTTTTGTGCTTTGCAAGTTTCCACTTGTGTGTTGATTTATTTTTTGAGTTGCATGTCCAAAGGAAGTTGTGTGCTGATGGCTAATCTGATTGTAGGTTGCCAGTGCAGTGGCCAAAGACTACAATGATCTGTTTGATGGAGATGATGATGATTATTTAAATGGGGATATGATTGAACCACCTTCTTCCCCAAAAACTGGAGATAATGAAGATGATGCTGATGACCTTATGCAACCCCCAGGCCATGTGAGACGGGCAGTGATTGATGATGATGATGATAACTCACTAGGTACACAATGAACTGATTTTCCAGAGCTCTTTTACTGGGATGATCTTTTAGCCTCCTCTACTCAGATATATTCTGCTTTGTTTTTCCAGAGAAATCTTGACTGTTTTAAATTTTTTAACCTATATTCTGTCATAATACTGTGTGTGAGATTTTTTTAATTTTTTTTTTCTTTTTACTTCTAGATATTGGGTTGATAAAAGCTAGTTCTGGTCTTCTTGAAAAGGAGGATGATGGTGATGATCAGACTGGTGGCTTTTCAGCTTTGCCACCATCATCTACACAACAGCCTTTCTATGATGGGCCAATGCCAACCCCCAGGCAAAAGCCCTTCCAGTCTGGCTCCACTCCTGTGCATCTCATGCATCGATTCATGGTAAATCTGTGTGGTTATTTAGATTTAGATGATGGTTATTTAGATTAAAAATATTAATTTTATATTTAATGTTGTCCATTCTGTGCTGCGTTTCAATCTAATCCAATATTTTAAAATATTTTTAATACTTTACCGTGTGAAGCTAGATAATGGAAAATAGCTTTGTTTTCATGCAAGGATTCCATAATGTTTTGGTTTACATTTCAGTTGCTTTAGAAATACTTTGCTTTAAGACAGAATCAAGCTATGCAGTTTGTACCTGTGCTACTCGATTCTAGCAAATCCATTTAAAAATTCCTTTTAAGTCAGAACTGTGGTTATTTTTGGGATGTTAAGACTTGTATGTTAATCATTGACTTTTTCTTTCTATCTGCAAGTTCTTGACACTTAATTTGGTAAGGAAAAATATGGCTGAGCAGTGAGAGTAAAACTACTTTCTGCCTAATTCAGCTGCTTTAGAAACCACAAGTCCAGATTATGCAGGTCTCCAATTTTTTTCCAGCCTGCCACCTTCTCTGGTTCCAGATAAAATAATTACAGCAGGCTGGTTTAGGGCAGTATACCTGGTGGCTTTAGAGCATTTGATTTGATGGTTTTTCTTGGGTGTGTGTGGTTCCTTTTGGCAGGTGTGGAATTCGGTTGGAATCATCCGCTGCTACAACGACGAGCAGGACAACGCCATCGACATCGAGTTCCACGACACCTCTGTGCACCACGCCACTCACCTGCCCAACTCCCTGGGCCACACCATGGCTGACCTCTCCACTGAAGCCATCCTGCTGGCCTGTGAGAGCACAGAGGAACTTGCAAGGTGAGTCATGGCCTTGCTCTGCAAAACCCATAATAGGGAGCTGCTTTTAACTTGTTTTGAATATTTCGGCTTTTGTTATCAGCCTCTGTCAATTTTGAGGTTTTTGGCTTTTGATTATGCTTTTTATTGATGGGTGTCTTGGTTTGAAAAGACAGGTGTCCACCAAGGAAGGCAGGAGCCTCCCTTGAAATGGAAAATGTAAACCCCCCTCCCTCCAAATTATTATAATTTTGAAATCAAAAGGCTCTCAGGCAAAGATATGGGAATAGGAATAACAGTTCTTTACTAGGAAAACTAAAAATACAAATGCAATAGTACAAACAAACAAAAAAAACAACCCCAAAAAACCACTGCCAGAGTCAGAATAGGAGCTGACCCTGTGGGTCAGGGTGTGGCACAGTCCCATTCCATGGTGGCTGCTCCTCCTGCAGTGCCAGGGGTGGCTCTGCTGGAGCAGGGATCCTGGAGAAGGGGGGAGTTTTCCTCTGAAACTCCAGGGGTGCTGGAGATGGGCCTGCTCTTGCTCTGGGAATGCAGGGGAGAAGAAAGCTGCTCCTCTGGGAATGCAGTGGGCAAAGGCTGCTGTGGTGTCCCAATCCCCAGACTGGATCCAGGTAGGAATGCTTGGCTCCTCCCCTGGGCAGAGCCTCTCCCAATGGGATGATGGAATTTTCTCAGCCATGCAGGGACACTCAGTGGCCATGGACAGAAGAGATCTCCTGGAGGGAGGATTGGCTGTGGGAGAGATAAAGAAAAAACTGTCCAATGAACAGAAGAGAACTGCCCTACCTTTTACAGATAGTGAGAGAATACACAACCAGCTAAACCTGAGACAATGGGACCACTCTCCAGGAGTATTTTAGTTTCCATCTACTTGAAGACTTCAAGAGTATTGAAAAATGTAATTTGTTTCTTGAATATTTATTCTTAATTCCTTTTTCAAATGTATGTATACTGGAAACTTCACACACTGCAGGCTCAAAGGGAATTGTAAACATGAACAACAAATTTTCAGTCTGCTCAGATCAAAGATCAATCATAAGGGTTCAGCTATTTCTTTTCACACTGTTGCTAAGGAGATGTTTGGAGATACCCATAAGAATTTCAAGTTTGAAGAACACAAATTTATGAAAACCACAGAAAGATTTAAGCAGCTGTGCCAGCTAAACTCTGTTCTTGCATTTAAGAACAATTTCAACAGTATTTTATTATTGCTTTCTGTGGAAATATCTTGAAGAAAGAGCTTTCTTCTTATTTTCACACATACAGCCTTGTGGTAAGTTGGAAAACATCCTTTAAAAGTTTTATTTGTTATATATTGATTGTCTCATTTTGAAAGTGTCAGTGTTTTTCTCAGTGGAAATGGGTAATCTGTCAAAAGGCACAATGTCTGTGGATTGGTCATAGGAAGTTTTCAATTATTAAGAACTGAAGTTTCTAATATTTTTTCCCTTTGAAAGATAGCATAACATGACTGACTTCTAATGAGGGCTGATATTCAGGGTGCCAAGGAGGACATTTACCCTTCCATCTAAAAAATCCCCCCTCAGACCTTTTGACTCTCTCTGCTTCAGGCTTTAGGGACTTTAAATCTACAGTGCTGGAGGTCAAGCTGGCTCTTCAGTTTTTGAATAATAAGAGCCACACCTTTGCAAATGACCACTTGAAATTTGTAGTGCCATCTGTAGTTCCATCAGAGATCTCTGATAAAAATTTATTATACTGTTGTATAATAGATATTTTCAGATATTGTATTTACTTGGTGCTGAGATGTTTGTTGGTTCTTTGTCTCTGCCTTAGCAAGCTCCACTGCATCCATTTTGGCTCCTGGGATGCCAACAAGGAGTGGACTGTGGATATGCCAAAGGATGAGGAGATTGAGGCCATCTGTCTAGGCCAGGGCTGGGCTGCCTGTGCCACCAGTGCCCTGCTGGTCCGTGTGTTCACAGTTGGAGGAGTCCAGAAAGAGATCTTCAGTCTCCCAGGCCCAGTGGTGTCCATGGCAGGGCATGGAGAGCAGCTAATGGTTGTTTATCACAGAGGTAGTTTTCTCCCTTTTGTCTTTTTTTGAACTGTGATTGTTTTCAATCATCACCTCTCACTGGTTTCACACACTGGTTAATTTGTTTGTAGTCACCAGAGAGTGTTTTCTTCTTCTTTTCTTCATGGTGTTTGTCCTTTTCCTCTTCTGGGTGATGCTTCTGCAAGCACATCCATCACAACCCATGGACCTGTGACAGCTGACAGCAGAGCCTGTGTTTGATATTGGGATGCTGAGATTAAACTCTGGGGAAATGGAGAATTTTGCAACAATGAAATTAATATATTAAATTTGGGTTTCAGATGTGTCAGAAGGAATTACTACAGGAAATTAAGGAAGTTTGTTGTTATGCACATCTTCTGTGTCCAAAATATCAAATAGTTTTATGTCTGACAGTGGTATCCATGGGTAATGCTGCATTAGATTTAATTTTGGATTCAAAACTAATTTAGCCAATTCTTCACAGACTGTTTTCTAACACAGTCATTGAACAACTTCTTCCTAGGTACTGGGTTTGATGGGGACCAGTGCCTTGGGGTACAGCTGATGGAGCTAGGAAGGAAGAAAAGACAAATTTTGCATGGAGACCCTCTTTCTCTGACAAGGAAATCCTACTTGGTGTGGGTTGGATTCTCTGCAGAAGGTATGAAACACCTGCATGAGAGGTGATGAGAAATATTGACACTGTTGGGGGGATTACAGGAAAGCTGGAGAGGGACTTTGGACAAGACAAGGGGAAATGGCTTCAATCTGCCAGATGGATGGGAGATTGGGAGGGAATTTTTCCATGTGAGGGTGGGAGGCCCTGGCACAGGGTGCCCAGAGGAGCTGTGGCTGCCCCTGGATCCCTGAAAGTGTCCAAGGCCAGGTTGGACAGGGCTTGGAGCAACCTGGGATGGTGAAAGGTGTCCTTGCCCATGGCAGGGGGTGGAACAAGATGATTTTTAATGTCCCTTCCAACCCAAACCATCCTGTTATTTTATGGAGAAGTTTGGCTAATTAATGCCCTTTCAATAATGAAGATCTTGGGACTTGGACTTTTTCTTCCAATCTTCTCAACAATAAACAAAATTCTATTTTTCTATTCTTTCAATATATTTGTCAGAAATCTTTAATATTTTCCCATTCAAATGTTATCAGAACTTGTTCTCCTGATTGCTTTTCCTGCTCAGCCAAAAGAAATAAACTGTGTTAATACACATTAAGAGCACCCAAACCCACTAAAGTTGGTAGCTTGGGAGGACCTTTTATAATAACCATAAAAAGTAATTGTATAATATCTGATTTCCTCTGGGAATCTGCCCAAGCAGTATAAATTCAATTTCTCCATAGAATGTTTTAATTCTGAACTTGCCAGTTGCCCAGCAGTGGTGCTGGCTGACAGAAGGTGGCGCATCTCTCCAAGGAAACTGCCTTTTCCAAACTGATTTCTGCTGTGTTTGGGGGAGAGGATGGCTATCTGAAATATGTAAACCATCATTTCCCAGCTGTATCCACCACTCCCACCTTGCTGGGCTGTAATTTGCTGCCTGTCAGAGGAAATGCTCTCATTTCTCACCAAAGGTACCCCTTGTTACGTGGACTCCGAGGGAATCGTGCGGATGCTGAACCGAGGGCTTGGGAACACTTGGATTCCAGTGTGCAACACCAGAGAGCATTGCAAAGGGAAATATGATCATTACTGGGTCGTTGGCATCCATGAAAATCCCCAGCAGCTCAGGTCAGATAATTCACAAGGAAACACTTTGTTTGTCTTGGTTTTCAATCCTAGAGAATCCCTTTTTCAATCCCTTTTTACAGAGCGAAACTGCAAACTTCAGCTTGTGCTGAAACAGGTTCCTGGTAAATATGCACAGCAAATGGTAACTCCCCCAAAAAGAATTCTGCATGGAGGATTGTATCACAACAGAGGATTCTTTATTAAACTGGCTTTGAGTCACTCATTATGGTTTTATAATTTGTAACTGATTAATTGGCTCAGAGGTGTGTGTGCACTTCATTGACACATTCATAAAACTGCATTTTGCTAGAGAAACTTTCTAAAGTTAGGGTGACTTAGAAATCTACTTCTGCTTTTGATGGCCTTGATTGTTTTTTTCTTTTTTTTTCCCCAAGTTTTTGGGATTCTTGGTATCTTTTTTCCCCCCTATGTTTTCTCCTTTTTTGTCTTTGAAAAGAATCCAATCCTGTAACTTATCTACATTATCAGACTTAGAGAAATCAGAGCTGTCTATTATTGCATTAATATTTCAACTGTGGCCTTGAAGAACCATTTTGGATGTAAAATTGCTCAAATATTCAGCTGAAAGCTAACCATTTCTTTATAAAATGTTATACTGGTGTGTCTAAATAACTGTTTCTCTTTAGTGTGACATGCATGGTGGACATTTTGTTGCTAAGTTTTATTTGTAGCCTTTTTTATTCAGTGGTCTGTGTCCTTTTCCTACCAGGCCAGAATCCATCAGCTCATGTATTTTACTGAAATTTAGACTCTTACTTTACTAATTATGGACAATTGGAGAATTTGGTGGGAGAATGAATTTTATATAAAGTTACGTGGCATTCTTCATAATACTCTGCTTTTTTTGGAATAAGGGAAATATTTGATACCTTTGTTAAAATATCACTTCCCTGCCTGTTTCTCCCTCCAAATCATGATGTTGGCCTCCAGAAAAATGACCAAAAATGTGCAGGTCACATCACATTGATAAAATGGTCAACTGTGAGTCTGAGTTTTTCCTTCTGCTCCAAGAAAGAGAGTGCTGCTCTCTGAATTGCAAAGAACATTTTACTCAAAGCCAGCAGCATAATGAAGATAAGGAGGGGGGAGGGTTGTTGTAGAAACACCACATGCCTTAATTAAGAGATAGCCAGAACACTGATGCCTCCTGTTCTTTTTTTTCAAGTCTCTGAAACAACAGCTTAGAAACCCAGATGTTTTTGTCAATGCTGCATTGGTGCTGCAGGAAACACAGCTCTTCCCCAGTCAATGGTTTGCTTAAGTGATTGTTACCAGAAATTACTCCTTTAAATATAATGAAGCAATAGGTCTGTGCCTTCAGTTGTTCAGTGGTTTCTGATTTTAATGTATTGCATTTACTCTTTGTAACAGCTGTTAAATCAAACATTCTTTGAGATTAAGATCAGAGTGTGTGCTACATTTGGAGTTTAAAGGGTGAACAAGAGCAGCGTGTGCCTTGCTGGTTTTGAACTCTTTTCTTGCTTGCCACATAAAGATAACCCTTTATCATGAAATCTTACACATTGCCGTATTTAATCCAGTCATTTAATTGCTGCTTTCCAAAGGACAAATCCTCTTAAAGTATCTTGCTGCTCAGGAGACCTGGTTTGGATGTGGAACATCTGGTGAGAGTGGCTGTGTTTTGTTTCCTGTGCACAGGTGCATTCCTTGTAAAGGAGCCCGCTTCCCTCCCACCCTGCCACGACCTGCTGTAGCAATCCTGCCTTTTCAACTTCCTTTTTGTCAAGTTGCAACAGAGAAGGGACAGATGGAGGTATGGAATGGTGTGGAGTCCACAGCTGGGAGGCTCAGGTGTCCCTGGAGAGGGGATTATACAAGACCCCTATTAATCCCCTCTGCTGTGGAAGGGGACACTGCAAACCCTGAGTAAAACACGTGGCCAAGGGGGTGCTTGGGTTCAGTGTTTTGTGGAGCTTCTCTGGTTTGGTTCACAACTGTTCCTAGAAGAGCACAAAATAAAACTGGCAGAGCTGAGGCAAAGTTGTATTTACATATGATCTGTTTCTGACCAGTGAAGTCTTTCTTACTCTTGTTTTTTTTTTAGTAGGTTGTGATACCAGATTTGGGGATCTCAATCAAGATGCACTTGAAAATGTCTGGGTTTTACTATTTTAGGCATAACAAAATTTTTGAAATAAGTAATAAGTATCCAAATTCATAATCACTGAAAACACAGGTCTTCTGGCTTGGCTTAGTTATAGGCTGGTTGGAGCAAGATGTGCCTGTGGACAACTTCTAGAAAAATAACTGCATTTATTCTTCAATTTTTATTGGTTTAAGTATTTCAAACTTGTGATGCTCAGCTGTAATGCACAAAAATTAACCATAAAATTCCAACCTCAGCCTTTGAATAGTTTAATGTTATTTGAAATTTATTCTTTGATAGAAGTGTAGATAAAAAGTTTCAATAGTAAGCACCCTGTAATCTTTAATGGATTCTCCTTCATTTGGTTAAGTGTTTTGTTCTTTATCTGATAGAGTATGTTTGCCATTCCTCCTCTACCCAAAATAATGGGATGAGAATGCCAGGAACTGTTAATTTGGCTTGAGGGAATATGTGTAGGTAAAGAAAAGTTATTCTAATACATCTGATGAAAACATACTGGTTTTGAATAAGTTTATAATCACTTTGGACAAGGCTAGCCTGGTCTAATAGCCATAGTTGCATTATAGTTTCTCTTTATATGTCTGTCAGGTAAACTCCTGAGTTTACTGAGTTATTCTGGAACACTTCCAGTTTGCTGTGGAACAGCAGATAAAATAACTTGTTCTAGAATTGTCTATCCTGATAGTATGTTAGTGAACATGTAGGTTTCATCCTGCTGCAATACCTGTAATATCAATGGAATTCAGCACATATGGCAACTGTTTGGATCAGTTTCTATAAGTGTGCTTGTTATCTATCTTTTCTTTTTCAATGGTAGCATTGACTTGAAGGACAATTGTCTGCCCCTAACCCTCATTATCAGAGGAAAAGAACATTTAAGAATAAGTGGATAAAATACATTGTTAATTATTAGGCATTATGTTATGGACTGTTTTTTTCCCCTCTGAATTCCAACACTCATCCTTCTTCCTTTTTTTTCAGGAGCAGTACTGGCGTTCTGTTTTATTTCACAGCCACTTGGATTACTTGTCAAAAAATGGCTATGAATTTGATGAAAATGCTAAAAATCAGGCAGTGAAAGAACAGCAGGAACTTCTAATGAAGCTGTTTGCTGTAAGTACAAATACATAATAGAAAGAGTCCCTGAGATTTATCTCTGAGACTGGAGGTGCTAAGGGCCAGGTTGGACAGGGCTTGGAGCACCCTGGCATAGTGGAAGGTGTCCCTGCTCATGGCAGGGGGTTGGAATGAGATGAGCTTTGAGGTCCCTTGCAACCCAAACCATTTTTTGATTCTATAATTTATTTGTAGATGGCAACTGATGTAAATGCTGATGTGATTCCTCTTATTAGGAGTCTGGCTAGTGATTGGCAATCCATCTAGTTCAGACTGATCTAAGGTGGGCTGCAGTGTGAAGGATGGGGGCAAGAAGGAAATAAAAAAGCTTTTTCTTTGATCTGTAGCTCACAATTGTTGGTGTCTTGTCTTTATTCATTCACTCCACCAAGACCATGATATTCTAGTCCTGGAATTGAGGTGTGTGACTCCCCAGGCTTCTTCTCTTGCAGCTTTCCTGTAAGCTGGAGCGCGAGTCCCGCTGCATGGAGCTCGCTGAGCTCATGACCCACAGCGTGCTGAATTTGGCCATCAAATACGCCTCCCGCTCCCGCAGGCTGAACTTAGCCCAGCTCCTCAGTGAGGTGGCTGTGGAAAAAGCCTCAGAGCTGGCAGCAGCACAGGAAGATGAGGAGGAGGAAGAGGATTTCCGAAAGCACCCGAGCGCTGGGTAACGCGAATTTCCGTGGCTAAAAAACTGGGCTGGTTTTTGCTGCTCCGTTGATGTTTTGGTGCACTTCTGTGGCCCACAGCTTGCAGGGTATTTGTGGGTGAAGTGACAGCTCGAGTTGCTCTGCTTGGGAATGATACTTGTGGAATGACACATCCTTGTTGGTGTCTCGTGAGGACTCATTAGTCCCGGGATACCAGCACAGAGGGAAATATCTGCACTCCTCACTTCCTGTGGGCCTGTGTCCAACAGCCTCAGAGCTAACTTGCTCTGACTGGAATTTTCTCTTCCCACATTTCCCTACCTTTGGTTGACTCCCACCTATTTTTTTTTTCTTCTTTGTCTCAGTCTCTCAATCTCGAATCATTCCATACCTGTCTTAAAATCCTATCTTTCTCCACCCATTCCTTTTTTTCAATATCCCATCTCAGTTTATTTTATTTAGTCTTATTTCCTCATAACTAATCCCAGCTCTTCAAAGCTATGGAACATATTACAGGTTGGCTTTGCATTCTTTTCCTCTTAGTGCTATCAATTTTTCCTCTCCTACCTGCATCTGCTTTGTATAACATGATGAGGCAAAAGGTGTGTTTGTGTTTTGGTGGTTTTTTAAAATTGTTATGGAGTTGCTTTCCAACATATTTAAATTTATAATAATATATATATATTTATATTCATTTATGTCATATTGTTGGAAGCAATGTCTTCCTATAGCAATTTTATGTATGAAGTTTGGGACTTATTTAAGCAAAAGGAAGTGATAAGTCTCTGAACTTATCTGTAGCCTTTCCTTTATTCTTCTGTGTTAAATTGCACAGTCAAAACTCATTTCTAAGTATTCTGGCTTGTTCTTCTGGATCATGTGTGGAAGCTGTGATCCCATTTCTGCAACTTCAGCCACTCTGAGGGTTAAAATCCATCACAAACATGATGTTGTTCTTAGTGCCAGAGTAATCTAATACTGACTGTTTTGGTTGAAAGAAATGGGCTTTTTGTTTATATATATTTTGCAGATTTTGGTAATTGGCAAATTTTAGGAGGAAAATGCAAGGATTATACATCCTACTATATTGGGAATTTAGAGAATAATCAGATTAAATGTTAAAACTTGATGCCTTCAGTTTGAAATTATATACACATATATATACACACATATACATATGTATTATATATGTGTATGTATGTAAAATGCATGTATACAGTATATATGAATATACTGTGTGTATATTCATAGATGCAGAAAAGTAATCTGATGATACTGGAGGTATATGTGTCTACATGGAAATTAGAGAAGGTCTTTAATATTTGCATTTATATTTGTTGCAAAGTGTTCTGGCAGTAAAGTATGGAATGGTTAATGAATCTTTAATCATCACAGTTTAATCAAGCTGTAATGCACATAAATGCCAAATGTTATTGTTTTTATTGCCTAAATTAGGTAAGTGAGCTTGCTATCTGTTGTTTCAGTTTTCCTTCTGAACTTGGTGACCACTTCCTTTCTGTGAATTCCTTCCTTTCAGTTCCAGCAGCTCTGCCACCAAGTGGGGTCAGCTGCCAGGCAGGAATGTTCAGCAGGACCAAGAAGTGGAAGATGATGAGGAATCTGATGCCTGTGAGGAAGCAGAAGAAACCCCAGAAGTGCATGAAGAGAGTAAGAAAAATACATTCTCTGAATAGACTGGGAGTTATCCAGATAGCTTTTGCAGACTTAATAAGGAATTAAGTGGCTCCATATTCCAGCCTGTGCCTGCAGTCACTGCAGGGAAACAAGTTCACTTTGTGTCATCTGCTGTGTCACAGCTGTGTGTGCTTTGTGCTCAGCATCCATTAGAAGGGCCCTGGGGGACTTTTTCCTGTTGCTTGATTTTATTCCTAAAGGACTGGCTCACCCTCTAATCAGTTACTTTGGTTTCAGCTCCAGTCTTGCAGGAGGTGGATTGATAGATAAGAAATTTGCTGGGCACACTTTAAGGATTAAGTTTAAAGTTTAAGAAATAAATTTACAGCTCTAAATCTAGGTAGAGGTGACAGATGGTTTTGTAAAAGTGTTTGTACTGTCTGATAATTTTACTGTAAGCATGGAATCACAGAATGGTTTGGGTTGGAAGGGACCTTAAAGATCATCCAGTTGCAGCCCTGCTGCCAAGGGCAGGGACACCTTCCTCTAGACCAGGTTGCTCAAATCCCATCCTTCCTTACTTGTCTGTTTGTTTTATTTTTTTAAAGAATTTATGCTACGATATTTTATTGTATTTAAATATGTTCTCCTTTCCTTTTTCAGAAGAGCCAAATTGTTTCTCCAAAGGTGTCACTTCAGCAGAGGTGACTACTCCAAAGCCTGGTGAGTAAATAATTTGTTCCAGGATAAAAGGATGACACCTTTGTCATTTTTCACTAAATCTGCTCCTCTTTTTTATCCTTTATTCTCCCATTACTACTTAAATTTAGTGCATAGCAGTGCTGTCAAATGGTAAATTCACAGAATCATGGGATGGCTTGGATTGGAAGGGACCTTAAAGCTCAGCTCATTCCAACCCCTGCCATGGGCAGGGACACCTTCCACTATCCCAGGTTGCTCCAAGCCCTGTCCAACCTGGCCTTGGTCACACAGGTTGTTGTTCTCATGTTTTTAAGAGGTTCCCTATTCCTGTCTTCACTACCTAATGATGTTCCATAACTGTTCTGATTGCCTCAGCTGTGCCAAATGCTGAACCAGTGCCTGCCTGGCTATGCCATGAAGGCATTCTTTGGGACAAGGGAGAAAAGAGAACAGTGATCAATGGATTTGTTTCACTACTCACAGGCACATTTATTACTTGCAAGGCAGAGTGAGAAATCCTGAGGTAGAGCTGTGAGTGTGGGCAGGCAGGGGCAGACCTCCAGCAACCTGCCAACCCTTGAGCAAGAATAATAGGAGTGGAAACGGATTTGGGAGTGGAGGAAGTACTGGGTCTTCCTCTGGGTTTGTATTTTAAGCTGTTGGTCCTGTGTGGCATTTCTGGTAACTAAGAATAGCTGAGCACGTACAGCATAACCTTCACAGGGTTATTAAAGTGTCTTTCTACTCGTCTAAAATGTGCACATTGCCTCAAAGATTTGGATATATGTGTGAGTGCACACATTTTTACATTCTTTTTTCTCTCCACTGAAACAGCTCTGGTTGCATCCAGCAGCAGAGGACGAGTGAATCCATTTAAGGTAAGAATTTTGCAGCTGGGTCGATTGTGATGCTCTGAAAATCCCAACAGATTCTGTCAGGAATTTCCAATATAACAGATACCTTGGAGAGAAACATGACAGAAAATAAATAAAACACCTATTTACTTGTTTTGGTAGGTGTCATCCAGCAAAAAGGACCCAGTGGTCCCCTCAGGAAATGTTTTAGACAATATGACCAAGTACTCAAAGAAAACATCTTCGTCTGGCAGTCGAGCTGTAGACAAGCAGAACCCTCCAGTTATAAAGCCTCTGACCCCCAAACCCAAGATCAAACAGGTAATGTTTGTAATCTTTCTTGCATAATTTTAGTGAGGAAAGAACCATAAATGGAATTTTACCAGCTTTTATCAAGTATGAAACCCTGGGAGTAAAGCAGCTTAGATGGCAGAATTCATTTCAGCATAGTGGAAAAACCATGACAGCACATAAAACAGCAGGAAAAAAAGTCAATTGTAGAAATTACTTTTTGTACTGAGCCTTGTGCTTTTATTTTAAATAATGTAAACATCTGCTGTGCTGAAATTGGATGGACTAGATACTCTATTAATGCAAGTGATTATTATGTCTTTAGGAAAGGCTTGGGGTTTGTTAGACTACATGGTACATGTTGTCTGAGAGTGAGGTGATTTTACTTTTTTCTTATTCTCCGTTTCTGTAGACTTCAGCAGCCTCCTTCTTCCAGCCTCGCACACCTGCAACTAATCCTGGTGAAAAAACAGTGGAAGAAAGAGAAGAAAAAGCAGGAAACAAGTCCCAGGAAACCAAAGTCACTGCACAGGAAAACACTGAAAACAGAAGGTGAGAGCCACTTGCATTTCAGTACCATATTTCAATTTTGATAGAAATGCAAGTCCAAAATCTGTTTTATTTCTGAAGATGTTGGACTGGCCAAAGAAATATAACATGAATATTAAAGTTTAGCTCACAAGTTGTCACATTCGTGAACCCACTTGAAAAATGTGGGAGGAAATAATAAATGACCAGTTCAAAATATAATTTTGGGGCTCTAAGCAACAATTTTTGCCTTGATACTGCTTGTAATGACCTTTGATAAATGAGACCATGCTGCTATGTCAGTTCCAAGTCTAAGAAATACTGAAAGTTTCAACAGCTCTAGAAAATCTCAAAGTCTCAAAGTGAAGGGTCTTATGTAAAAGAGTAAAAGCTTTATTTTGGTGGGGTTTTTTAAAGAGAAGGTCAACAAAACCTTCAATCACCTGAGGAGCTCATCTCTTCCTAGCTTGTCTTGTTCCTGGGAAGCAGATGTATGTCCTAACAATCCCAATCCTCATGAAACCTGCATTATTACAATCATGTTTCATTTAGGCTTCATTTAGCTGAGGAAGGTGAAGGTAATTATTACTCATTTGGACTGGCATTCTTTCAGTTAACCTTTACAGATGATGTTCTACAGCAAGTGGCAAGCAGGGCTGTGAGAAGGATGAGCTGTGCTGATGAATGTGCTCTATTTTTAGCTTGATGGGACCCTGTCAGAAAGGAAGAGAACCATTATGCTTTGTCATTCTAAAAGTGGAATTTAGTCTCCATATATATATCAGAGTTTTAATAAAAATGCTTGACTTAGTCTTGCCTTGTCAGCATGTTCTCAGAGCATCCTGCAGTAGGAGAGGAGGCTGCTGCCCTGAGAGGTCTTCTGAGAACAAAAATACCCAGTTAGGTGCTGCTCAGAAGTGTTGCTTTGGGAGGATGTGGTTTTCCTATAATCTTCTTAATCAGACAATTTTTCTGTGCTTGCTTTAGACCAAAGACAGGTTTCCAGATGTGGCTAGAAGAGAACAGAGCAAACATTTTGACAGATAATCCTGATCTGAATGAAGCAGAAGTAATAAAAGAAGGAATGAGTCGATTTAGAATGCTGACATCAGAGGAAAGGATGGTAAGAAAACATTCTCTAATTCTATGGGTTTGATAATTTTTTTCCCTCCAGTGAATACCTGGGTTATTTTCAGTTAGGAATTTTTTCTGGGAATTCCACTCTTATCCATCTTTATGGATTTCAGTTTTGAATTGTGCCATGATCTATGACATATAGTTTATGAAAATATAAACTGAATTATAAGCAATATCAGAAAGCAGCTTTTCCAAAGTGAGGCTTGTGAGAGGAATGTAATCAATGAACAAATAACAAAAGGAATGAGTTCCAAGTCACATAGCCAGGCTTAATTCAATGGGGATTAAATTTGTTCTCATTTAACTTGTGTGGCCTTTTAGGTTTCTCATTTCTCCAGAAAGACAATCAAGAGCTTCAATTTCATATACAGTTTCAAAAGAAGTCCAGTTTTGAAGGAGAATGTTGTTAGAAGAAAGGAAACTAAGGAAATAATTCCTTACTTAATCCCTATTAGTTAATCAGAGAATTATTTCATTATCTTAAGATCAGAGTGATAATGTGTATTAAAAGTGCTGAGTTTTGGGGCCTAATTTGTAGTTTCCTGTTCTCTTGAAAGGTGTGGACTGAGAAAGCAAGAGGAGGAAGAGTCAGTGACTCAGCAGAAGACAAAAAGAGGAAGCGTCCCACAGCTGAGGAAGATGAAGTGAAAAAGAGCCAGGAGCAGAAATCTGAGGACACAAATGTATCCAAAAAATCCAAGCCTTTAGATCCATCCACAAACAACAGACTGTCAGCTTTTGCCTTCAAGCAGAGCTAGATGAAGTGGTGCCTTCTCTGTCTGTGTTCTGAAAGGATTCATGGAAGAAGTTCCTCTGTGTTGAGGATTTGGCTGCCATGCTTGAAGAGCACTGGCAAAAAGAGTGCCTGGCTCCAAATAGTCTGATAGAAAGTGGTTTATTATCAATTTTTGAGAGGAATGTTGAATCCCCTCCCACAGTCTCTTACAAGTTCTGCTCATGGGCCTGTTCCCTGGCAGCACAGCCCTGAGCAGAGCTGTGTAGCTGTGGTACACCCTGTGTGCCTTGATACCAGTGATATTGGGTGCTAAATGCAGGTTAATCCTTCTGGGGAGGGGTAAACTACAGCCAAAATCTGCCCTGTGATTTTAGATAGGCAAAAATAATGGCTTCCCTAACATCCCTACTGCCTTGAGAGTAAGACACTCCAGGAAAGGGATGTGATGGGGAGAAAGCTGAACACCAGCAACATGTTCAGCTGCATTTTCAGCACCCGGGGCAGTGGCAGAGCCTGATATGGGCAGGGATAGAAAACCAGAGCAGAAGCTGGGTTAGGAAGGTCAGGTGTGCAAAGCCAAACCATTCCAGACTGTGCAAGGTGCTTTCCCAATCCCTGCCTCAGCAGGATCCAGAAACTGCTCAGAACTTGTAATGTTTCTAACATTTGTGTCTGTAATGTTTGTTTCTTGAAATAAAATGGCTGTTTCTTTGTTTAAGGTGGTAGAGTCTTTGCAGTTGTAATTAAAGTAAACAGATTTCTGCCTACCAGCCCCAAGGCAGTCAGTTGGTTTTACCCTGCTCTGGAGACAGAGCACTATGTCTAATAAATGTATTTGAAGCAAACTCAAATTTTGAAACATTTTCTAAGATCAGTTAAAATAATGTAATAATAATTTTTAGCATAACAGCTGAGACTGAAGACTTCTCAAATTAACTTTTTTCCCTGTGTTTGCACAGCCTTTCATTGTTTTCTTTTTTCATTCCTCTTCATACTGGCACAGGGTGCCCAGAGCAGCTGTGGCTGCCCCTGGATGCCTGGAGGTGTCCAAGGCCAGGCTGGACAGGGCTTGGAGCAACCTGGGATGGTGGAAGGTGTCCCTGCCATGGCACAGGGTGGGAAATGGATGTTCCACCCAAACCACTGTGATTATTACTGAAAATACATCAGTTGGACTTGATCTTAAAGATCTTTTACAACCTTAACAATTCTTTGGTTCTAGAAAAGACAAATGACTTTCAATTCAAAACACTAAACCTTGAAATCTGTGGATTGAAGATTGAGTGAGATTTCACTAAAAACATTAGATTTTACTATAAGAAGTGTTTTATTAGACTATTTTAGCAATGGCTGTAGGTAATTTTGGAGAAAACAAAAAAAAAAGAGGGTTGTGATGTCAACCAGGGATGAGAAATACAAACAGGAAATCCTGAAGACCTGACAACTTCAATACTTCTGTCATTCACAGTTCTTATCTATCACTTCACATTTTATTTGTTTAAGCTGATAGTGGACAGCAAGTAATATTTAACATAAATAATAATTTTCTGCACTGACATAATGCAGGAAGCATTCTGATTTTTCTGCATTCTTTGGGAAGAAATTATTGTATCAGAGACTTGGATTTATTTTTAGCTAGTAAAGCCTATTTGGGTGTATTGGGGAAAAAATGGGATTGCAGTGGTAAGTAAGGAAAACATCCTGATGAAAAATCACTGGGCTTGGTGAACTGAAATGTTTTCTTTCTCCTAGACTAGTTTGTTCTGAGGGTGACTTGAGCATCTCGAGTGGGTGCTGGGAGATTTTCCAGGTAATTCTTGCCATCCACATCCAAAATCCATGTTTGAGCTGCCTGTCCAGAGCCCTTTCTACAGCCCTGATATTGGAAGTGGGCAGAGAAAACTTCCAAGGGGTCTGGGGAGGCACCCACTGCTGCAAACAACTGGTCCTACAGAGCATCCAAAGTCCTTTTGGCTCCCAGTGGAGATGGGAAAACAGCCAAAATAAAGTTCCAGGGGAGTTTTCTGGGAGCTGGGTGTTTGTAACCACACAGCTCTTCTGAACAAACACACCAAAGGTCAGTTCAAAAGGAGGTTCCTGGGTTTAGGGGGTGGTTTCATGGCAATCACTGGGGAAGTTGGGCACCATCCTGCAGGGCCCTGATTTCCCAGTGTTTTTTCTCCCTGCATAACAGTTTTTGCTGTGTAACATTTGTGGGTTTCATCAGACCCAATGTCCCCAGCCTTGGGGTCACAGTCTGGATCTCAGGGCAGGTTAGAGCTTCCAGAGCTGTTTCCAGCACCAGATTTGAAAATTTGCATCAGAGCTGTGTGACTGCAGGTAGAGTCATGGAATTTTTAAGATTGGAAAAGATTTCCAAGGCCATTGAGTCCAACCATTCCCCCAGCACTGGCAAGGCCACCACTGACCCATGTCCCCAAGGCCACCACTGACCCATGTCCCCAAGTGCCACCACTGACTCATGTCCCCAAGTGCCACATCCACATGGTTCTTAAATCCCTCCAGGGATGGGGACTCCACCAGTGCCCTGAGCAGCTGTTCCACTGCCTGAGAACCCTTCCCATGAATATTTTTTTTGTAATATCCAATCTTAACCCCCTGGTACAACCTAAAGCAGTTCCCTCTCCTCCTGCCCCTGTTCCCTGGGAGCAGAGCCTGATCCCACCTGGCTGTCCCCTCCTGTCAGGAGCTGTGCAGAGCCACAAGGTCCCTCCTGAGCTTCCTCTCCTCCAGGCTGAGCCCCTTCCCAGCTCCCTCAGCTGCTCCTCCCAGGACTTGTTCCCTGGTGATTGCTGTCCATGGCCCTAAAATAAACACCAAACAGGCTCTTGAGACCACGGCAGTGAATTTTCCAGCTGCTTTAGTGCTGGGAGGATCATCTCCCATGAGGCTGCTGTTACATTTCTACCATCAAAGATGGGTTTTGCTCTATTACACAGCTCCAGGCAGAGCTACAAATTCATCCTCCATCACCTGGAGCCTTCCAGGGAGCTGTGTGAGCCAGCAGGAACGGGGTGCACTCATCCAGCAACAGCAGTGGCAGGACAGGGAGAAGGACAAATCCTAATTCGAGTGGAAATGAAATGCCAGACCAAGAAACAGAAAATGTGGGATGGATTTTCAAGTGAAAACAGGTACTACTTGTACCTACTACTACTCTACTACCTGGTTTTGACTTTTTTGTTCGTGTTTTTTGTTTTGTTTGTTTATTTTTAACTTTTTTTTAAACAACATTGCTAAATAATTCCATAGAATTTCACCGAAGTCTTCAGAAATGTTTGTTTGTCCTGAATTTGCCACCTTTCTGCTGGAAAACCAGGAACTTGGAAACTCTGCCAAAGAATCTGCTGATGTTTTTTTCTTTGGCTGTGCTAGGAATCCCAGTGTTTGGGTTTGATGTTTGGACTTGGTGATCTTAGAGGTCTTTTCCAAACCAAATGATTCTGTGGAGTGGGAGAGTCGGGGTGGATCCATCACTCTGGAATTCTCAGGGTGGAGCTGGGCAAGGGAGAACCTGTATTTGGACAAGATTTCCCTTCTCAGAGGTCCTCTGGCTATGAGATGCGCCTCAGTTTCCTTCCAAAAAACGTAACTGTGCTGGTCCTGGAGCGACCTGGTGGTCCTGGCTGGATAATCCAGGGAGGAGATGGGTTGTGAGAGCTGCCTGTGAGGAAGTTGGGTGCCTCATGGAGTTCCTTGACAGAGAACAGCAGATCTGGCTTCTCCCTCTGCCTGGTTGTTGCACTAAATGTGCTCAGCTGAATGCTGCCAAACAAATTTAATAGTAAATAATTTACTTAAAGGCAGGCAAAACACAAATACCGACCCAGGCTGTGAAAAGAGCCACTTGATCCTGACTCAATTGGACACAAATGGCAGGGAAAATTTGCAGGAATAGTTTCAAGCCATGTGTTGCCTGGGAACAGTCTGGTCTCCAAATCACGTTATCGATATCTTGGGGTAATAACAGTGAGGAGCAATTGAGGGGAGTGATGCAGGGACACGGCTGCTGTTCCCATTTGCCTGGGCTGTGAGTCCAAAGCCACCCTTGGCTATTGAATGGGATGGAATGGAGGGACCTAAAGATCATCCTGGCTGATGTCAGGTAGCTTCTGCTGGGATTAGGTCCATGAGAGCCAAGAGACTTGTGTTGTATGTCTGGTTTTACATACATAAATATGAATTCACCTGCTACACAGCCTACCCAGGCCAATCCTTCTGAAGTTTTCTAAATTTTGGGGAGGAAAGACCCATTGGCAAGAGACCCTGTGTCCTTGCTCTGCCAGGGCAGGAAAGGAAATCTGGGGCAGGGCAAAACTGCTGCCTCCACCTCCAGCCTCACCCCTAAAATGTGAGACCCCACTGAAGAAGTTGAAGTGCAGATCCCATTTTCAGAAAACCCCTCAGACCCTGGGGATCCTCTGTCCTCATGAAGCAACAAATCCTCCTGTAACAGATTAGTATTTTAGGAGCCTGTAATCAATTTTGCTCGTTATTCTGGGTAATAAAATTAAACTGCTCGTGATTCACTCTCCCAACTGACGCACTGTGATTCCAGGGGCTGATAAATCTCAGGCTGTGTTTCCAGAGCAGAGGAAGGATGTCTGTAGGCTGGGATGTTGCCATCCATGGCCTCTGTGGGCTCAGCTATTATTCCAGGATCACGTTGGGGCCACGTCCTGGCTGCTGTTAACAGCAGGATTGATCTGCTTTGCTCTTTTGCTGCTTGAGCTGTTAATGATGTGCTGGGTTGGCACAGCTGGATTGAGAGAGTGGAATTCATCATCTCTAACTTTAAGCTCTGAGCCCAGTCCTGAATGATCCCATTTTGTAGCCAACAGAGGAAAAGCAGGTGTCTTCTGTACATGATTCCTATTTATTCTGACAGCTTTTTAGCAGTTGTTGGTGCAGAAATTCCCTTTGAAACATCTTTTTGATGGCTTTACCTGCCCCAGTGAGGACTGCTCAGGGTATTTCATCCTTAGCCTTTGCATGGAGAGGTTTCTTTTGGGGACTCCACTCTCCCAACCCTGAGAAGCACATTCCACACACAGGGAATGATGCTCCAGCCCTTCCCAGTTGGGTCCCACTCAATGCCACCAAAGCCACGAGGAAGCTCAACAGACTAAAGCAGGTCAAGAAGTGGGAACCTGAACACAGCCCTGCTCCATCCTGTCCCTGTTTGATATTTTCCCCACTTTCAAAGACAAGAGAGGCCTCTGAAGGGATTTCCCATGGACCTTGGCCTCCAGCAGCATCCCCTGGCTCTCTCAGGGACCCCCCAGTACCCTTCAGTGGATGCACAGGGCTTTCACCTCCTCTAAACCTTATTCTACATTTGAAAATAATTCAAGTTACAGTCTCAGGATTTTTTGCACTCCTTGTTTTATTGATCTTTAAGAATTTCTTCTCTTTAAACTGTGAAAATATGCTTGAAGCTCTAAGCAAGCAGAGGAGGGAAAAACAGGGCACATTCCCTCTAGGGGAGGGTCTGGAGTTCAAGTCCTGTGAGGAGAGGCTGAGGGAGCTGGGAAGGGGCTCAGCCTGGAGAAAAGGAGGCTCAGGGGGGACCTTGTGGCTCTGCACAGCTCCTGACAGGAGGGGACAGCCGGGGGGGGTCGGGCTCTGCTCCCAGGGAACAGGGACAGGACAAGGGGAAACAGCCTTAAGTTGTGCTGTGGGAAGTTTAGATTGGATATTGGGGAAAATTTCTTCACTGGGAGGGTGATCAGGCATTGGAATAGGCTTCCAATGGAAGAGGTAGAATCATCATCCCTGGAAGTGTTCAAAAACCGTGTGGGTGTGGCACTTGGGGACATGGGTTAGTGGTGGCCTTGCCAGTGCTGAGTTAATGGTTGGACTTGATGATCTTAGAGGTCATTTCCCACCTTAAATATTCATTGATTCCTCTGGTTTATAGTCTGTATTTCACTTTTTTTGGTATGGATTCAGATATAGCAAAGAAAAACTTATTTGAGAAGGCTTAATGAGAACATGGGGTGAAAGTAACAGGGAACTATCAATATAATCTCATCATAGCATACTTCAAAAACCCCAAAATCTTAGTGCTTCTTCTTACCCAGCTGATGTGGGTGTTTCAGAGGGAGAGGACTCCACTGTGGCTGGAAATTGGGCTGTGTCCTTCCACATCCTGGCACAAATCCCAATTACCTGAACCTACTAATTCTGTGTTGGCAAAGGCTGTTAACAGAACTGCTGGCATCAGCTCCCATGTGTGCAACCCCTGCTCAAACACCCTCAGAAAAAGTGGTTTTCTGCACAGCCAGGCAGTGATCACACTGGTAAATAAGCTGGAAACTGCCCTTCTTGCCCCATAAATAGGAGAAAAATTACAACCAGCTCCCACAGCAGCTAAGCTCAGGCGGTTACAGTGTCAGGGTTGACTCCAGAGGAAGCTTATCTTCTTTTCCAAGAAAACAAAGAGAGCAAAGACTAGGGAGGGCCAAGATGCTTAGATGCCCTTTGCTAAGCCCTTTTTTGTATGGATGGTTGGGTCTCAGTGGTTTGAAGCTGCTCAGGACCATTACCCAGCCCTCTGAACCGAGTCTGCTCGGCCGGGATCCAAAGGGAAGCGCAATCCTTCTGCCGAGGCCCACGGATGATTTTAGTGAGGGAACTTGTCTGGTTCAAAGAGAGGATTTGAACGTCCTCAGAGGACTGGGAAATGAGCTGGGTGTGTGGGGAGGAGCAGTGATGCAGTTCAGGGCTCCAAATCCTTCTGGTACAGCAGTTCCTGTTCCTGATCAAAGCCTGGGGCAATAAAAGGGAGTAAAGTCTGGCTGGCTGCAGGGCCCTGGATTTCACCTGAGTCATCCTGACTCTTCTGGTAAAACCTGTGATCAGAAACCAAATGATAAATGTGGGAATGTGGAGCGTGTTACAGCTGCTGGGGTATTTTTTTTTCTCTTTTTCTTTTGCTTGTCTTAGTTAAATGCAGCTCTTGTGTCAGGAGGAGGAGGAAAGCCAGTGAGTCACACCCCACCCTCTGACAGCTCCTTCCCCTCCTTATCTTCCCAGCAATTTAGCATTTCCTAGGCACAAGAGGGGGACAATTTGTCCCTGCTGCCTTAAGGACCGGTGGTGTGAAGAGAAGGGTTTGTGGTTCCTTTTGATCCTGGCCATTTATTTGATTGCAGTCCAGAAAATATGAGTCCCCCCTGCTCGTGCTTGGGTGATGGAGCATTCACCCTATGCTCAGCTGAGCCTTTAGACTCAGTTTCCAGCTCATAAAATCCCAGAATAGCTCCAGCTGGAGGGGACCTGTGTTCCAAAAATCTGCCCCTGCATTTATTTGTTCACCAGCTCTTGAACCCAAGCTGTGTTCTGTCTGCTGGGTTTGCCCCAAAAGTGCCCAGGAGGATGCAGGATGCTCAAACCACTTTTTGGGGTGACACACCAATAAGTTCCCCACAGAAACTTCAAAATATTTGGTCTTGGTCATGAGAGTTAGCACATTTCCAGAATCTTGGGTGGGAATATGAAACACTGGGACATGCCAGCTCTGCAGCAGGAAGATGTCTGCAGAGATCAGGGGTTTGGAGGGATGGAAGCCCAGATGGGATGAGGTGGTGGGAATGGTCACCAAGGAGGGTCAGCCCATGCCTGGGATCATTCTGGCGCCTGCATCTCAACCCCAGTGGCCTCAGAATGGTGGTGGTGACATTCCAGCAGTGCCAGAAAGTGACTGGGTGGGATGTGCCAACAACACCCTGGTAGGAAAGGGACCAGCTCTAGGAGTTTGAGGGGATGGGGAGAACATGGAGACTGATGCTGGGAGCTGCCATGAAGGGCACAAACCTGCAGGACCTGCCCCATCCATCCCCATTCCCTTGCTGCTCACCCTGGGTTCCCCACAGCCCTCTCCCACAGTAGGGGATTCCTGTCAGTACCCTACAGCAGCTTGGGGCTGAATCCCAGGGAATCCCCACCATAACCCCAGCCCACACCTCAACCTGGAGAACCCCAATACTCCCTGGCTGAGGGAGCTCCCTGTACCCCCCTCCTAAGCCTCAGCCCAGGGATTCCCCCTGTACTCCCAGCCTGGGGGGATCCCCCCGTACCCCCAGCACACCTCAGTCCATTTCTCTTCTGGAACCTCTGGACCCCCAGCCCAGGTCTCAGCTGGGGGATCACTCTGGATCCTCCCATAGTGGAGGTCCAGGGCATTCCTCCCCTTGCTCGCACACCTCACCCTAGAGGATCCCATATCTTGGAGATCTCTTGGGATACTCCCACAGCCCCTGGCCATACCTCAGCCCAGAGATCCCCCCGTACCCTCAGCCCGGGGATCCCCCTGCACTCCCAGCCCGGCTCTCAGCTCTCAGCTCGGGGGGATCCCCTCTGACCCAGGAGCACCCCCGTACCCCCAGCACACCCCTCAGCCCAGAGATCCTCCCGTACCCTCAGCCCAGGGATCCTCCCGTACCCTCGGCCCCGAGATCCCCTCAGATCCCCCCGGCCCACGCCTCAGCCCAGAGACCCCCCTGCACCTCCAGCCAGGCTCTCAGCCCCGGGGATCCCCTCGGATCCCCTCAGCCCGGGGGTCCCCTCGGATCTCCGGTATCCCCCCCTTGTACCGTACCCCCACCCCGGCAGCCCGGGCCCCTCCCGCCGAGCGCGGCCCCCTCACGGCAGCGGCGGTGACATCGCGGC
>WBNO01032956.1:62398-94440 GCA_013400575.1 Peucedramus taeniatus
CCATGGAGGCAGCGCGGGGCTGGAACGGGTACGCGCGGCAGGAGCGGCCTCCGCCCTCCCCGCCCGCGGCCGCGGAGAAGCCGCGCGTCCCCCCGGGCACCGGGGAAGGGTGGCGGGGAGAGCGGCCCCGCAGCGAGGAGGACAACGAGCTGAGCCTGCCCAGCCTGGCCGCCGCCTACACCTCCATCCTGCGGGCGCTGGGCGAGGACCCGCAGAGACAGGGGCTGCTCAAGACGCCCTGGAGAGCGGCCACCGCCATGCAGTTCTTCACCAAGGGCTACCAGGAGACCATCGCGGGTAGGGAGAGCTCCCGGGGCTGCGGGGATGGAGTGTCCTGCTTGGGTACCAGCCCAGGGGCTGCTTTGTTCCTTGAAAGAAATGTCTCAAAACATCGTTGCCCTGTCACCGCATCACCTATCTGCTGCTCCCTCGTTATCACCTGTATGTCTCGCTGTCCCCTCCCTCCCCGAATATCTCGGGGTTTTTTTATTAAACTCTGTGCAGGTAAAGTTTCCATTCTGTCGTAAACCTCTCGTTTGGGTGAGCAGAGCAAGTGCTTTTACTTTCTCTCTTCTGATGGAAACTTTTCCAGCCCTGGCATAGGAACTTGTGGGTTTCCTCCTTCCTCCCTCCCCGGCCGAGCGCGGCTGTGTTCGGACAGGGTGGGAATATTCGTTTCCATTAGCAGACAGAAGGGGTTTGAATTTTCTCGGGAAAAGTCCTGTTCTGCCGATGCTTTAATCAAGTGAGGTTTTTCAAAGGTGGGAATGAAACTTAAAGAAGCGAGGTAAGGAGAAAGGAAGAGGACAGGGAGCTCCCTTCCCCATCTCAGGGTCCCAGCAGCAAGTGCAGGTGTGGAGAGGAACCCCAGGTTCACAATCCTGCCCCAGCTGAACGTCTCTGCTTGCTGGGTGATGGTGTGAGGAGAGGAACTGGCTGGGATATGTTCTCATCAGCAAGCTCCAATGCAGGGTAAATACTTGAAAATGTGGTGTTTTTTACATCACTTTTCCTCTTCTCAGCCTCCTGACTAAGGACTGTACCCAGTACAAACAGTAAAAAAGAGCTTGGAGAGCTTGGGAATTCCCCTTTCTGCTCCTTCTTACAGTAAAAGTTCCTGTCAGTGAGGGATGCAGAGAGGGTCAACAAAGATCTCTGAGTGTGGCTGAGGAAGGGGCTGCTCCTGCTCTGCTCCCTGGAATGCAGCACTGCTGCTCTGAGCCTGCCCCAGAGCTCCATCAGGATGTTGTAGCAAAAGCAAAGGCTGAACTGTGCTGATTGATGGCATCAGGGAGCTCCTGTTGGCACATCAGAGTCCTTTTCTTAGTGCACTGTGCTTCAGCTTAAAGGCTGGGTCTTGTGTTCAGTTTCTTTTTCATTTCTCGGCTGTTGGCTCTTTCGAAATCAGATTTTTACAACTTCCAGCATTCACTTACTCATGGCCAGCTTAAACTCTTGTGCCACTGCTGTGTCCCAGGGACAGCATTTCTGCCTTGGAAGTTGTTCTGCCTTTCAGATTAAGCCAGGTTTTTGGTTCACATCTGGGAACAGGCTCTGGGCTGCAGTGGCCATCCTTGTTCCTCACTTAGTCCTGCTGCATGGTGTGTTTGAGGTGAGGTTTCATCAGGTGTCCTCTTTTGTTTGCTGGGATTAACTTTCCTCATTTTACTGCTGTGAAACACAGGGGGTCTCTCAGTCATCCTGCCAGGCTCTAGCAGCAGGAATGTTTTCAGTGATCATTTGAACACGAATTTCTGTGCTGAACCTGGATGAGGTTGCTGCCCTTAAGTTCTTTCTTATCTTGCTGCCAGTTTTGTGTGCACATGTAATTTAAAAAACTTTTTTCTGCACCAAGGTGGGATCTCTGGGGTCTCTTAATCTCTCACATTCATTTAATTAAGCAGAGTAGTTCTGATACTCCCCTCCTCTGATTGTCCACGGGAGAGATCTGTATTATATCAGGATAGAAAATGTCACTGCTCGTGCTCTACTCCTGGACTGTTTTTTTCTTTTTAGGAAATCTGTGAAGCTGTGACACTAACATTCCTTCCTGTGTAAGGTGGGGAGTCCTTTTACTTTCCAGCTACTCACCCCTTCTTGCAGGATGCTCAGCTCCCACTTCTCTCACACTTCCCAGCCAAACAGAAGGAAGAGCTGCAGCTGAAGGACAAACCCACAGCAGATTGCAAAGCAGGTGGTGGATGAAGAGTTTGTTTGGAGAGTCAATATGAGTAAATTGTTCTTAGAGAGTTTTAAATACCTCATGAACCCTAGAGCCAACAACTACAGAATATTTGGGCACAAGAGTAGCTTTGGGACTGCTGCTGTCTCTGCTGCAGCACCCTGTGCTGTTCCCTTGGTTATACTAATCCAGCTCTCTGCCTGACCAGGCTGGGAACTGGACCAGAAAATGGCTTGAGAAAAAGAAAATGAACCAAAACAAGCCTAAATCCTCCCCAAAAACCTGACAAGAAGCAGCCCTGGTTTTTTGTTTTCTCAGGCTTTTTTTGCAGCTCATTCAGCTCCTCCTGTGGAGCTGTCTGGGTAGGCAGAGGTTAAAGCAGTGATTTGCAGGGTGTATTTTGAGGAATGTTTCCATTTTATCCCTGCAACAGGCAGAAGATGAGGGGCTGTTACAGGAGCTGCAAGTTCCATCTTCCCAAGAAAGGTTCCTCAGGTGAAAGCTCGGTGGTGGAGGTTGTACAGCCACATGGCCAGAGGCAAAGTGTGTTGCAACGGGTCCCTGCTGAGCTCACAGACCCTGCCAGGGCTTGGAGGTGCTGCCAGAGAGCACAGCCAGGAAGGAGTGACACAGGTGAACCAGAGCAGTGACTGTCACAACAGGGACAGGCTTTAAAATCAGCCCTGTGACCTCATCTGCTGCAGCATCTGCCCTGGGGAGGCAGAGGAAAGCAACTAAAGTCTGATGGAGTTTTCATTTTCCATAAAGGAACACAAAGGAAGATGGGATATATATACACCCAAATTATAGAATTGCTTAGGTTGGAGAAGCCCTCTAAGATCGAGTCCAACCATTCCCCCAGCCCTGCCAAGGCCACCACTGACCCCTGTCCCCAAGTGCCACATCAACACAACTTCTAAATCCCTCCAGGGATGGGGACTCCACCCTTGCCCTGAGCATCCTGTGCCATTGCTTGATCACCCTCCCAGTGAAGAAATTTTCCCCAATATCCAATCTAAACCTCCCTTGGCAAAACTTGAGGCCATTTCCCCTTGTCCTGTCCCTGTTCCCTGGAGCAGAGCTCCACCCTCCTGGCTGTCCCCTCTTGTCAGGAGTGTGCAGAGGCCACAAAGTCCCTTCTGAGCCTCCTTTTCTCCAGGCTGAGCCCCTTCCCAGCTCCCTCAGCCTGGTGCTCCAGACCCTTCCCCAGCTCTGTTCTCTCCTGGAGAGTGTAGAGTTGCCTGTGCACTGCCAGGTCTGTGTTTGGTGTGCTTGACTTTCACCTCCCTCGCTGTTATCCATTGGGATAATGGATATCCATTTGGTATGTATATTATATGATAATGTTATCCATTTGGTCCAAGGTTGGACCAAATGGCCTTTAAGGATCCCTTCCAGCCCAAACCATTCCATGAGCTTTTTGTTTTCTGTGTGTCTGAGAACATAATATACACTTGGAGCATGGTTCAATGTACTGTCATTTGATCTCCTGTGCTGGGTGTTGTCACTTTGCTTCCATGACACCTGATTGTATTTGTATGTTTATTTCCCATAGCTTAACTTCGTAGTATTGTAGGGAAGATAACACCTAAATTCTGTCTCTCCATTCAGATTTTTGAGCAGTAGAGAAGCTGATTCTGCTTTCCAGCCTCTACTCTGTGTATTTCCTCCTTGTTTTCAGCAGTGCAGAGTGACAGTGTTCCTGCCTTACCCTCCATTCATCTCTGCTATCTGTGCTCTGCAGCTGCTCAGTGTTATGTGTCAGAGCCATTAGTAGAGTTTACTTGTTAAATATCTGTATCTGGCTCTTTCTGTTAATTCCAGATTGTCATTTATTAATCCTGGCTTTACTAAAGGCCTCAACCTCTTTCATTGAGAGGATGCATTCAAATGTGCTGTTCCCACTTCTTAAGTACCAGTCATCACACTTGGCAAGAAGGCCTCTAGTGATTTCAAATAAAATCCACCTGGGGACCAGATTAAAAATCCTGACAGCTCAGTGCAGACACTCAAGCACTGGTGTAGAGTGGCAGCTGTTGCAACAGAAACCTCTCAATGTGTTGGTGAGGATGGCAGAGTAGGAAAGTCACCAAAAAGGTAACTTCCAATTGCATGCAGTGCTTCTGTGCCAGCATCCAAGGACATGTGTTCTTTTCCAGGGTCAGATCTATCAGCTTCTTACTTCTGGGTGTAAATTGTGTTTCAGAACAGCCCCCTTGGCTGGTGAGGGTTAACAGCAGGGCTGTGAGAGCCAGGTGCCTTTAGCTTTTTGAGAGCTGGTTCAGGCAGCAACCTGCCACACAAAGGTGAAACCTTGTCCCTCCTTTTACTAAAGGCTTCATGGCATGCTCAGAGGTGCTGTCTGAGGGTCTGATAATAAATACTATAGCACAAGTGTGTGCAAAGGCAGTAAATGAGTGAATAAATGGAAATACAAGGTTGCAGATAACACTAAATCTCAACTGAAGCTGAAGGTTTCAGACCCAAGCAACTGGTAAGTTACAGAAACAGTGTCAATGATTCTGTCTTTGGAAGGTGAATCATAAATGAGTTGGTTTGGATTGTGTAATCCTGCAGGAAACATTAGGCACAGGGTTGGACAAGCTGCCTGCATCTGCAGGAGGAAGTTAAGTTGTTCTATCAGCCACAAACACTCAAAGCAAAACTTGCTCACCAAACTGGGCTTGCTGGTGATGGTGGAAGCTGCTGCCAGCGAAGCCTCCCAGCCTTTATTCATGTGAGCATGGCAGCTCTCAGGCATGTTGGCAGGTTCACCTGTCCTTTCAGTGGGTTTAACAGGGAAATGAAAATCAGAAATACTGGGAGGAGATAACTTGGCTTCCTGGACCTCTGTGGTTCAAAAGGCTGTGTGTTATCTGCCTGCAAGCCAAGTGACTCTGCTGGGCAGCTTTTACTTCAAAGCAAATAACTAGTTAGGTCATTTCCTCATTCATTAGTTTATATGCTTTTCCTACATTGAGGGGTGAAAAAAATTCAACCTCAATAATCTTTTCTTCTAGTCTGTGTGGATTTGGTATTTTTATAGAGGACAACAATGGTGTAAGCTCCTAAATTTTTCCAGCCTGCTGGGTTTGCTGTGCTGAGGTGCTAAGCATTGCTGTGTCAAAACACACAGTGCCTTGAGCAAACAAAGCTGTGTTTGATCAGCAGCACTGCCCTTTGCTAGGAGCTGGGGAGGTGCTGTGTTTTCCTGGAATCGAGGTGCTGCTGGCTCATCCATGAGGACATGGATGCAGCACTGTGATCTATTCACAGCTGAAACCTCAGCACTGCTGTGCTCCAGCCAGGGCTTGTTTCTGGTAAACTAGAGGGTGGGAAATACAGGGTTGTTCAGAGTGAGGTTTTTTGGGGTTTCTTCAACCTCTGCCCCCACGTAAGGGAAGCCTACCATGCTGGAACACACACTAAATGCAGTGAAACTTCTGGGAACTGGGACTTTCCTGGATCATTTCCCCTTCTTGTTAATGCTTAAGCTTGGTTGGGTTTTGTCAGGAATTTATTAAATGTTGTAACCTCTTGGATCTGAACTGTTGCAGGCTTCTGATCTTTCATACTGCTCTTCCAAAGTGTTTTGTCTTTGATTTTTCCTTTGTTTCAGGTCCAGAAAGAAGTGTGGATGAGCACCTTCTGTGACATGGGGCATTGAAATGGTTATTGAAATCCTGATACATTTTAATGAGCATCTCCATAACACTGCTTTCCCTCATATTAATAAACCTCCTGGCAGAGAACAACTTCTAGAACCTAATCTTGGCTTCATCTGTCTGCAGTAGCTGGTCTGTTATGAATAGACTCCAGTCTCACTACAACATGGAGGGTATCTCACAGGAAAACAAACAAATCTGTACAAATCACAGCCAGAATTAGCTGAACAGCAATAATGCTGCTCCTTTATCTTTGCTTCTATGAAATGTCCCTTGAATCACACGTCTGCTTCACCTCCCTTCTGGTAACTGAGGGATTAAGCTTTGCTTCTGAAGCAAGTGCTCCTGTCTGAAGCTGAGTGTCTGTTTCTAGTCTTTTGGTGATGAAATCTGAAACAGTAGCCAGAAACTTGTAAATTCTTTTGTGTCTAAGGTTTCTCCTGGTTCCTGCTAGGAAGGTGTGCCATGACAAGTGTTCATTTCTCAGCATCTTTTGAACTCTATTGCCTCTTTAAACAGTCATGTGGCATCTCAGGCTCTGCCTCTTTCTAGAGCTCTTCAAGACTTCTTGAAGCAAATGACATACCCAGAGCCTCCCCTTTCCCTGCAACCTGAAGTTATTAACTTTCTGCAGCAGTACAAACCCTTTACATTAATGTTTTTATAGCCTGGCTCTCTGTATGCATAACAAATTCCTGGTGCCTTTTTTATACTCAAAGGCTGCAATAATTTTCTTGTTGCTTGTCTGGAATCTTTTTCCTAACTACAGTTACCTGTAATGTCATCACATGAATAATGAAAAACGAAGTCAGGTTTGACTTTACATTTTACTGCTTACCCAGCAGCAGCTGAGAGGTTTTTACAGCAGTTCCCTTCCAGATTTCATCCTGACCCTGCAGTCTGCTGGTTTCCCTGCCACACATTCAGCTGCTAGCTCATGTCTCCTGCTGCCAGTTACATCTGTCCTCAGCTGGGGAGGAACTCTGAGAAAGACAACCAGAAATATCTGCCAGCATTCCCCAGGTGCTTCTGCCTTAAAGACCAGTTAGCCTTGGCTGGCTCATGGAACTGCTCCTCTGGAGCACCCTCCAAACCATGACCTGGCTCATGTGAGGTCCCTGCCACTGCTTTGGGTGTAACTCTGTGTTCTGGAGGTGTCTGAGCTCAGGCAGTGCTTTAGTTTGTTCCAGCTGGTGGGGGTTGGTGAGGTGTGACTTGTCCTGTAGGATGCCATCCTGCCTTGGCCTGAGCCCATTCCTGCCCTGCCTGTGGCACTTGAGGGTCACCATGGAGAGCAAAGGACAGTGGGGACAGCCTGGACCTGTGAAATGGGGGCCAGGAGAACCCTGAGCCTTTTGTCTCTGCCAGGATGGATGAGCTCCAGCAGCAGTGCCAGGGAGTTCCTGAGGCTGCCTTGATCCTGCTGGCACTGAGCAACCTGCACTTAAATTGGAGCTGTGAGGCAACTTAACACCACGGGGAAGTGCTTAAACTCCTGGTGAGAGCAACCTGCATCACTTCACTCCCAGGCACAGTAAAAAAGGCAGCTCTGAAGTGCTGTGAAGCTGCTGCAGTGCTGCCATCCTTCATCCCCTTCACCTCCTGAGCCCATTCTGGGTGGGCTCTGCCTTCTCTGGTTGCCAGAGGTGCTTTTGCTTTCCTGTGTCACATTAAAGCCATGCAAATAGTTTCTATAGCAACAGGTATCTTTGCTGAGCTCTGACGCAAAATCCTGAAAAGTCTTTCTCATTCTGTCTTCATCCACTTCTGGTTTTTCATTTTATCAACTCTTTTTGAAGATAAAGGGCAAATTAATTCTGCTCTGTTTCAGGAGTTAACTTGCAGCACAGGTGACTCTTTAGTTTCAACAGCCCACTGAAGTTTTTGCACCAGGAACTGAACTTTTGGCTGAAGGAAAAATCAGCTGGAATAATTTAGAGAGCACCCTGACTGTACAAACCATGAAATCAAACTAGTGAAGCAGGCAGCATGGTCTAGGAGGTAGAATGAAAAAATGGAAAAAGGGGCAAAAATTTGTCCCCAGCTTTGCTTCTGGCCTGGTTAGTCTGAGGCTGTTTCCCCTTCTGTCCTTTCAGCTCTGTTAAATTTTCCAGAACATGTGCTGCATGCAGCACACAGACTGAGCTTGTCAGAGCCCTGTTTGATTCTATTGCAAATGGAAAAAATAGAAAGAAAAAATTCAAAAAACCTCTAAAAAACACCTAAAAACCCTGACAAATTTAGATAAAACGGTGTTGCCTCCCTGCACAAGGTGTTTGAGTCTCTGCCAGAGAAGTGTCTCCTGTGTAATTCCCACAAACAGCTGCTGCAATGGGACACAGGTAGAAGCAGCTGTGAAAAGATGCTCTGCTCACTCTGCTTTTGTCAACAAGGAGCTCGGGCTCCAAAGGGGGAGGTGTAGGGATGGGCAAGCTTCAGGCTGTGCTGATTTTCAGGAGGAAAGACTTGTGAAGTGTGAGCAGGAGGGATGGAGCAGAGTAGGGGTGGATGACCACTCAAGACCGTGGCCATTTACTCAGTTGGTGGCCTTTAACCTCACACTTTGTTTTACCTTTGTGTCCCTGGATCACCTGGCACTTGTGGAGGAATTTTTGGAGAGCCTAACACTGAGCTGGTTCCTTCCTTTGTGGGCTCTTCTTCCCAAGGAGTAGCTGGTGCTGACAAAATCAGCACATCTTGCTGCAGGTGTTGTCTGTGACCTGGCTGCAACTTGCTGCTAATATTAAATAAACAAAAGGTGCAAAAATGGCAAGACCACTATAAATAAGAAGCATGAAGCACCTCACAGCTCTGTGGCTGCATTCTTGACATGCAGATCTCTTTTCTTACATCTGAAACTCCCCAGGTTGTGCAGGGGCATTGGCCTCACTGCTGAGACTGGGCTGTGGCATAAGAGGGGATGTGCAAGAAGGGTGAATGCCCTCTGTGCTCCTGTTTGATTGCTTTGGCCATGAGAAGGTTGCAGGATGCCTTTTGTTCCTGGAGTTACCTGTGTGGTATTTCTGAGGTCACTTAAACTTCTCTTTGGCTGAGCTGTCGTTATGATACAACACAGCTGTGACAAAATTTGTGAGGATCTGCTAATATATATTTTGTATGTTAATTAGTGTATATCCATCCAGATACACATGGATATGAGGCTTCATGAGTGAAGTACTTCTGTTGTAGCTCTGGCCCTGCTCTGTGTCACACACCAGGACTCTTAATGAGAATTTGGCCATTTCTGGCTGTTCTGAACAATCTGCTTTGCTTGTGTGCTGACGTAAATCCATATCTGACATCAGGCTCTGATATGCTCCTGGTGAGGCTGGTGTGAGCTGAGCTGGGGGTCTAATAACAGCAGCAGTCACTCTGGAGATGCTTCATGGATCTGTTTGGATTTTGTTTTAATAACTCTGGCCACAGCAGCAGGTTTTGTGCAACCACTATTTGCCTTTCTGCTGTGGAAATGGCGTGGCTGCAGAGTGCTGCAGGAGGGAGCTCAGAACCCAGACAGCTGCTCTGCCTCCCCTTCCCTCTCCCGTGAGCCTGTTCAGATCCTCTGGTTTGGATTCTCCCTTTGCCTGGCTGAATTCATAATTACACAACTGCAGGATGCTGCCCATGCAATCAAAACCCTCTCCAGCAGTGCTTGGTGTAAACCAGACCCAGAAATTCAAAGAGCACAATCATGTGCCTTCACAGAGCTGTTCCCTGGCCTTTTTTATGCCCCCTACTCCTGCCCTCTGACCCGATCCAAACCCTTCTGGGATTCATCCTGGCTGCCTTGCAGGTTTCCAGCCCTTCTCAGGAAAGATCCCGCGTCGCGGGCGGAACGTCTCGCGCAGTTTCCAGGGTTACCTGTGCAGTGCTGATAGCAGGCAGGAAATTAAAATGCTCCCTGATGATGATGATCCCTTATCGACAGCAGATGGTGGCCATTAGCTGTCAGGGGAAGGCACCAAGGCAAGCAGAGCAGACACCACTGCTGGATTTGTGTCACCACCCCTGCTGGATTTGTGTCACCACCCCTGCAGGTGCTCCGTGGGGCATGCAGAGCAGTTCCTGAGTGCCCTGGTCTGGCTGTGGTGTGTGGGACTGTGCTTTCCTGGAAGTAACTCCAAGGAGCCAGTGTGGTTTCCAGCTGAACTTGTTTGCAGAGTTTCTTGTCCTTGTCCATTTGTACAGCTGGTTCTCTCCTGCAAGTTTCTGCTTCATACACAACTTTTCTCTCTAGTTCTTCAAATGACCTGGTTTCTTGACTTGGGACTATTCTACTTCTAAGATGTCTGAGCATGATCCAGGTGCCTGTGATCCTTGTGGAGACTGATGTGCTGTAACATGTGCCAGGGTTATTTGGGGATTTGTCAAAGGACTGCTGAAGGTGGAAAATCAACTGAGGATCCATTCTGCTGAGCTCTGAGATTAGCCAGGTGTCATATTATGTGCTCCTTTTCTTGCTGAGCTGTCTCTTCTCCCTTCTGTCCATGTGGGGCTTTCTGCACCTCACTTTTCTGCTAACTCTGAGATGCAGAATTAGGCTGGAGTGTGGATGTGCCTGCCTGTTTCAGATCAGGACAGCAAATCTCTCCCCAGATGTGTCTCTAACTTCTGTGTGTACCTAAACAGCTGCTGCCTGGCATACTACAGGGTGAAATTTGCATGCAAAGCCTTCTTGGAGACAGTAATGCTGGTGTTTAAGTGTTTGGAGGAAACACTGTGGTGGCTTTGGTTTTCCCTGACCTCAGGCTGGCTTTGCTTGTGGAAGCACCGATGGAAACCCACGGTGCTCTCTTTGTCAGCTGTTAATTGCTGACAAAGATGTCAGGAATTCTGCAGAGACCAGACCTGTTCCAACCTGTGCTCAAGCTATTAATTAAATAAAGCACTGCAGGCTGACTTCTGGTGCAGCACGTAGGCAGTGTGACCCTGGGGCAAGCGCGGGATCGAACGCAAACCAAAACCTGCTTGTGATGTTACTCCCTATTTCCCTCCCAGACCTTAACCCTAAAATCTATAGCCCTGAGAGAGTTCTGCCCTGCTACAAGCTTTCTCAGGTACTGTCTGGAAGAGCCTGCCATGTTTTTTGGGTTTATTTTTAATGGAAATGTTTAATTTCAGATGTCCTGAACGATGCCATCTTCGACGAAGACCATGATGAGATGGTAATTGTGAAGGACATAGACATGTTCTCATTGTGTGAGCATCACCTCGTTCCATTTGTTGGAAAGGTAACTCTCCCTCACAGAACAAATGTGGGAATGCACAATAAAAGACCTTAAGTACATGTAAAAGACTTTGTAGCTGGAGCTACAAAGCTTTTAAGGCTGTAAGTACTTGCTGCTTACGGCTACAGTTATAGAAGTTTAATCTTCAGAATACAAATAAGGAAGGCCTCCTTAATGTGAGGTTTTATTTGAATTTAAGCTCCTGAAATATAATGCTCAACCTTTCCTAGTCTAAGTAATCTAATGGTTTCTGACATTTCATATCAAAGCTCTTCTTCATGAAACAGCAGCAAGCCTTGAGGGCAGACATCTCGATATTAAACCAGCTCACCCTGCACACTGGCTCTGTCATGGATTTAGCTCCTGGCTCAGAGCTATCCAGTGCACATTCATTTCTCTGAAACCCCCTGTGAGTGGAACAAACTCATTAGCAGCCCTGCCTTAACTATGTGAGCCGAGTCAGGGAGAGGGTGGCCAAAACTGGCTCTGCTTAATTGGGGAGTCCTCTGAAAAGGGCTGGTGCTTCAGAGGGTGCTGGAATTGCAGTGCCAACAACTTGAAGACAATAAAATTTCTCCAGTTAACCACTGTAGAGTTGATAAAGAGTTCTGAGTGGGAGCTGCACATCTCAGCATCTTCAGTCCCTTATCAGCACAGAATGATGCAGCTTAGCCTGAGCCATCTGTTACCATAAAGTGCTCACAGGTCCAAGAGCAGCACGTGCTTGTGTTGTCTATAAAATTCAATCAGTGCCACATATGTTCCAATCAAATTGTCTCCCAATAATAAAATACATGAACAGAAACCAGCTGTTTATTTCATTGAGTCAATTCAGGTTTGTCTGCTTTCTTTTCTTGCTGTTAGTGTTTTATACTGGAGAACAGGATAACCTCTTTTTCTGTGCAAGCTTTCTGTTGTGCCTGTTACTCTTGGTTGTGTGTACTGTGTATATTCTCCCCGTTACTCCTGTGGCAATCTGTGCATTTTTTTTTACATCCAGATGTTTAGCCTGTGTGGTTTGGAGAAATCTCCTCACAAACACCCCAAAGTCATCCTACAAAATGACTTGGTATGGCTCTAAATATTCAGAGTAACCATTGCCCTGCTGGGTGCACCAAACAGGCTGCAAACACTGACCTGTAGGTCTTGCACTTGCAGTTCTATCTTAAAGGAAATAAAGAAATCTGCAAATCATCCAAAATATGGGGAACAGGATTCAAATCTTATTTCTAAGCTGTGTCTCTCACTTTGTCTGAAATGTTTCATGTCTTTTCAGGTGTCAGTGGGTTGATTGCCTAACAGAAGGGGTAGGAATGAGCAAGTTAGCCAGGTAATCAGGTACACTGTGGTACCTCTACTGCAGGTACAGCAGTACAGGATTCTGAGATGGGGCCTCCAGGCAAAGCCAGAATCCCCCACTGACACTCCCCTGCTGGATCTTGGCTAATTTTTCAAGTCTCTGGTACAGTGGCACAAGTACTGGTTTATAATCTGTTATAACTCTAAACCCACTGGAATTCAGTGGGTTTCTAAAAACAAGGAGCTGAATGTCCTTCCCTTCATCTCTGAGCACTTTTCTGCTAAACTTCTTCCAATTTAGTTCAAGTACATCTGCAGCAAATCCATATTTGAGCAGGATGGAAGCTGAGTTAATCACCAGTGATCTATGATACTAAAACAAGAAAAATAATCAAATCAGGAAGTGCAGCCTGATTTTTGGTAGCAAAGTACTTCTTGCCACCAGAACTTTCACTGGAAGTAGAGCACAGTCCCTCTTCCTTCCGCTCCCTGAATCCATTTAAGGTCTTGAAAGAAAAGGATGTTTATTTTAGACAAATAGTGCTGTGCTGAGTAATAGACTGCCTTTGTACCCAAATGCAGCAGTGTTCTGCAGCACTCCTGAGACTTGGAACATAAGCCTTGACTCTTGAAGATCTGTGACTTTTCTCCCCCTCTTTGGTGAGAAAAACTCACCAGTTCTTCACCAGGACCTCATGAGACTTTCACAGCCTCAGCTCCACAATTCCCCAGGCTTGCATGGTGCCATGTTCCTCCCACATGCTGAGACTTCTGGGCTGTCCCAGAGTTAATTCTGGGGCAAATGCACATCTCATTGTCTGTGCATGAGTTTCACATGCCCTTGGAAGGGTGTTTTTGCTGCTGTTAATGGTTCTTCTCCCCTGTCTAGGTGCACATTGGTTATCTCCCCAACAAACAAGTGCTTGGCCTCAGCAAGCTTGCTAGGTAAGTGTTCTAATGAAAGTGATGCTAATTTGTATAAAAGATTGCAGGCTGTGCTAGCTGTGCTAATCTTTTTAATCTCCTCTCCCTCTAAAGCTCAGCCCACTTTGTGTTCTGGATTTGGATTTAGACCAATCCTCAGCATGGTTTTTTTTTTTTTTTTTGTTGTGTGTGGAGGGGACAGATAAGTCTTGGAGCTGTGTGTTAATTCTCACCAGTGGCTGCAGCAGAGCTCTAATGCTTTTTTAGGTTCCCCCAGTGCACTGGGATCTGCAGGGAGCTCTGAGGCAAAAACCAAGAGAATTTGGTGATGTTCTAAGGCAGGCCACAAAAAGCAGTGAGAATTTCCAGCTCTTTACCGCTTGGGTGTAAATTGACTAATAAGAACAAAAATCTGAAAACTTCCAAACTGTAAATGAACACATTTCATGGATATAAATTGAATCTAAAGCTTTTATCTCTTAGCTGACTCTTCAGAAAAATGTGGCATTTCTTTCTTTCACTGAAGACGTGCTGAGAGCACTGTGGGGTAGATTTTATAGATAAAGTTCAGCCTAAGGAACAAAGCAATTGTGATACACTTGAGAAATCCATTTATTATGTAAAATAGCTTTTTTCCTCAGCAAGTGCCCTTGGGTCAGTTGTTGCACTGACTCTTAGTTATTAAGTGACACTTTCTCATGCTGGTGAGGAAGAGGATGGTAATCCCTTCAATAAGCAGATTATTTGGGATCAGAGTGGAAGGGTCCCTTTTTGAGAAACAAACCTGAAAATCTGGCTGAAACTCAGGAATAACACATAGGTTTTGCTTTCCCTGATGGATCTGTTAATCCTGCTGTAGTTCCAGTAACACTAATGAGAAATTAGCCCTGCAAATCTGCCTGCATGCTGGGTTTTCTTAGCAGGTAAGAAATGTGTAGGATATGACAGCAAAATGTCCTAAAGTGGGCCAGATCTGTTCTGGGCTCTGCTTGCACAACAGGGAGTTGGGTTTGGAAGTGGAAGGATCCTTGGAGGTCACATCTCTGCTGTGTAACCTCATACTGCATCTCCCTATGCCCAGCAGGGCTTTTGGGAGTGGGCTTTGCTCTGATTAAAAGGCTGGAAAGGGTTCAATGTGTAGATTTTCTCCTGTATGTTTTGTTTTGTTGTTGTGTTTTTTTTGGATTTTTCTTGTTGTTGGTTTTTTTTTTTTTTTTGTGGCTGTAGGAGCCTGCTGGAATTGTAGGCTGGGGTTCTGAGCTGTCAGACCTGCAGCTGCTGGGCAAAAGTCCTCATCTCCTGTTAGCTGCTCATGCCTGGGGATGTGTGTAGCATCCCATGGCTGGTGTTGAGTTTTGGGTGGGTCTTTAAGTGGTGCAGGGCTGGGTTTTTTTTGTTGTTGTTTTTTTCTGAAGAGAATCCATCCTTCCTGAAGAGACTGTCCTTAGCACATGGTTTCATTTCTGCAGGGCTCCAATGCAGGATCAAGGATCACATTTGAAATGTGCATCCACTGGTTTGTGCTTGTTCTGGTCTCTATTTCTCTCTTGACTGCAGTTGTAAAAAGGAGCTGAAAATGTTTTCCATGGATTTTTTTTTTAATGCAAGTGGCAACATGGTGCTGGAAAGATACAATTTTCCTACTATTTATCCTCAGACTGGAACCCTTCATCAACCTGTGCAAGGCTTCCTGCACTGTGCCCAAAGCTTAAATCTTGCCTCTTCATAAAGTGAGGGTAAAACTCCCATATACTGCAATAATGAAAAGATTAGATTCTTGTATAACAAAATGTTCTCACTTTTGAGTTCTTGCCATGAAGAGGCTGGGGGGCCAAATAGTGCCTCCCTTCGTGCCCCAGATAATGCAACCAGTGTTCAAGCAAAGATTTGTGGGGCTGTTGGTGCTCTAGGCCTAATCTTTCATAATAGGATTAGTCTTATGTGGTGAGTTTCTGTAGTTGTGGATGACCTGTATTCAGTAAACAAACATCTTTCTCTGGGTTTTAAGCTCAGGCTTGAAAATGCTCTTTCAAATAACTGTTTTTACATAAACACCTTGTTAGGACTTCTTCTGTGCAATATCTGAGCATGTTTCCTATCCATATGGTTAATCTAAATATTGTGTTGCTTTGTTTTATGCTGTAACACAACCATTTCGTTGCTGGAGGGGAGTTTGTGCATTTAATTCTCTCTCCAAAACAGCAGGAGAGTCTCATTGTCAGGGATGATTCTTGTAAGTGATGCTTCAGGCTGCCAGCCAGTGTCTGGCTTTTGTCTGGTGTGACCAGACAGGTATCAAAGCTTGCTATAGCAACTCCTTTTTTGTGGCCACTTGAAGTGTAATTAAGCATTTGAGGTTGGCATGAGCAACCCCTGCAGTTACAGAGCAATTATATGGATTTTCTTAAATCTGTGGATTCTAGAGCTGTCACTGAGTGTCACTTCCACTGCCCACCAATGGCTTAAATTTGGAGTTGTACTGGAGGGGAGCATTAAGGTGATCCCTGCACTGAAATGTGAAGGATGGGGTGAGATGTATGGATGGGTGGAGAGATTCTGTTTTAAGTAAGACCAATTCTGTCTCATTGTTCTCAGCTAAATTTGTGGTTAAATGCAAGAATCTAAAAAATTTCTTGCTCAATTTCAGCATTCTGGGAATCCATTATCTGAGCTGATCTTAAGGCAGCATTTGGTCTAGTCTGAAGCACAGGGAAATGTTCAGGAATTAGGGTGCAGGGAATCTTTGGACATGAATTCCCCCACAACCATGTGATGCAGGTGTGTGGGGATAGAAGGAATTCCAAACCAGCAGAAGGAGACCAGAGGAGAAGTGACTGGTTTGCCCTAAAATAGTCCCTGGTGCTGCAGGTGGGGGGAACCTATCACTCAACACAGTGATGTGCCAAGGGAAGTCCATGAGGAATACCTGGGCAGCCATGGATTTGCACAGATCAGCACAGGGGTCTCTTTTGACAGCATCAAAATAATTGTGAAGATCAGTCAGTAGCCAGCTGGAAATAACTATAATATTGTCTTTTTTTTTTCCTTTCTCCTTCAGGATCGTGGAAATATACAGTAGAAGATTACAAGGTAAACATGAAATTTGGGGTTTGTTGTGTGCACTCCTCTCCTAGTCAGTGCAGGGGGCTGGTGATTGGGGGTGGACTGTAGATGTGGAGTTTAAGAGGGGAGAAAAACACTTCTTGAAGAGGTTATGTTACTGTTCTTAGCCCCTGCATTCCCAGTGAAGGTAACTCCTGCCTAGGAAACTAAATGGAGGCTGGAACTGATTCCAAGGATAAATGTGCTCCAGGTAGAGCTGCCAGGAATAACTAAAATACTTGGATGCTGCTGGGGATGAGCTCTCCTGCAGAGATTTGGAGAGGTGCCTTCAGGAATCCTTGTCTGAGGCAGTGGAGCAAGAGCTGCCTCCTGCCCCTGAGAAGGAGAGGAAGCTGCAGGGTCCAGAGCCTTGGGTGGGGCTGACCCTGCTGCTTTGTCCTGTGGTTAAATTTGGCCTGGTCTTGGCAAGAGAAGTCTCAGTGACCACCAGACTAGTGAATAGAGGGTGCTAGAGCTGCAGGAAGTCAAGCTTTGCAGGACAAAGCTCATTTTTTATCTCTGTTTCCTTTCCCTAAGAAGAGAAATTGGGCGTGTGGAATAAATGATGCAGCAGTAGTGTTGAGAACAAACACATAAAAAACTGAAACAGACCAGAGAGGCAAGAAAATCCTCCTGCAAAATAGGAAATGGAGGAGCTGTTAGAACAAATTGTGGTTGGAGAGATGGAATACAAAATGACTCCAAATATAAACAAGAAAATGAAAGGTCTGTCCCAGGATACAAACGGAAAAGAGGATGGATGGGACTGGGAGCAACCTGGTCTGGTGGAAGGTGTCCTTGCCCATGGTGGGGGGTTTGGAATGAGATGAGCCTTAATGTCCCTTCCAACTCAAACCATTCTGGGATTCTGGGAGTCTGAATTCCCTGTTGTTCCCTCAGTCCAGGAACGCCTTACCAAACAAATTGCAATCGCCATCACAGAAGCCTTACAGCCCGCCGGGGTCGGCGTCGTCGTGGAAGCTACGTGAGTGATCCCTGGAGACCCAGGGGTGTGATCCCAGCTCTGTGTGATCCCAGGAGTTCCAGGGGTGTGATCCCAGCTCTGTGTGATCCCAGGAGTTCCAGGGGTGTGATCCCAGCTCTGTGTGATCCCAGGAGTTCCAGGGGTGTGATCCCAGCTCTGTGTGATCCCAGGAGTTCCAGGGGTGTGATCCCAGCTCTGTGTGATCCCAGGAGTTCCAGGGGTGTGATCCCAGCTCTGTGTGATCCCAGGAGTTCCAGGGGTGTGATCCCAGCTCTGTGTGATCCCAGGAGTTCCAGGGGTGTGATCCCAGCTCTGTGTGATCCCAGGAGTTCCAGGGGTGTGATCCCAGCTCTGTGTGATCCCAGGAGTTCCAGGGGTGTGATCCCAGCTCTGTGTGATCCCAGGAGTTCCAGGGGTGTGATCCCAGCTCTGTGTGATCCCAGGAGTTCCAGGGGTGTGATCCCAGCTCTGTGTGATCCCAGGAGTTCCAGGGGTGTGATCCCAGCTCTGTGTGATCCCAGGAGTTCCAGGGGTGTGATCCCAGCTCTGTGTGATCCCAGGAGTTCCAGGGGTGTGATCCCAGCTCTGTGTGATCCCAGGAGTTCCAGGGCTGGGATCCCAGGAGACCCAGGGCTGGGATCCCAGGAGACCCAGGAGTGGGATCCCAGGAGACCCAGGGGTGGGATCCCAGGAGTTCCAGGGGTGTGATCCCAGCTCTGTGTGATCCCAGGTGTTCCAAGAGTGGGATCCCAGCTCTGTGTGATCCCAGGTGTTCCATGGGTGGGATCCCAGCAGTTCTGTGGGTGGGATCCCAGATGTTCCAGAGGTGGGATCATGGATCTGTGGGATCCCTGTGCTGCAGGGCTGGTGCATGTTGTCCCTTTGGCTGTGGTAGCTTGGTTTTCAGTCAGAGGGATTAGTAATAACAATAACAATAATAATAATAATAATAATAATAACCCTATTAATAATAACATATTACTACTAGTAATAAAAAATTGGTAATCCTGATGTGCTGGAGCCATTTAAAGTGGGCGCTGCCTGATCCCCTGTGGAGATGTGGCAGTGAGGAGCTGTCCCAGCTGCTCCAGATCCATGCCCTGTGCTCCTTCTGCCTCCTTGAGCAGTGCTTGGGACCAGCAGCAGGCACGTCCCTGTGATGGGAAGGTGGGATTTTCCTGGGATCAGAGCTCAGTGGCTGAGGATGTGACTCTTCCACAGCTGAGGTGCTGCAGATGCCTTTTCTGGTTGTGAAGGTTTTGTGACCTTCCCAGAACTGAATTGTGTAAGAAACATCTGTCCCTGTGGGATTTCCCCTTCCCCAGGAGTGTTCCTGCTGCATTGACTCCCCTCTGGTTTCTCCTAGGCATATGTGCATGGTGATGCGTGGGGTACAGAAAATGAACAGTAAAACAGTAACCAGCACAATGCTGGGGGTGTTCCGGGAAGATCCAAAGACCCGGGAGGAATTCCTGACACTCATCAGGAGCTGAAACTGTGTTGCCCTGTGGATGCACTCTGGATTGTTCTGTCCCGTGTCACTGTCTGTCCTTGTTCCCACGTCCCACTTCTAAACTAAATCGTCGTGAATTGTTGTCATAGTCCTTGTGCAGTGAAAGGCTTCTGGTGGCAAATGGGAAAGGTGGGATGAGGGAGGCTCCTCCTGGATTTCCAATGATGCTGGTGTCACAGAGTTACAAGCCACAAATTGGAGTTTGGAAATGTTTTTCCATCCATAGTGCAGAATATCCAACTGTCAGGAGAGAAGTGGGGCTCAGGAGTGGAATGGATATTTATGAAATAGTTGTGTTTATTAGAATAAATGTGGAGCAGCACAGGAAACACCTGAAAGGATATGGATCTTTGTAGGATTGGGACTGTCCTGATTTATTGGACTATGTCTTATTGCAAGTCCTGCAGTGGCTGTTTCAGTACCTGGATATGTGTGTTATACCTCTGAATTGTTACCTCTGGTGTGTTTTATATTCTTGCTAGTATTAACCTTCCTTTTCTGTGTATTTTTTTGTTTTGTTTTGTTTGAGAAATGTGTAAATTCCATCTTCCTGTCCCCTTAACAAGCAGGGAATTAACTTCTGAATTATTTGGGGCACAGCCCTGTCTCAGTACCAAGGGGTTTATGCACCTTTTTCTCTGTGGCTCAGAATGTCTGAGCACTTGAACTGTCAGTTTCTTACTGTTTTTAAGGAAACTTTAACAGAGGAGAGGAAAAAACCCTGCAGAGTCTGTCTGCAGAGTACTGATGTATCCAAAGAGGTTTTTAATGATATTTGAATCTTGAGCTTTCCTTCTTGGTTTTCCACGGGTTAGACCGAGAAGCTAAAATTAGTCTGATAATGTGAAAATGAAGATTTGCAAGTATTCCAAGGTTTCCATTTCCAATGTTGGACCAAAGGTGAGCATGAAATCCTAAGCACAGCACATGGTACCTCCCCTCTCTGCTGACAGGTTGGGTTATTTCAGGGCAGAGTAACCTGGAATGACAACAGCTCTCATTTCATAAGAGCAGCTGAGAAAAGCATTTCCAGGGCCACCAGAATGAATCAAACCACTTTTTTTTTTTTTTTTCTATGTATGTGGCAACCTCTGTAAGTGGCAGAATTGGTACAAAAAGTTTCAGTCCAGCTGGACTTGGCTGAACTTCTGCTTTGTTACCATTTTAATGGGTGTTTTGTAACTCTTAATTGGGAAAAGATGAGGAGCAAATGCAAACCACCCTCCTCACACCAAACTTGCAAAACAGATGTCAGCCAGGGGGGTGGATGCCCACAGGTTCCCAGGGCTCTCTCTCTGCTTTGCTGGACATCAATCCAAGATGTGCTGTCCATGAACCTCAAGGGCAGCTCCTGCTCTGGCCAGCTCCATCTCACCAACATTCCTCTCTCTTGCTCCAGCTGGAAACAAAATGAAAATCATGTCTGGTCAGATTGGGCCTAAAGAACTTTTTCAAGCAGAACAAGCTCATGTGTTTAATTACACTAATTTTCCTTTGAGGACCTTCACAGCATTATTGGAAAAATCTTTTATGTCATTCTCTGTCCTGGGCTCTGTAGGATTAGGTGCTGTAACAGTGTTTGTCTCTGGTGGAAACAAGCTGTGCTGCACATTGCTAAACCACACCAACTCCATGGCATTTGTTTTCCTGAAATCTCCAGTTTTCAGTTCAGCATGTTACAAATATCCAGCTGAAAAGCCTTAAATCTTTCTTGCCTGAAGCTGGCAGTAAACTTCTCTTTTTAACTCAACTGGAAGGAGATTTTGAGGACCAAAGGGGCACACACCAGTACACTTATTTCACTTTCCTTGCTTTAGTTTGGGAATTAAATCTCTGTAAAACACTGTCTTGGTCCTGAGGCACCAAAAAAGTTGTGTTTTAACCACTTATCTCTATTCAGGATAAAGTTCATGTTGCACCACCACTGTTTTCTATTTCCTTGTGACCTGCAGTCCTTCAAACATACCTCTCTCTACTCGTGGCCTTGGATCTTGTTCCCCTTTTTTGCTGTTGTAGATCTCAGTGCATTTTTTGGAATGTCAGCATTGTTCAAACACAGGAGCTTTAACTACACCCCGTGTGTAAATATGTAAAGGATGTACAGCCCCTGTTGTACTGCTCACCAGTCCATTGTCTCTGAAACATTAAAGCACAGTGTTAATCTTTGGAGTGGGAGCATCCTTGGGGACCTGGAGGTGATGGCACTGCACAGGGAAGGGCAAGAGCTCCCTCTCCCCAGGTGGAGATGGCTTTTCACTCATGGATGAGGTGTTGGGGTGCTCCTCTGGGATGGGTGGTGCTGTTATCCACAGGTGAGTCCCCAGTGGGTGACTGGGAAGCAAAAAAACCCTCCAGGATTTGTTGTCACCTTCTTTTACTGCTCCTTGGGGCCAGGGAAATCAAGAGCAAATACATTGGAGCAGGGGTGGTGAGGGGCAGTGGCTGCTCCTGGCATTAAGCTTGGGGGGTTTCACAGTTTTCTTGTACCCTCCTTGAGCTGTCCTGGAGGCCTCACATTGGCCTGAGGAAATTCCTGGTTCCTGGCCAGATGCTCAAGTTACCTGGACAAATAAACCCCATCAGCACCTGTGATGAGGGACCTGGAAGGTGAAGCCAGGGTGGGGTTGGGTTGCTCCAGGGGGTGCAGGGTGGGCAGGCTGGTTTAAATCCATTCCTACTGTCCTGCAGCCTCCCAGGAAGCAGATATTGCTGGGATTCAGGGAAAAAAAATAAAAAGCATGGATCCCAGAGTCCTGAGGAGCAGGGCAGCCCAAGTGCAGAGGGAAGGGGATCACAGGGTCAGTGCCCACTGTGGTGGTCAGGAAGGGAGAAGGGATGATGAATGAAGCCTCCTCCAGCCCTTTGTGTCCTTTTTATCCCAATGGTCTGAACTGTTTGGAAATAAAGCTCCAGGGAAGCCCCAGGAGCATTGGCAAGCCCTGTCCTTGTGGTGAGGCTGAGCTCAGCCTTTCCCACAGCTGTGCATTAAAGCTGCTGCTTGTGGTGGGAAATGGTCTGTTTGGGAAAAGAGGCAATTCTGCAAGAAATGACAAGGAATTATCTATTCCCTGCCCTGTTTCCCAGTTGGCTTTTTTTGTTTGGTTGTTTTTTTTGTTTGTTTGTTTGTTTGTTTTTAATAACGTGTGGGATTGGGAAGGAGCTTCACTGGTTTTGCCATCATGGAAAAATCTCTTTTCATTGCGGTGAAAAAATATTCAGCTTCAAAGTGTTTATAGCTCAAAAAAACACACACCCACAAAAAAAAAAAAAACCAAAAAAACCACCCAAAAAAAAAAAAAAAAAAACAAACCACCAAAAAAACCCCAACAAAACAAATCAAACCCCAAACCAAAACAACCAAAAACCTGAAACAAAAAGCTAAAACAGAAGGACCAAAACCTGTGGAATAAAGGGACATCCTCCCAGCCCTGCCCTGCCCCAGGATTCCACCTGATTTATCCTGTGCTCCATTCCTTTCCTGATGCTGTCCAGTGCTGTGTTGCTTATCAATTTTATTTTCTCAAGGCTCTCCCATCTGAGCAGATTCTTTGAGGTTTTTTCTCTCACTTTGGGTGTCTCCCAGCACCTCCTGCCCCTGTGCTGTGGAGTGACCAGTCCATAAATCCCTGTGCCATGTCCAGCCAGATCCTGGGCTCTTTGGCCCTCACCACCTGTGTTCCACCTCCAGGTGCAGGTTTTATCATGGAACCATTAAATTTGGGAGAGCCCTCCCTGGCCACTGACCCAAGTTATCCCAGCACTGCCAAGCCCACAGGGATGCTTCAGTTCAGGCAACTTCCTCCAGCTCTGGACACCAAATTAGGCTCTTTTTTAGACAAAAATCTGCCTTCCAGCAGCCAAGTGGCTGCAGGCAAGGGCTGGGACCATCCCAGAGGCTTCGTGCAGCTTCCACAACCTCCCACACCTTGGAGAGCTGCTTAATGAGCTCCAGCAGCTCCTCACCCGCCCCTGGCTCCTGCTCCTCTTCTCTGGAGCTCTGCTGGAGTTGGGAAAAAGTCTGTAATCAGCTGTGCCCTTTGAGCCTTGGCTGAGCCCTTCTGGCCAGCTCCTGGAAATAACTTCTAGGAAAAGCTTTGCCTTCCAGTTGTTTTTGAAGTTACACTCATGATTTAAGAGTTGAGGGGGTATAAAACATTAAAGCTATTGTTAATAAGTCTTGGCCTGGGAGAGACAGAAAATAAATCACAGTATTCAAAGAACTTTGCTAAAAAAACCACAAATAATATAATCACAAGGAATTTATTTGTAGTTTTTAACAAGTTTATGTTGTGGTTTTGGTGTTGGGGTGTTGCAGGGGTGGTTTTGGGAGGTGAGCTGTACCACCTTCCCTGTTTGCTCTTCTTCTCCACACCAGGATTGTGACAGTGAAGCAAAGGTGAAAAATCCATTTTGAGAGGGATCAACTCCACTGCAAAGGCCTGAAAATTATTTAAAAAGTGCCAAGGCAAAGCACAGTGGTGCTGCTTTGGCCTCAGATGTGTGGATGCCACGGAGGGAACAATTCCTGGGACCCCTGACCAGGTGCTGTGGGAAGGTGTCTGTGCTTCTGCTCCCTCCTGCCCTGGCTGTGGGTTCAGCATCCCCTGGTTCCACCACAGCTCATCCCACAGCTGGCATCTCTTCAGCTCCCTTGTCCTGGAACAAGGCATGGAGCTGCTGGAGGGCTGCAGGAATGTCTGCAGGAGGTGACAGTCACTACTCCAGCCTGAGGTGCATCAATGTGTAGGAAAAAGGCAAAATGTCAGGATCCAGCCACTGGAACAGGCTCCCCAAGGAAGTGGTCACTGCACCAATCCTGCCAGAGTTGAAGGAGTGATTGGAACACGCTCTCAGGCACAGGGTGGGATTGCTGGGGGTTCTGTGCAGGGCCAGGAGTTGCACTGGATGAACCTTGTGGGTCCCTTCCAGCTCAGGCCATGCTGTGATCTCTGCTGGTTTTTGATGCTGTGTAGGGTGCTGTGGTAGCAGGCCCAGCTGGGTAATAATTAGCATTGACTCCATGATGCAGAAGGATGAACCATTTTATTCTTCTCTACTATATTATTCTGTATTCTTAAGAAACCTGTAACCCCTTCCAGCCAGTCTGAAACAGCTCTGACCCCATCGGTCAACCAACCAAAAAACACCACCCAGTGTCCAATTAGGAACCCACCCTCTGGTAAACAAATCTCCAGAACACATTCCACACGTGCCCAACAACAGCTGCAGCAAGTGGAGAGATAAGAATTAATTCTTTCTCTGAGATTTCTCACAGCTTCCCCAGGAAAATCCTGGGAAAGTCTGTGCCTGCTCTCTGTGTCCAGAGAGCTGCTGCCACAGGGTGCCAGCCCTTGGCTCTGGGCACCTGCCCTGGCACAGCCCCAGGTGCCAGCCCTGGGCTCCGGGGGCTGCACCCCGGGTCTGTGCTCACCTTCTGCAGCCTCTTTGCTCTTCCCCCGGGAGGGAAACGAGTCCTGGTGCTGGGGGAGAGAAAAAGGACGGGAGGGGCTTTGTAGGGAAGCAGCAGCGGGAGGGAGGGAGGGAGGAGGAGCTGGCGGGGGTTTGCAGAGGCGCTGGTGATGCCCGAGGTCAGGGATGCCCGGGAGGCTCCGCAGCGCCAGCCCGGGGATGCGCAGTCTGTGGCTCCCTCTGCTGAGCCCGGCCCCGAGCTCTGCTCGCCGCAGGAGGAGCAGGGAGGGCTTCCAGGAGGCTGGGAAAGCGTTTTTGGGAGGCCCACGGATCACCACGATGCCAGAGTGGGGGCGTGGGGGTGGGAGAGGGGCACACAGCCCCTCCACTGCATCCCACCGCCGGGTGATGCTGCGAACACCCACCCGTGCTGCCTCTTGACAGGGGTGGGGGTGGAGCTGGTTTGTCCAAAAGCAGAGGCTACATGCCAGGGTGAGGTATTTAAAAAAATATTATTATTTAAAATTAGGCCCAAAATCTATTTTCTTTAGAAAAGGGGGGATTTTGGCTGAGCTGGACCTCATCTCCTCTGACCAGGCTCTGCCAGTGGGGTGTTTCATAGAGAAAAGAGGGAAAATCATAGAAACACAGAATGGTTGCAAAAATAAGATTATCTTCTGTCCAGTCCCCTGCCGTGGGCAGGGACACTGTCCACTATCCCAGGTTGTTCCAAGCCCTGTTTATCCTGGCTTTGAACACTTCCAGGGATGGAGCAGCCTCAGATTCTCAGGACAACCTGTGCATGACCCCAGCACCTTCAGAGTAACGAATTCCTTCCTAACATCTCATTTAAATCTCTCCTCTTTTAGTTTAAAACTGTTCCCTGCTTTTCTGCTCCTCCAGGCACCAGCTCTGCCCGTGCTGGGATTTGGGAGAAGCCATGGGGAGCTCTGTGGGTATCAGGTGCCCAAGCTGATCCCATGCCAGGATCACCCATCCCTGCCCCTTCCCCACCTGAGCCACGCTGCAGCCCCAGGGTGCCCATTCCAGCTGTGCATTCCTGATCCCTCTGCTGATCCCAGATAAAGCAGCTCCCTGGATCTTGGGATTCCTCCAAATTAGGACTCCCAAGAGTCCTTTTTCACAGCCAGGTGGTCGAAGAAAGAGTCAGAGCTGCTTGGCTTTGGTTCCCAAGGTTGTTTATTTTCTCTTATCTATAACATGTTCTCCCTGCCCAGCCCAGATGCTCTCAGCAGCTCAGCTCAAGGCACACTGCCCACCCTCAGGGCTGTGTTGTCTTTTTATACTATAAACTACACAGACATTATTTACAGTTAATCCCCAATACCCATCACCTATGTTAGACAGTTTCTACTCTAAACCAATCCCAAAGTGCCACCATCACCAAGAAGATGGAGGCCATGAAGAAGAAGGAGGAAGGGCAGTGCACGCCCAGATTGCTCCATCTTGACCCCCCTGTACCCTCATCATAAAAATCTTAACATTCTATTTTTCCACCCTGTGATAAACTGATCATTCTACTCTACTTTCCCTGGTTTGTAACTCCTCACATAAAGTTGGTAATTTTTTCCATGGCTCAAGATTGCAGGCAAAAGGGTCTTGGGCTCTGTGCCAAGCCCTGTGAGCCCCTGCCCGGCCTCAGCCCATCCAAAGCAGCAAGAGAGATGTCCTGGGTTCCCACACCTGGAGGTGGCACTGGCCCCACTGCTGGCCTGGGCTGCCAGGAGCAGCTGGGTATTTGTATATCCTGGCAGCATTCCTGGCTGGCAGCCAGGCCAGCAGCATCACCCTGCAGACGTGGGGAATTAATTATTCCTTGTTCCCGAGGAGCTCTGCTGGAAAAGCCCTCTCCATCTTGCATAAAAACTTCCCTGGAGTGGGAAATCCCTGCCTGCTGCTGCTGGTAAGTTGTTCCCTGGGATATTCCAGTTGCTGTTAAATGGAAGGAATTTGTACCCACACCAGGAACCAGGGAGAAGGGACAGGAGCATCCCTTTGGAAGGGGCACTTGCCTGGCTCCAGTGCTGGGGCTGCTTCTCCTCCACTTTTTGGAATAGGTAGAGATGGAATAAAAGATCATGTTAACAAATGTGGGGTTATCCAGCTCTTGCTGGGATCACGACAGCAGCCACCAGCTCCTGGCTTTGCTCCCAGCTGCACAGGGGCTGCAGCCTCTGCCAGGCAGGAGAAGGGGACCCGAGCTCCCTGGGCTGGATGGGGCTCAGGGGTGGTGGAATCCAGGTGCACTGTCAGGTAAAGCCTTTAGTGTCTGCAATGGATTCATCCAACAGCTTCTGGCAGCATGGAAATTCTTTTTTATTCCTCCTGCTTTTCCTTTTTTAAGGCTCTTTCCTTCTGCCAGGCACCAGGACCTACAGACTCTCCCTAACCCGTGGCTGCCATGGACTTTCCTTGGAGCCTTTTCAGCCCTTCCAACTCCACTTTTCCAAGCCATGGAAAAATTGGCATTTTCTTTACATTCTCTGTTAGTGCANCTTCCAAGCCAGGTTTTCCTGCCTTTTCCTTTTTCTTTACATTCTCTGTTAGTGCAACAACCCTGCACTGTGAGACCCAGACAGCAGCACAGGGACCTGGAAAGGCAAACTGTTCATGGGGGGAAATGGCTTTTTTTGGGATTTAGGTTTGTCTGAGCTGTGTTGGGAGGCCAATTCCTGAGGAGTGCAGGGAGCCATGGCCAGTGGGCTGTGGATGCTCTCATGGACAGGGAAATTCAGGTGGGACTGAACACCAAATATTGGCAAATATTTCCCCTCCGGAGTGGCCTGGCCCAAGATGCTTGGGAGCACCCCAAATAGCTTGAGGACATAGTTTTGGAGTCTTGGCACCATCAGCATTTGGAGAGCTCACCAGGAGCTCCATCCCAGGAGAAACAGCAGATGAAGCATCCAAACAACCTGAATAAACCCCGTGTTTGCAAGTTCTGCTCCTCATGGGGCACCTGAACCACCCTGATGCCTGTGGAGGGACAGTGAACAGGGCTGGGACACCCAGGAGGTCTCTGGAGGACATCCCTGGATGCAGGAATGGCCAGGCTGATGAGGCAGAGAACAGCCTGCAGAGCTGGGCTTGATCAGCCTGGAGATGTGGAGGCTCAATTTGAGAAAATATGGAAAAACCAGGGGTAGAAGGTCCTGCCTTTGACACTTCCCACAGCAGAATATCCATGGGAAGTGGCAGTGCCAGCTCTGAGTGTCCCTCCTTGCTTGATCCAGCCCCAGGAGGGTCTGAAATGTGCAGGTTTTAAGTCCAGAAAGAACCCAGCCTTAAAATCCCACCCCAAAATTCTCCACACACACACTGAGGCTCTGGTCCAAGCCTCTACAGCCTCTGAGCTGCTCCAGCCTCAATTCCTGCTGATTTCCAAGGAAAATCCTGTATCTAAACAGCTCCTGGAGCATGGATGTCCCCAAAGGGACAGCGAGGCAGCTGCGTGGGGAATGCCAGGGATTTGGAAGCTCTGCCACAGGCTTTAAATAAAGATCCCCAACCCCCTGTGGAACTGTGGAGGGCTCCTCCCCTCTTGCCCACGGGACGAACATCTATTGAATCCCGATTTTTTTTTTTTTTTGGTGTTAAGGAGTCCGAAGCCGCCTGCTGCCAAAGAGGGGATAAATAAGGAGGCACCACACCCCAGTGTTACAAAACCTTGTATTAATCATCTCCCTTCACTTTCAATATAGCGCAGATATGAAATATAGCCATGGTTCCTAGTTACACGGGAGGAAATGAGTAATAAATACATCGGAGCAAGTGGAAATCACGAGGGTGTTTCACTGGGAACAACATTGGAAAACTGTACACTTGCAAAGACTGGCATCTCCAAACATTAGTATTTCTTTATATCGGGAAGCTTTTACATGTAACAAACATGCTATTGCCGTATATGACCAAAAAAAAAAAAAAAAGAAATTAAAATTTAAAAAATAGGCATTGCTCGGCAACATTAACTAGGCAAAAATAGTTCTTTTGTGCACTAACTTTGTACAGAAAAACCAGGACAAAAGGCATGCATGGACAAGGAGAGGCTGCCCGGGAACGGCATGCAACAGAAGAGAGGTCAAAGCTCTTTAAAGTCAGCTTACAATAGGCATAAATACATCAGGGTTATATATATTAATAAGGGAGGAAGTATTCTGTTTAACATTATTAACATTCCCGTTTTTTTAATGTATTTTTCTTTTTTTTTTTCTTCCTATTCCTCCCAGAGGAATACACATTCACCTTTAAGTAAAGATAAAGGAATACAAAAAATAAAACTCACTTTGCAAACTCTGATGACTCGTATAAAATCAACTTTAGTGTTATCGTCGCTGTGTGCAAATTATAGACGTCTGCGGGACCCACTTTCCAATCAGGCACATTCCCAAAGCCAGACCCGACATGGAGAAAGGTGACAACAGAAATCGCTTCCCTAAGTGCTGACCCCACTCGCGGGCTTCCATCGCAGTTTGGGATTTTCCTGCTGGATGCTGCCCGGCCTCGGCCACCCTGAACCCCTCCGAGGGTTTTGCTGAGCTGGGGGTGTCCCTGGGGATGGGGACACCGGAGGGACAGGGTTGTGTCCCCGCGGGTGTCGCATCCGCCGGGCCCAAGGCCACTTGTGTGTGCTGGGCTGGCCGGGGCTCCCCGGGGCCGGCTCGGGGGAACAGCACCAGGAAAAGGTCCCGGCGGCGCTGGGGGGGCCCGGGCTGGAGCTGGGCGAGCAGCAGGAGGGGGGGACTCGCCCGCCCAGGACCCCGCGGCGGCGACATCTCCAGGGAGGGGACAGTTGCAGTGGGATGCAAAAAGAAAGGCACTGCCGCTTTATTACTGAATATTTGACTTCACAGCCTCACTTATGCAACTGTTGGAGGGTGGGTTTTTTTGTTTTCCTTTTTTTTTTTTCTTTCTATAAATAATTTTTATTTCTTTTAGGATTCAAGCTTTTTTTCCGCCTCCCCCCCCCCCCCCCCCCCCCCAAGCTTCTTTCCCTGGAGCTCTGCCACCTGCACTTAGCACCGGCAGCCAGAGCCAGGCAGCACTTCCCAAACACAACTGAAGCCACTTTTTTGTTGTTTTTACTCAAAAAAACAAAACAAGAAACAGCAAACACAACTAAGTCGTTATTAACCTCTACACTGTCAATGGAAAATAAGCTTTTTTTCTTTTTTTTTTGTAACATCAAAAGGATAAAACAATTGAATTATTTGGTGGTTGTTAATAACAGACATTATCATGGTTCCCAGCCACAGCAAGTTAATAGGTAAAATATCCAAAATAATCTCTCTGAACAATCAGAAAACCTCCGTGTCCATAGTCAGCGAAGGAATAAATAGAATTTCAGCTCTGTAAATACACTGGAGTCTCCCTGAGGGAGGCTCCTGCTACGGCGGCTCCGCTCACACCTCACAGGCTGGGGGTGCTCGGGGGTGACCCAGGTCCCCAGCGCCGACCCCGCTCTGCCACCACCTCCTCACACCTCTTCCCAACCTCCCTGGCCTTCAGGTTTTCCCTTCTCCACCCTCCCCATCACCCCCCCCTCAACCTCCTGTCTGCCGGGAAGCAGGACACCAAGGAACAGCAAACATAAAACATTGCATTTGGCACTTGGGTTTTTGTATACATATATATATATATATATATATATTTCTTTTTTTTAGAAAAACAACTTAAAAACGCTGCATGACAAAAGGATTCACACATCTCCCAGCCCTGCCCATGCTCTGGCTCCCCCTGAGCCCCGAGCCCTGCTCCCTCTGAGCCTGGCACACGATGCTGCCCACGTCCTCACAAACCATTTTGGAATTAACTGGTGCAACCCATGAGCTCAATTAATTGATTTTACATTTGTTATTATTCCATTGGGAACTCGGAGCAGCATCGGGACCGGTGGGAGCATCACTGCAGGTCAGATTTACCAATTTAACACCAAATTCAGCTCCTGTTATAAAAAGCAGCAGTGGGTGAGGGGCAGCCCAGCCACTGCCAGCCCCTTGGTTAATGCCAAGAAAACAAAGCTGTGAAGCTGCATTTTGGTGCCCTTTGTGGCTTGGGTTTTATTTGGGGGCTCCTCCATCCCTCGTTGGCCATGCTGGAAAAGCCCCTTACAGCTGGATTAGGGCAGGCTGGGCCAGATGTGTGGAGCCAGGATGCAGGAAACTCTCCCAGTGTCCCCCAGTTCACAGATTCCCCCCGGGACCCTCCTCTGGGCGAGGTGTCCCCGCTCCACCCCGCATCCCGATCCAAGCGGGGCACAGGGATGGGCACTGCTGACCCTCCACTGCCCTGAGCACAGCGCTGCCTCCACACTGCACATCTCTTGGCTAGACTGAAAGGAAATTTTGGGGTTATTTTATTATTTCTGTTTCAATGTGGGCTCGCCGGGTCAGCCCGTACCCGGAAGCGGCGAAACGCGAGAGGGGACTGCCGGCCCCAAAGCCCTGGCAGGGCAGGAGAATCCTCCCCAAAGGGTTTTTGGTCACACACCCCCACGTGGTGCTCCGTGCTCCTTGGTATCCTCCTCCAGGAGCAGGGTTTGCCCACGGTGAACCCTCCATTGTCAGCACTCTCCTCCTCTTCCTCCTCCATGTCCACCCCAACCTCCCCATGCTGCTTCACCATCGTCGCTGAGATTTTTTTTTTTTTTGCCATCTTTTTCCTCCCCTTAGCATGGATGTAATAAATGACAACACAAATTCCAAGTCTAATGATATGTTCACAAGGACAATCTACACATTCACAAAATTAAAACAGGAGAGAGAGAGAGATAGAGGAGAGAAGAGGAGAGGAGAGAGGAGAAAGGATGCAAGCTATCGCTGAGGCTCCCTCAAGCCCCGACCTCGCCGCTGGACCCGCAGCAGTTGTTGTCCCGGCCAGCGTCCCCGTGGCGACGCCTTCTAGATCGTGGAGGTTCTGTCCACACCATCTGCAAGTGGGAAGGGAGAATTAGGAACAGCCCCACTGAGCACTGGTACCCCCAAGCTGGAGGTTTGGAGGATGGACCCCCCCAGAGCACCCCCAACCCACAGCCCCTACAGCGAGCTGGTGTTGGGGCCACCCCCACCACCTCCCATCTCCCCAAGGGGTGCAGAAGGGTTTTGGGGTGTCAGTGCTCTGCTGGTCCCTCTGTGCCACCAGCTGTACCCGTCCCACAGCAGCTTCCCCAGGTCGCTGTCCCAACGCCAGTCCAGGCCTTCTGCCACAACCCCACAACCACTTTCCCAGGAGCAGAGGGGGTTGCTGGGCAGCCTGGACTTGTCACAAGGCAGGTGACAGTCTGGGACTCTCCTACAGCATGACAAGTTCATGTGCTGAACTTGTCAGGGGACAGGGACAGGGCTGGTTCCAGGGGCTGCCTTGCCCACAGTTCACCCAACCCTGCAACACCTGCACCGCAGAGGATGCACAGTTTTCCTCCATCTGAGGATCATGGAAGGACAAAAAGCCCCCAGGAATCCTTTCTGTCTCCCCAGAGCCCCTGTTCCCAGCACCCTGTGACAGCAGGGATGCATCCAGCCACAGCCCCATCCCAGAAGCAAGGGGTCCATGACCCACCCCAAAGCCTCACAACTGACCCCAGTACCAGCAGCCCCCTATCCCCCCCCGCGGGGGCACAAATCAGCACCCAACAGCACTTCCAACCCTCCAGCCCTGATCCCACCCCCCATCCCCCACCCCAAATCCCATCCCCGGGATGGAGAGTGGCGGGAGGCAG
>WBNO01032956.1:94471-188272 GCA_013400575.1 Peucedramus taeniatus
GATGGAGAGTGGCGGGAGGCAGCTCCCAGAGTGGCTGTGGAACAGAGAATTCCCTGTTACCACTTGGGGCACCACAGCCACCTCCCTCCTCGACACTAAAAACAAACAGGTTTGTTACGCCTTTTTTTTTTTTTTTTTTTTCCCCCGAAAGGTTTATTTTTTTAAGAGCTATTTATAGCACAACTGGTTTGGAGAGGCTCGGGGAATGCGACCTGGAAAAAATAACTTGGAGGAACAGTACCCTGCAGAGGAACAAGACAGCTAAGCCTCAGCTGGGCACACGCCGGAGAAACGCTTCGGGTGACAGAAGTGTCCTTGTTTTCCCAGCCAGGGATGCTGCCAGGGCCCTGCTGCTTCCCACAGTCCTTGTTCTCCTGTTCCTCTCCCCGGGAAGGGCTGCTGCATCTGCAGGGAGCCTGGTGGCACTCGTCCTCTCCGAGGGCTCCTGTCCTCAACCATCACAGTCCAGGCTTTCCGCAGCGAGGCCCGAGCTGGTCACTGGTCAGGTGCTCATCCCATCGCTGGGGCCATCCTTGTGCTTGAGGATCCAGAGTGCAGGCAAGGGACACCGGGAGCTTCTGGTGCCAGTGCTCTGTGCTGCACCAGGCTCTCCACTGCTCTGCTGCTGCTGCTTTTTCCATCTTCCCTGCTTGTTTTTGCCCCGGTCTTCCTCCCTCCCCGTGCCCGTTATCCGCTGGCACCCCCGGCTGTGTGAGGACTGCCAGCACCAGGGCACGGTGCCTGGCACAGCCCCTGGCACAGCGCCTGGCAGGGATTTAGCCCCCAGCTGTGGGGCACCCCCGGCCAAAGGAGGGATCTGGTGGCAGAAGGGCACAACACTCCACAGCCTGTGACCCATCCGAGCGCGCTGGCGGCAGGGGCTTTATCGAGAGCTAACGAGAGTAGCGAGCTAACACTAATTATCATTAGCAAGCTGAAGAGTGGCTAATTAGCACAGACTCCACTTAGTGCTGGTGAGATCCCTGCGTTCGGCTTTGCCCCCTGCCCCGGCCACCTCGCCGAGAGAAGCCAACATTCCCACCTGAACACCCCCGGGAGCATCCCCGGGAGCATCCCCGCATCCGGCCCCGCCGCCGTCCCGCTCTCACAGCCACAGCCTGTCCCAGCTTTTGGGGGGCACGGGGCAGGGGCAGGTGCTGGGGGGCTCAGCGGAGGCGGCGTGGACGTGCTGGAAGAGTCCCAGGAGGAGGGAATGCTCACCGCTGAGTGCGTGCTCCGTCATGCTCAGGCACAGGGACTCCAGCCTGTTGTTGATGTCAGGTTCAGTCACCGGCACCTGGAACTCTGCAGGGAGACAGGGAATAGGAGACCCTGGTCAGGGACCTGGCACTGCCTGCTCTGTGTGGGAAAACCATCTGAAAAATGCCCCAGGAGAGTCTGACAGGACTCCAAATAAAATCATCTTCAGCAAGAGACACTCACAAAAAGCAGTCATCACCCCCTGTTATCCATAAAGGATGAATCTGAGGGGGTTCAGGTGCTGATAAGAGATGTAAGGGACAGCTGGAGCAAGAGGAGAACCCCACCCAGGGAGGGGGCAGCCCTGGTCATCTCCTGGGAATGGATGCTGTCCGTGCAAGCAGGGTTAGTGCTTGGACATGGGATGGCAGCACAGACCAGCAGAGCCACTGTCTGGCTTCTCTGGGACCAGCTTGGCTCCCACTCAGCCGCCCACGTCATCGCTGCCACATCCCTGGGGGGAGTGAGCACAAAAAAGGGGACACACACACCAAGTTTGGAGTGTTTCAACACCCCCATCCCAATCTAAACAGCAGCAAACTTTCCCCACCCTGCAGCAAAACCTGCAAATACAGCTTGTGCTACTGTGCTGGACGGCATCTCCCGCTTTCCACTGGCTCACAGGAACGTGGGATGACATCCAGGAGGGTTGAGGTCCCCCCACAGCCTGGCAAACAGTGGTTTGTGAGCCCAGCATCACATCACTGCTTATTTTCCTTGCGACTTAATCCACGTCTTTGGCTCCCCGATCCTCCTACGCCCTCATCCACCGCAGGCTGACACGCGAAGAGAAACCCATTTATTCTCCTCCAACGCCTGAGAAATGTGCCCTTGTCCCGGTGTTTAATCAATACCCAGGAACAGCTGCTGCTCCTGCTGTAGGGAACATTTGCTGCCCAAATGCTGCAGTTTAACACCACCAGAGTGTGAGGCCAGGAGCTGCCAGCCCAAACCAGCAGGAGTGTAGGGATGAGGGGGATGGATTCCCTGTCCCGAGGTGTAAATGGTTATGGGGTTTTGGTAGGAAAAGGCACGCTCAAAGCTAAGGAAGGGACACACAAACAGGCTTCCTCAGGGCCAGGATGCTCCAGGTCCAGGGTCCAAGGTCAGTGGGATCCTCCCTGAATCAGAGGATGCTCCTGTACACAGGAGCACTTTGGCAGTGCTGGGGAAGGAAGCACTGACACAGCACCATTTCCCTTCACACGCACTGTGGAAAGAATTTCCCCTGAGTGCACGAAGGCAGTCCTTCCGCAGCGGGGCTGTGTCCATCCATGAGGAAAAAGTGATGGATGAGCCACCACCTTCCCTGCTGACTGAGCCCCTCAGAAACGAGCTAGGCAAGGCACCAGCACTGTAACACACAGAGCCAAGATGGCACATCCAGGGTCGGAAATCCCTCCAGCGATGTCTGTGCTTAACCCAGACATTCAGAGATACCCCAGTGGGAGCACACTGTGCCAGTACAGGCCATGTGCCTGTGGGGAAGCTCACCAGCACAGCTCCTCTCACCTCCCGTGGCTGTGGGTAAGTGGAAGAGCACCTCTGCTGCCTACCTGGCTGCTGAAACATCAGCATGGTCTGCGGGGATGTGTGGACGGGCAGCGAGCGCGTCCTCTGCACCGAGCTGTGGCTCCGGCTGGGCATGCTGTTACTGCCCCCAGGGTTGGCAAACCACAGGTTCTGTGGGGAGCAAACACAAGGTGTGGGATGCAAAGCAAAGCCCTCTGTGCTGTGGGTTTATAGCCACTTTGGGCTTGTAGAATCACAGGATGGTTTGGGTTGGAAGGGACCTTACAGATAGTCTTGTTACAACCCCCTTCCACTGTCCCAGGTTGCTCCAAGCTCTGCCCAACCTGGCCTTGGGCACTTCCAGGGATCCAGAGGCAGCCACAGCTTCTCTGGGCAACCTGTGCCAGGGCCTCCCCACCCTCACAGGGAAGAATTCCTCCCCAGTATCTCATCTAAATCTCCCTTCTGTCAATTTAAAATTCTCCCTTTTCTCCTACCACTATCTGTTCTTGCCAAAATCCCCTCTCCCTATTTTATAAGCCACTTTAAGGACTCAGCTTTCCTCCCTCTGCTGCTTGGTTCGTCCCGCTCCCACTACTCCCACTTCCACATCCCACTGCACAGAGTGGAGCACAGCCCAAATGCCTGGGAGTGGAAAAAAAGTGGGGATCTGGACAAGTCAGAGAAAAAGCAAATGAAGCTCGTGGGAAAGGGATGGAAGAGCCAGAAACACCACGAACACCGACCAACCTGTCTGCCTTGCTTGAGGATGGCAGGGCTGGCAGCAGGGCTGCGCTGGGGGGTGCCCAGCAGCCCCGTGGGGCCCAGCAGCCCCAGCCGGGCCGTGGGGAGGTTGCGGGAGGGGATCTGGAACTGGCGGGGGTTCCTCCGAGCCAGCCCTGCCCCTGCGGATCCGGCTGTCGGGAGGGAGTTGGACTGGCCAAAGCCCCGGCTGTGGAGAGAGAGAGAGAGCACCAGGGGTGAGACACTGACCCCCAAGAGAGGGTCCTGACCCTCCCACCCCACCGAGGTGGTTCCTCCATCCTGCACAGGCAGAGGGAAGGAGGCAGTCGGGGTGTGCAGCATCCTCTCTTCTTCCCGTCTGCCGGTCGCCTTCCCGCCCTTCTGCAGTTCTCAGATCCACACTGGTTTCCTTTAAAGCTTATTTTACTCCTGTAAAATGGGTCTGTTCTTAAATACAATCTAAAATGATCCAGGTAATGCCCCAGGAACTTGATTTCTTTGAGATTCTCATGTGTGGATTCTCCACTGTCTAATCTAAGTTCAACTCATGCTGTTGGGTTTTCTTTCTCCACTTCGAGGAGGTTTTTTTTTACAAATATGGTCACCTCTGAGACTTCTCAAGTTCTGTAAAATTTGGTTAGAATGACCTAATAAATCCAAGTTTTATTAGAAAGGGCTGAGCTAAAGGAGCTCTCCTGAAATCTCATCCTAAAAGTTCCTATACTCCCAGTTATCTCCAAAACACAGTCTTTTCTGGGAATAAAAAGCCTGCAACAAACCAGGTTTGCAAAACGAAACAAAGGGGTGATGTTGTTAAAAATGATTTTAAAATCTTTTTTCTTGGCACAACCCATGTGCTTTCTAGGATCACTTGAAATCCAGCATCACCTTGGAAATGAGCAAACATGGTGTTCCCAACACAGCCCTGCCTGGTTCTGACTGCACCTCTGGCTCTGCAAAGCTTCCAGCCTTTTTTTCTGTCACTTGACAGCTTTTGGAGGAAACTCCAGTGCTGATGCCATCACCAAAGGGCAGCAGGGAAAGAGCCCAGTACTGGGGATACCCTGCACAGCTGGGAAGTGCTGGGTTTAAAGCCATGGACACAGGGTGGGATGGGAGGGAAAGGACACTGCCTGCTGTGTTCCCTTCCCAGCCAGCACCTGGGATTCCACCGCTGAATCTTTTCCAACCTTCCCCCTTCCCTAAACACAGCTCTGAACCCAGCAGAACCCATCCTTCCCTCTGGGAGGCATTGTTCCCACTTGGAGTGCACTGCATCCATCCCTGCCCTCCCGAAATCCCGCATACCTCCTCTGCTGCCGGTAGCCTGACAGCTCCAGGAGGGATTTCCGAGGGAAAGACCGAAAGAGTTTCTGCACCTGCTGTTTCCATGACAGCAGCCGCTTCTTCTGGATCTCTGTAAACGCCTGCCCCCAAAAAAAAAAGAGAGAGAAAAATAGGAAATGCATGAATGCTCTTCTGGACAAAGCCAGCAGGGATGTGCATGTGGAAGTGTGGGTAAAGAAAAGCAGCTGGAGCAGGTGATGGGGTGAGTTGAGCCCCATGAGAAAATCCAGGGGGAAACTCTGGTCTTTCTTCAGGATTTACTCATCTCAGGTGGAGAAAATGCTGGCAGCATTCCCTGTGTCCCAGAGGGACAGCCCAGCTCTGCCTCAAGGCTGCCAACTCCTCTTGGCAGAGCAGGGGTTTGATGGTGGGTCCTGACGGGTGGTGACACTTGTCACCTGGATGTGGCTCTAGAAATGCTGCCAGGGTGAGCAAAGCTGGGATTTGGAAAGCTGAGCTGCCCTGTGGCATCCTGCATCCTATCCCCCTTCTCGGGGCTGGGCAGAGCTTGGCTGTGATCCTGGCTCTGCAGAGGTCACCCAGGGTGAGCCTGTCACCCACCCAGGCTCCCTGCAAAGGTCACCCTGGCAGTGACAGACCTGCTCCCAGAGCTCCAGGCAGGAGGTGTGGGTGACACCCACGTGCCACCACTGCTAACTTTAGACACCCTAGGTCTCTGTTGGAGAGCAGCAGAAGTCTCCAGAGGACAATCTGGAGGCTAATTAGTGCCTGACTTGATTGCTCTGAACCACTCTGGAGGAGTGATGCTCTCTCCTGGCGCTGATTACGCCGGAGCCAGCGCAGAGGGTGGTCCTGGGACGTGGGCTGGCTCTGGTGGGAAAAGTGCAGGCACTTTGGGAAAAGTTCCATCTCCTCCTGGCTTTGCTCTCTGGTCCTCAGCTTCTACCACTTCTGCTCCCTGACCCCTGCCATATGGGCAGGTGATGGAAGCAGTGTGTTCTTCCAGGTACTGCCAGAGTAGGTAGGAGACACTGCAGGACACCAGGGACACTGGCCATCCCTGCCCGCCACCAGGCAGGAGCGTGCCAGAGCCCTGTGGCACAGCCTGGGCCATCCCAAGGCATCACCCAGCCAAGGCAGATCCACTGGGAGCAGGAACAGATGTAAAATCCCTGTTGCAAAATCCCAAGACCACGTGGTGCAGAACGGGAGGAGGCAACGCCGAGGGATCGCCGGGTCTGTCTGATGGAAACAGCCTGCACGTTCCTCCCAGGATTCCTGCTTTCATCCAGCTGCTGATGGGACTGTCACGAGCCAGATGAATTTCCCAGCTCCAGGCCTTGGCAATTAAACCAGCGTGGGGGGAAGCAACATTTCCATGCACCACATTGGAGCTACCGCCTGCTCCAAGCCTGTTCTGTCAGAATTACTATTAATACCCCCCAAAAATATTTGTGTTAGAAACCCAAAGGTTTACATAAACAGACACTTTGGAAACAGTTTCCAAGTGATGAGAACAACAGTTTTAGATGATCTGACACGACTCACCTCGTGGATTAGACATTTGTCTATGAGCTGTAAATAGGAACTTATATTCTCTTCATCGGGTCGGGAAACTAAAAGTTGTGTGCAGACTGGAAAACAAAAGAAGAAGAGAAGGGAAATGGGGATGGGGACATCAGGATGGGGCCCAGGAGGGGTCCCACAAACACCTTGGACATCCTGTTTCCCTTGTAACCATGAGTAGGTTTTTCATCAGTGAGAAAAAATGCCCTTCCCCAATTCCTGCCGTACCTTCCTATATTTAGGGCCAGATTTTGTTCTCTGTTATGATGGTGTAAATCCAGAGTAACACCACTGGGGTCCCCAAAATTAGACCTAAGCAACTCAGGGGCACAGGATTAATCCCTATTCATAGGCAAGAGAGCTCCTTCTCCCATGGCCAAAATCTGCCCCCACTGCAGAGTGGTAAATTCCTACCTTCCCAAATGAATTTTAACCTCTTTTGGAATTAATGTCATTGAAGGAAATGGGAATGAGCTCACAGAGGAATGAGTTTCTCCTGTTGTAAACCCCTGGGCAGGGATGCCTGGGGGGTCCAGGAGGACACCACATCTTGGCAGGGCTTGTGCCACACTTTGGCATTTGTCACAGGAATAAAATGGGGCCAGAGCCCCAAATGTGGCTGTTTCTGCAGGGAACCAGATGGGAACAAATTCTGCACCAGGTTTCTGTACAGAAAACATCTCAGCTATTTTTTTGCAAAGAAGGTTGGAAATAGAGACAAGGCTGATATTTCTTTGTGGCACCCCAATGAGGTTCTTTCTGTTCCCAGTCTCCTGCAGATGAGAACCCCCTTCCTCTTTCCCAGGGAGATCTCCCTCCATGCAGCCAGCGCTGACACCTCAGGTGCCACCAGCAAGATTAGGGCACATCCAAGTTCACACAGATTTGCTCCAAGAGCCCTGAATATTGCACAGGAGGTTGGTCCCCACCTCAGCTTGCTGCTGTTACCTCCCAATGTGTTATCCCTGATGCAAAGCTGCACACCCTGCACTCGACACGGAATGGCACTGGAGTATTCTGGATGTCCTGCAACCAAACTGGGGCATAAAAAGGGGCTTGGACCCACTGATTTGCACTCAAAATGGCTCATGTCCAGCCCATGCACCACTGCTACCCCAGCTCCAAGCAGAGTAACTCCAAGGGATGCTGCTCAAAACACCTTTGGATCAGTGGGATGACACCAGAGGTCTGGGTAGGAAGAGAGGACGTCTTCCACTCCTCACCTTGGGGTAAAGTTGTGATTTCTGCCTCTGACTTGGGGCAGGCAGCTTGAGCCACTGCTGCCCCTCCCCAAAATCACAGCCCACCTGCCCTATCTTCTTACCTCTACCCCCAGCATGACAGAACCTCAAAAAACCATCACCCCTCAGGCTGGGACCTGCAGGAGCTCAGGGAAAGGCGGACACCCCACCGCACACCCCCTGCCCCACGCAGCCCTCCCAGGTCACCGGGGGCGAGTGGCAGCTGCTCACCTTTCCCCATCACTCGGGTGAACTGCCCGGGCAGGTCCCCCTCGGGCAGAGGGGCCCCTCCCGACTCGCCCTCGCATCCCGGCAGGTGGTGCTGCTGCATCCCGGCCCCCGCCGAGTCCTTGCAGTCCGAGCCTTGGCTCTCCGAGCCCAGCAGGGAGGAGGGGTGGTGCGAGTCCACCTCCCGGCTGTGCTCCTCCGTGCTGGAGTTTTGGGAAGAGTAGGCTTTGATGGGGGTGAGGATCATTTGGTGTAGCTCCTGCAGCGGGACACGCAAGTTGCCGCCTTCCAGGATGTCCTGCGGAGAGTGGAGAGAGGAGGGTTTGTCTTTGCAGGGACAACGGGACATCAGCTGTAAGCCAGACCCCTCCTGGGAGCCCCTGAGAATTCCCAGCTTTGCTCCTGCTTCAGGATCCCGCTGCATTCCACAGTCAACAGCCACGTTTCATTGACAAGTCTTTTCCTTATTATCAGGGGAGTGCTGCAGGGACTGTGGCTGAGCATCCAGGGATGTGTTCAGACCTGAATCTCCAGAGATAAATGTGCCCCTGCAACCACTGGGACCCAAACCCAGCAACAATCCAGCTTCAATGTTTCCACATTTCCACCAGGGAAATAGCAAGCCCAAGAAAGTGACTGAGCCTGGGAGATTTCAATGCCCAGAGCAGCAAATATCTTGTTCATTCCCCAGCAATCCCACAATCCCAATATTTCAGCTCTATTTCATTGGAATTACATTAACATGGGCTCATTTCCCGTTTCCAGCACTGCCTCCAAGTCTGGCTTCCATTAACTGCTCTGCCCCAAAGGTGCTTGCCATGGCATCCTCATGCTCTGGGATCATCTCAGAGCCCAGGACCATGCTGGGATGCAGAAGCTTGTCCTGTGGCAGCTGTGGGGACATCCCTGTCCACTCTGGGATGAGCTGGGGGAGTGGATGCAGAGGGCTCTGGGAGGGTTTCAAGGGGAGCAGGTGATTTCTGGTCAGACACAGAAGGGGACACCACAAGGTGAACTGATATTCCCACAGCAAAACCATTCAGCTTGGAGATCCTGGGGCAGATCCACCCAGGAGGGAGAGAATTTGGGTGCACCCCAGCCACACTGCTGGTGTGGATCAAGAACTCCATTTCTATGGTCAGATCCTGTTCCACTGATGGGAAATAACTGCATTTTGTTTTTAATGTAGCCTGGATCAGAACAGCTCACTGCAGGCTCCTGCACAGTCTGGCTCATGGGACACTGCTTGGAAAGAGGCAACTTTTGGAGTGAATCCTGATGTGCTGAAAGAAGGGACACTAAGTGGGCACATGGGATGAGTGCAAGCCCTGAAATGGTTGTTGATTTTAATTCCTGCTGCATTCCCAGCTCACTCTTTGATGTCTCAGCTCCATTTCTCAGAAAGATCTGGTGTCAGTCTGATGGGCACTATTTTTCTGGGAGACAATCCTGCCCTGCTAACTAACAGAGAGGGGTGGAGCAGCTCTTTCCAAGAAAGCAGCAGTATTTAACAGTGAGACACTGCCCAAAACCATCAAGTCCCACACATGCTCTTGTTTAGTAAAAACTGGATGGGAAGCCTGGAAAAGCAGAGATGTCTCCTCCCAGGGAAAGCAGCTCTGAGCCCCAGCAAAGCAGGACAGGGCCACAGGGTCACAGTGCCACAGCCCAAACTCACCCCAGAGGGCTCCAAACCAGTCCCTGCCACTTTCCTCCTGTATTTTAGGGTATTTTAATGTATTTAGGCTGTATTTTACAGCGTGCCTGGCTGGCTGTGCCAGCTGAGCTGGGCTCCAGCTCCTGCACAGCACCACTCAATCAATCCCAGATTCCCAAATCCTGGTGGAGGAGTGGAGGAAGAGGCTGTGCAATAGCCTGGAAAACACAAGGCTGCAGCCAGCTCCATCCAGCTCCTGGATTTAATAGTTATTATTAATAACGGAGGTAAATATGGCTTTATTAGCTCCTGCCATACTCTGAGCACAAGCCCATATTATAAATAAATAGTGAAGCAGTGAGCTAAGGAAAACACCAATAAATAGCAACACACCACAGAAGTATTTAAAAGCCCCTAGTGGGAGGCTCTGCAAGTTGCTGTTTGAAGATGGTGCAATTAAATATAATATAATACAGCGATAATAAATAGGGAGAGGTTGGGTGAGCTGCTCCCAGCTAGGCTGTGGTGCTGCTACTTCCCCAAAAGCCCTTTCTGCAGGGTTTAAGCTTTTGTTGAAGTGATACAGAAGTTTCTGTTTATTCTCCTTGGAAATTCAAGATGTTGTTCAGGCACTGATGTGGGTGTCTGGTGTTTTGTCTGTGGACAGGGTGCCCATATGATGTTCCAGGAAAGCTCAAGTCTTTCTGAGCACCCTGGAGGGCTACAGGGTACATCAATGCCAGTTGTGTGAGGTGTGGGAGATGCATTAGGAAAAATACAGCTTTGAGCAATGTGGTTTTAGTGGAAGGTGTTTCCCCCACCATGGCAGAGGGTTGGGACTTTAAGGTCCCGGCCAGCCCAAACCATTCTGGAATTCTGTGAAATAAAACTTGCATCAGATCCCCACAATATGTGTAAGCAAAGAGTACTTCACCCCAGAATTAATTCCTGGCTTCTCAAAAACACAAGAAATACAAAAATGTTTGTGATTACTTACCCCTTCTAGAGATTTGAGCAGGTTTTGTCTTTCTTTTAGCTTTTGGATACTGATGACTATTTTGTGTCTCGCGCCTTTGGTAACGTTCTGCAAAAACAGGACAAAACTTGATGTTTTCAAGTTCCACAGGACAGCTGGCCCAACCCAAATCCTTCCTCTCCTAAACAGAAAGGGCTGCTAGAAATTAATTACATTTTTGAGTGCAGGGATATGTGGGGGACATAGAAAATCACCCAGAGACTTGCTGAAGATAGATCTCCAGCTAGTCCGTCCCTCCCTGGTGCACCTCACACAGGGAGAGCTACGGCGTTCCCATTCCTCTTTATCCCAAGGACAATGCAGAGGTGAACCTGAAAGCAGTGGGGGTTGGAATCAGATAACCAGCAATATTCTATGATTCTGTGACATTTTCAAAGGCAGTCAGCCATCAAAGCCCCACTGACTTTAAGGGAGCTGGCTACCGCACATTGCACCCCTAAAACTCCTGAGCTGGGACTTCCATGCTGGACTCCAGTAAGAACACGGGGACAAGGTTTTTTTCAGGTACAATGTGAGATTTTTTCATTCCCCAAGACTCAATTTCCCTTTTTCTGCTTCCCAGCCACGGGAAGACACACAAAGGGGCTTTGGAAGCTGTCACCCCCCAGGCGAGGTGGGACGTACTTGTGCCTCGAGCTGGCATTCGGTGAGGGCCATCATCTCCTCGTACGTCATCTGGGAGAAGAGGGCAGCATACTTGTGCAGCCGGAGGCTCTTCAGCCAGGCTGGGACATCTGGAGCACAAAGGCAAGGACAGGAGAGCTCCGTTGAATTCATGGAATGGCACAACCACGAGCAACAGCACCAACACCCACACGAGGGGCATCCCAATGGACACCTCACTGAGCTTCACGGACCTTTGGGAGGACACAGGGCTGTGGATGTGGATGGGACAAGGAACCAGCCCCTGGATGAGAACACAGGGCTGTGGATGTGGATGGGACAAGGAACCAGCCCCTGGATGAGGACACAGGGCTGTGGATATGGACTGGACAAAGAACCAGCCCCTGGATGGGGACACAGGGCTGTGGATATGGATGGGACAAGGAACCAGCCCCTGGATGAGGACACAGAGCTGTGGATATGGATGGGACGAGGAACCAGCCCCCCCTGGATGAGGACACATCCTCAGAAGTTGGGTTTCTGTGGGAAAGCCACTGGGAATTAGCCCATGGGGAGCTGGCATTGTGCCACTGCACGCCAAGCTCCTCACTGCTGTTTTCCCAGGAACATGGGAATTGCTGAAGTTCATGGAGTGGTTGAGCTTAGGACAAGCAAAGGGCTGTTTTGTGGAGGGTAGACACTGATTTATGGCATGAGGGATGGTGGCATGTGCTGAAAATGGAACCAGCTGCTTAAACAGAACTAGAGAGATGGGTTTGGGATGGAAAAATGATGTGCAAAGATGGACCCACACCCTGCTTCAAAGGGTGACTTGGGACCTAAAATGAACCAACTGAAATTACTTCTTCCCAGTTTTTACCTGCAGTGTAGCACCTCTATGCTCAGCTGGAGAGGTACCCAAAAATACATTTATCCTCCTGACATCAACATGGTTTCACAGTGAGGAACCTGGGAGGGCAATCCTTCCACTGTGACATTCAAAACCCCATGGACTCCATGATGAGGTGTCCTCCACGGAGAAGGCAATGTGACAACAAGCAGCTATGCAGGGTTCTGCAGGTTTGGGGGTCTGTGGTGACACCCCACAAGGGAGGAGGGCCCTGCAGGTGTCTGTGCTGCAGCACAACGCCGGGCCTGTGACGAAGTTTTTTTGTTTGTAAAGGCTTCAAATGCTTTGCCAAATCAAAACCTGCTTTATTTAGCACCTACAACCCCACAGGAGCTCTGCCAAAGCCTCAGCTGATGTGCTCCACTCCCAACAATACCTTGTCCATAGTCTTTGTCCCCTTCCCTACCAGTGAGACTCTCAGGAGCTCATTCCCACTGCTGGGACACCCATCTCACGGTGTGGGTCTAGAAAGTCCCACACTGTTGAGTACCACATGCAAGCCAAGGGTTGTCCATGACCTCTTCCTGAACCAAAGCCTCATCACTGGAAGGGACAGGGCAGGAGGGACCTTGGTTTGGTTCCCTAAGGCAATCCATACATCTGCCATACATCTCCTGCTGCCCAGGCTGATCCCAAACCCACCTTACATCCAAGCAGAGGATGCAAAAAATCCCAACATGCTGGGTCTTGCTCACACTCTCCGAATCCCAGACACACTGGGATTCCTGTGTCAATGAAATTCTTTGCTGCAAAGTGCTGCACAGGAGATCAACCCCACACCAAACATGGGAAAAGCAATTACTGAGCACAGATGGGCTGAAATTGTCCATTTTCCAAAAGTTCCGACATGCAACAGTCCCAAAGTCTGCTACCAGCACCCTCTTAAACTGATTTCTGTTTAAAATAAATAAAAAAGCCCCATCTCCAGCACAGGCTCAAGTTTCAACATCATTTTAACATAAAACCACACCATTCTAGTGACAGCACATTAAAAGTCTCCCTGATCTCACATCCCCATGGGACAACTGCCTTTGTCACACACCCGTGCCAATGGCAAAGCCCACAGGGACACTTCCAGAAGAGAAATACAACTTCACATAGACATTGAACCCTGCAGGAAACACATCTCCAACCTTTGCAGAAGCAGCTCTTTGCCTTTGCATCAGCCTGTCTGGATCATGCCTTAATTTTGGGGAGAGTGATGGTCCCAGAGCCCCCCTGCCAGCAGAGATGGCAATCCTGGAAGCAGGTTGGGGAGAAGGAGCCACCTCAGGACAGAGAGTGTGTTGTGTGTGGTGGAGCTTTCCCCCTTCCCACAGGGAAGAGGCAATCAGGAGGTGGCAAGGACATCCAAGGGGATTTCATGGTCCTTGGAAAGTCAAACTTCCCAATGCTCTCCACGGATGGGTGAACCACCTGCCTGCAGAGCTACTCTTTAATCAGCAATTACCAGGAGCTAATTGCAAAGTCATGGCACGACTGTCAGGAAATTTAGAAGGAAAACAACTCACCCTGCCATATTTACACACAGGACAGCCTGGAAATACTCCCAGCAGAAACCCCTGGCTCTACCCAGACCTTCCTCCTGGTGCTCCCCAAGTTGTGCCCTAGGAATCACAGAATCCTGGAATGGTTTGGGTTGGAAAGGACCTTAAAGACTACTTAATTCCAACCCCCTGCCATGGGCAGGGACACAGGAAGGGACAGACAGACAGATGGGCTCCATGGAGAACCAAGTGTCCATGTCTTCCCCTGGAGAAACCAAGAGATATGATAAAGCCAAAAGGCATTTTCCCTTCAGCATGAAGATAGAGAAAGAAAAGAAATGGAAGCATAAAGGTAAACAGAAAGGAAAGAAATAGGTGACACTGGGAGAGATAAACTGGTAAGGCAGGTGGGGATCTATCACGGGTTCCTCACATTCCAGATCCCGTGGGTCTGGATCCTCCCGGATGCCCCGGAGGGTGTTAAAGAAGGAACCAGCTGACCAGAGCAGGGGTGACACCCAGCCAGAGGAGCCTGCAGGCACTCAGGGAGACGTGGCTGCAGTTCAGAAAACAGACTTGGCAACTGGAGCAGCCGGCCTGGATGGAACACGAGGCAGCCCCATAAAAATGCACCGAGCTGTGCGTTTCTGTAGGAACGAGAAACGGCACGATCGGAGTGCAGGGAACGGGCAGTCCTCTCTTTTTTTAAATTTTTTTCAGGAAAGCTGTGGGGATACAATGGGTCATATGCAGCCCACAGTGCTTTGTTATTTGAGGACGATGAGCTACACAGCCACAGGAATGCTGTCTGGAGGCAAACAAGCCTCTGCTCTGCTTCCAAGTCCAGTTTTGGGCAGCACACCTTCAATAAAAAGCGGACTTTTTGGAAAAAAAACTGGCGGAGAGAAGCAGGAACAACCCCAAGTTTAGCAAACATCATCTGGGAAGGCACTGGAATGGTTCAGTCTGAAGAAAACCCAGCTGAGGGGGGAGGACAAGGCAGGCACAGACACCAGAGGTTGTGAACATCTGTTCTGCACGTCCCTGGACAGGGGGACAAAAGCCATTTGGCTGAGTCAGCAATGTTTGGAAGTCTGGAAAGGTCCAGCCCGAGGAAGGGTGGACACATCCCAGCTGCAGGCAGCAGCAAGGGGATGTGTTAATATGTGGGGGTTATTGAATTGATCATTGCTGGTGGACAGCCTCTGGGTTTTGTGGATTTGGCCACACAGGTTGATTGCACGGCTCTGGGAAGTTTCTATTCCACGCAGATCCCGGAGCTGCAGCTGTGGATCACAGGGAGCCAAGCTCCCCATGGTGTCCTCCCCAGCTCCTTCTGCAGAAACCTGGAGAAATGTAGTGTTAAACAGCCCCCCCACCAAGGAAACACTTGCTCCCAAAAAGTTCTCCCTGGCCAGACAGACTGCAGGACCCGACCTGCCTCTATTATATTCCCTGGAAGATGAGGGGTTTTTCATGCGTTTATTTCATGCACATCAAAGCCATCCAGAGCCAAGCCAAATGCAATCCCACATCACACAGGTTTATCCATATCTCAATTTGTCTGTAATTAGACTAAAATCAGACCTCGTGACTGTTTAAAAAATACAGTTATTTTCCTATTCTGATACACCACTGGTTTGTACACAATCAAGCTGTTTTGCATTAATACAAATTGGAGTTGTTTAAATCAGTCTGAGAGCTGCAGGGTCATTTTCAGTCTGTTCCCAGGAACACACATCCTTGTGTGTCTGCCCAGTTTTTTAGCTATTTATTCCTCTTCAGCCTGGAGTTTGCTCTGCATCTTTGACTGCAGCAAGTGGGGTTCATTTCTGCCTTGTTTACCGCCAGAACCACATATATTTATTGCCAAAATCTCTGTGAAATGTAGGTATAATGGGAAAACCAACCAAAACACACAGGTTAAATTCACTGCAAACAAGTATCCCAAGCCAAAACTTCCCCAAATACCTGCTGGGTACCAAACACTGCAATGGTAAATCACACGTGGCTTGCTAAGCTTGCCCTAAGCTATTTTTCATCATCATAAAAAAAAAAGAGAGAGAAAAAAGAGCACCACTCGCAGCCAAAAGCCACAGGCAATGGAAAAAATCCAGCTTTTCGGAAATCTGGCAGCTCACAGGATTTTGGGGCAAAACCAGCCCACTGGCACCCAAGTGTAAGATGTCAGATCAGGACCAGCTGCTACTTAAAAAGAAAACCCAACGCATTCCCCTAAACCTCAATTCCTAAGCCGGGAAGAAAGCGCTGGGAGGCCCCGTTCGGCCTGGAGGATCCTCGCCCGAAAGCGCCGAGCGAGAGCCGGGAACACGGGCGGCTCCTCCCCTCCTGCCTCTGGCTGCTGAGGGGGTCGGGGTCTGGTTTGTCACTCACCTTTCATCCCACTCCCTTCCTCCTGGAATGTGTTACGAGCGGAAGGCTGATCTTCTAAATGTTCACTCCCACCACTTCCCGAAGAGGCTACACTGCTTTGTGGAGACAGGGGGGCATGATCGGAAGGGATGCACTGGGGTCCTCTAGCTCGTAAGTCCTCATGAGACATCCATCCATGTCCTAGAGGTTGGTTTGGCACATTCATGGGTGGGGTAAGGGACACAGAGCGTTTCAAAGGGCTGTGGTGTGTCTGGCCTGAGAGAACTGAAAAAAAAATAAAATCAAAGAGGTTATTCCCCCCTCGCGGCCCGGGATGCAGCAGAGTCCCCCGAAAAAAAAAATAAAAAAAAAAAAATCCAAATGAAATTATAAAATGTGTGGTGGTGGTTGGCCATGGTGCCTGGCTGATGGCTTTGCAGCACCCCTGAGCCCTACCCTGAGCTCTCTGCTTTGCCTCCTGGGAAGCAAAAAGGATGGGAGCACCTGCAAGGAGATGGGGTCACACGAGCTATGTTGGGCTGCTCAAGGGAAGGTGTTGTGTGGATTCCATCTCTAGGGAAAAAACATCAATCAAACAGTTCTGGAGCGTAAAAATCCCCAGGATGGGGATGTCCCCACAGAGATCCAAGGGAAGCATCTCTGTCTCTCCCTTTGGGTTAGGACCTGGCTTGTGCCCTGAAGCAGGAGCGCTTACACATCTCCCAGAATTATTGCAAGGGTACTTTTCATCCATAGGAATGTCTCACCCTTGTTGAGTCCTATTAAAATGACAGGATCATGGGATGGTTTGTGTTGGAAGGGACCTTAGAGATTTCATTCCACCCCCCTGCCATGAGCAGGGACACATTCCACCAGACCAGGTTGCTCCAAGCCCTGTCCAACCTGCCCTTCAACACTTCCAAGGACTATCTCTGTTATAAGTACTGAAAAAAGTATTAAAAGATTGTTCTGCTTGCTTAACAAAATTCAAATTCCATCACTCAGAGTCACTAAACTACTGGTCTAACCATAAACACAGTGTATGTAATTTAATGTACATATTTAGGATGCAAACCAGGGAAAATTTCCCTGCTCCAGGAAAATCTGAGGGCAGAGGCATCAGAATGACCTTTCAGCCTACAAGAAACAGAAGCAAAAACTTTTCAATTTTTCTTTCCAAACCAATTTTTTAAACTGTACAAAACCTGGGGGAAATTCATTGTTCTCATGGCTTTTCCATTTAAAGCACCAAAGCCCTAAAGCTCCTTAATCCCCTTTTTGCATTTACAGCAGTTCACCAAAACCACTCAGACTCCTCTCCATGTTATTATTTAATATAAACGAGTCTTGGTGGAAAACCCCCAGCCAGGTGCACTGTGCTGCAAAGGTTAAGCCAGGCTTAATTCCCAGCTCAAGCCTGGGGGAAAACCCAGCATCAAAGCCATCTTGCTGACCAGGAGCAGCATGAAAATGAGGCAGTAGTGGGGTTACAAAAGGAGGGGAGAGAGAAACACCAGAGCACATTTGCATTTATTAACCACCTGCAAAAAGCAGCTGGTACCACAGGCAGCTGCTGGATGAAGCCAAAAAACCTGTGGATTTCTGTAATGTTTAAATAATTCCTACTTCAGAAAGGGTTTTCTTGTGCCAACACACAATGCTAACACCACGCTCTGCAGGGAAGCACTGGGGTTGCTTATGGGGAGAAATGTGTTCCCTTCCCATTTAAAAATTATACAAACATCTTCCAGAAGTCTCTTGGCAGAAAAGGATGTCAATGAGATCCTGAGATTGCTTCCAGAGCAGTGTTGTGCTTCCTAAAGCTGTGATGTGATGCACCAGGATGGGGAAATAGATGGATTTCAGAAGGTCTTGGGCAAGATTTTTCAGCTCTTGGCTTTGCAATTGTACCCCTAAAACAGCATCTGTAGATGCCATATCACCCTCCAAGGAGAAAAATATATTTAGGATTTAAAATCTCCCAAATATAGGGGAAATTATAGGGGAAAATGAAAGGATAAATTGGTTAAAATGCATCAGTAGGGCTGAGCATTGGCTCCACACCACCCAGAGCCCTTCTGTGCCTGCTGCCCCCAGCCAGGGTCACTCTGCCATGGGGAGAGAATTCACCCTGAATTTGTTGTAGGAAAAACACTGGTTTAAGAAATATTTGTGCCCCTTAGATGAAGAAGAGATGCAGGAGAAGGGGCAAGGAGGACTGAGGTCAATTGTCCCCTTTCAGGAGGTGAAGGGCTGCTCTGCTAATGCAGCTCTACAGGGTGGGTGCAGACACTGGTACCCATCAGTGCTTACACCCCCCTGCACACAAGAGGGTATTTTTGGCACAAATCCAGCCCAGATTCCTTCAAGAGCAGCAATACCCCTGCAAACTGCTGCTCTTCCATCTTAATTTTATGTCCCCTAATTAGAAGCCGGTGTCGGCTGAAGGAGAAATAATGAACTCCAAAGGATGGCCAGGGACAATTAGAAACCATCCAGTGCACCAGACAAAAATCAGTTCCACTTCTTTCCCTGAGACAATGCAATGCTGGATCCAAGAGAACATGTTTTACCAAGCCAAATTTTTCCTGAACTGTGAGTCAGTTCACACAACACCTGAGATGCAGCAGGGATAATCCCTCTGCAAAGGATGCTGCCAGTCCCCAGCTCTTTGAAACCACCCCAGCTACTCTGGGGACCAAACTGAGATCATTTAAAGGCTCTTAGCACTGGCCTAACTTTAGAGTCTGCTTTTAACTGGTGATAATGTGGTTTCTTGCAAACCCTCTTACCCATTTCCATCCAATCCTCTTAGAACCCATTACCCTAAAAACGCTGAGAATCCTGGGGTGGGATTCCTCTTTTACTCTGTAATCTCCCAGGGGATCAATAAACACCCATATTTATTATATTTATTAATAATATTTATTAATGCTGCTGCTTGTGGTCATGCCCCAAGTTTCTTGAAATAAGAGGATGTAGATTATTATTTCCAAAGTGCCAGTTTATTGTAGTTCCTGACCTGAATTTGACCATTCTGTGTGCTTTTTGGATGGTCTAAGGTGAATCCAGGGCTGCTCCTGGCTAAAATAAATGGTCCATGTGAGCTTTAACTTCAGCAGAAAAAAAAATGAGTGTGAGTTTATCACCTTACACTTATGCCTCCTTTTCTTTTACTACAAAAATATGAAGCTTTAATTTAAAAAGGAAATCTAAAATGTTATTCTGGGCCAAGATAAGCTCCCATGAGGTGGGAGGGCACGGCTGCCTCTCTGAGTGCTGCGAGCTGGGCAAACAAAGAGGGGAAACCACAGCTCCAAAGGGCATCCCACGCAGGCACAGGGATCCCCTACAGCTTGTAAGTGTGCCCCACTTCTGGTCTGGAAGTGTTTTCCTGTCCTTTAGGTGCTGCAAGACTCTGCACAGGCACTGCCTGGTCCAGCTCCTTCCAAAGTGGGACAGGGGTTGGAGCAGATTGAGGTTTTCCCTGGAATCAGCAGGCTGGTGTTGCCTCTTTGCTCTGAGCAGCCAGGGTTGTGCTCAGCCCACACCAGACCAGGTTTCCTTGCAAGAAACCTCTCCATGACCTCCAGACTGGGATCAAGCTCAGGGTAATATCCCCAGGTTAAAAAAAAGTAGAGGGTGGAGAAGGAGTGATGGCAAGAAAGCTCCCCATGACAGGAGGCAGCTGCTGACCACGCTGGGAGCATCCCTGTGGGACCACCCCCTCCCCAGGCAAATCCAGATTTATCTCAGACCAAACCCTGGCTGGGCTGGCAGGCACCACAACACACTTATAGAAACTCTGAGGCTGCAAGTGCTCTCACCCCCTGAAGCCTTGGGTTTGGGATTTTTCCCCCCTCCCATCTGTTCCCTTTTGAAGTGGTGCTGCCTATTTTGGGAGGCAAGGGCTGATTTCAAGAGGGTTTTTGTTCACTGAGGACCATGTGGAACAGCGTCAGACATTTGTGTTGTGGTTTCTCAGGGTTTTGGGCCAATTTTTTTTCAGCCTGAGAAGGGAAAAGCCACCCATTCCTGTAATTAGAGCTGAGAAATTGGGCTCTGCAGGCAGACCTTCCTCCACACAGCCTGGGACAGCTGACAAGGTGCTCACTCTCACTCTGCCTTTCTTGAAATCTGGCTTAGAGTGCTGCAAAAGTCCTTGACAGGACACACCTGTGAGAGCTTCCAGGGAGAACCAAACCCACCACTGTGAGTATTCAGAATATCTCCAGTCCCCACCATGCCCCTGATACCCAAAGGACCAGCACAGGGTCCTTACATCAGGTTACAATTCCAAATAACATCTTCCCTGTGCTTGCAGAAAGGAAAAAGCACTGCAAGGTGCATACTGAACGCTTTGGGACATTCTTTTGGCTTTTTTTTTAGCCTAAAAATGGCACTTCTTGGCTGCAAAGCTGTTTATGGTGAGTCCTCAGGCTGCACCTGATCACATACAGCTCCTTTCCTGTCTCTTGGTACCTGGAACAGCAGCCTGCCCCCAAAAAGTGGGGATGTTTTTAATCCACACAAGGTTTTGTGCAGCCTGGAAGCTCCCCCACAGAGAGGGAACACTGAGCACCCCCCTCACAAAGCAAACCCCAAGTTCAACTCAGTCCTCCCTTCTTCCTCCTCCTTTCTACCCCAGTCACGACACATCCTCTCCTCCAGGAAGGCTTCCCCGTGCTGGCAGCCCAATGCCCAGGGCTTTTCCAGCTTCTCTTTGCCCAGAACCCTTGGAAAGAGCTGCCAGTGGGTCACACTGCCCAGCTGGCACCCAGCCTCCTTCCTGGGCACCTCATTCACCCGCTCCCCACGCTGCCCCAGGCAGCTCCAGCACGGCCAGAGCAGAATCTGTGGAACATTTTTCAGCTCAACATCCCCTAACCCTTGGAGCCTCTTCTTTGAGCCTTTTTTTTCCCCTTTAATCTCCCTGTGTTCAGTGGCTGTGACTTTAACTGTGTTTGTAGGAGCTGGATAATCCATGTGCTGGCCTCTGAACCAGGGGCTGATATAACCCATGAAATTCAGGGTCCTAAATGCAAGAAGCCACTGGGTGTAAGGAGAATAGTGGTATCAGGAAATCAGTGGGATTAACCCCTGCATCAGGAAAAAACCCCATACAAGCAGAGTGCTGCCTTGAGCAGAGAAATGTGAAGAAGCACAGACTGCAGAAAAGACTGTCAAGCAAACCTTTTTTAAGAAATGGTGTTTTTAAACACAGTTTCCTGCTCAAGAAAGTGGACAGAGAAACAATGACCCTTTTGTTGCTGCTCTCTCCCAGCAGCGCATGCGAGGCCCCATCCAGGCTCAGCGGGGAAGGAACCCTCAGAGGGGCTTTTGAAATTCCCTGCATGGCACAGACACACGTGGACCTGCTGTTTGGCTCCAGCAGGAGCTGCTGTGGCTGTTATTTACTCATTTGTGTGGCAGCAGGAGCGGGGCTGCATCTAAAGATGTGTAAATTCAGACCCTGGTGGCTCCAGCATCCGATGGGATGCGTTTCTGGAAGGAAGCCCAGCTTGTCTCACCAAGCAGCAGGGGCTCAGGAGCTGCTTTCAAGCTCCTTCACAGAATCCTGGGATGGTTTGGGTTGGAAGGGACCTTAAAGAACATTCAGTTCCATCCCCTGCATGGGCAGGGACACCTTCCACCATCCCAGGTTGCTCCAAGCCCTGTCCAGCCTGACCTTGGGCACTTCCAGGGATCCAGGGGCAGCCACAGCTTCTCTGGGCACCCTGTGCCAGGGACTCACCTCCCTCACAGCCAAGAATTTCTTCTTAAAATTAATCTAAATCTCCCCTCTTCTAACTTAAAACTTATTTAAAATAAGTTGTTAAACTTATCATAAATTTAAACATTTCCCCCTTGTCCTATCACTATCAGCCCATGTAAGAAGCCCCTTTCTTCCTCTTTATGATCCCCTTCTAAGTACTGAAAGGTCTTTGCTTCCCACTAGAGCATCCAGCAAGGTGGGAGCAAGACAGAATAGATGTGAATCCAACCAGGATTTAACTCACAGACAAAAGAATGCATGGAATGGTGACTCAGGGAGGTGGGAATGGGTGGGGATGGAGGATTAAGGGAATGTTGCAAGGAGGTGCTGCCCTAAACCACAAGTCTCTTGGGGTAAACACAATGCCCCAATGTCCAGGCCAATAAGTGCATTTTTTCTTCTAAACCTATACACAAACCACAGAAAATCACTGTTTGTCTCTGGGGAATCCTGGTCCATTAATATCAAATGCTGCTGTGCTGAACCAAGCCTCCCTAATTATCCCAGAAAATAGCTTTTGCTATGGGCTCCTGGGAGAAATTCCTCCCCTGCTCACGAATGAAGCCAGATAAACAGCACTGGGATGCAAAAACTCTCCTTCCCAAAGTCCTTTTCCCCCCAAGAGGGATGTCCAAGAACATTTTCTTTGCTCAAGCAGCAGCCAGGGCTCCCCACTGCCTCCATCCCTGGTCTGAGGAGCATCTCCCTGCTGAGACTTCCAACAGCATCAGCTTCCACCACACGTTACACTCCAGCTGGAGAAACCCCTCCACCACTTAGAACCATTTCAGGAGGGCAGCCTGGAGGATGAGCATCCTTTGCACAGCAATGTGCAACCTGTGGAAAACCAGGAGTGAGAAATGAAGGGCCCTAAACCAGTCAAGTGAAAGGGGTGAATGCCAAACCTCTGGAATTGCCCCAAGAAACTGGGATCCAACAATCCCCAGAGCCATTAAAAAGCTGAGGAGGGAGAACAGGGAGGCAGAGTGTTTTTAGCAGTGACAAAACACATGAGGACAATGAGTGTTTTATGTGATGTACATCCCACAGTCATCACCCAGACTGAAACAGACCTGTAGTCTTTCCCATCCTTGCCAACTCATTTTGGATTTTCTCCTCCCTTCCCTCTTTTTAGCCACTTTCACTCATTCAAAAAAGCGACCTACTCCCCCTCTCTTGTAGCACCATGGCACAAATTTTGCCAGACAAATTCCTCAGTGTTTCAACCTTCCTCTGGCCTCCACCTCTTGGGAACTCACACATCCCATCCTGAGCACCTTCCCCTTCCATCTGGGCTGGTCATGTCTTATTCCTTCTCCTCTTTCTATTTCAAAAGCATAAAACCTTACCAGATTTTATGGTAAAAACCAGGAGATATAAGCTCCAGGAGAAAAGAGAAGCCTGCTGGGTCTCTGAGGGGCAAACACAGTATCCAGTTCCCCCCATGAGAAGATGCAAGAGATGGTGCCCAGCAGGGACAGCCCATGACAGGGGGAATGGCTTCTCACTGCCAGAGGGCAGGGTCAAATTGGATATTGGGAAGAAATTCTTCCCTGTGAGGGGAGGGAGGCCCTGGCACAGGGTGCCCAGAGAAGCTGTGGCTGTCCCATCCCTGGAGTGTTCCAGTCTGGGGTGGACAGGGCTTGGAGCAACCTGGGACGGTGGAAGGTGTCCTTGCCCATGGCAGGAGGTGGAACTGGATGTTCTTTAAGGTCTCCTCCCACGTAAATCAGTCTGGAATTCTAAAATTCTATGACTCCCAAATCCTGAGCCCTGCAATGCTTCCCAACAACGGGACAGCAGCAAGGGGACAGCCAGGGCTGGTATCATAAACCAAGTATTAATTCTTTCCCATTACTGCTCCAAATTAGCTCAGCTCAGCTTTCCACCTCCTCTACATACCCACAGCAGATGCATCCTAAAAAATCTGCCTTCATCATCCTCCAAAACATTCCTGATTGCTCAGATATTGCCTCTCACTGGAGTTATGGCACAGATCCCTGCGCCAGCTAACACGAGACTGCATTGCTCAGCAAACAGGGGGGACTATGGTTACAGGAAAACATCAGATGCAGAACAACCAGCCTGAAATAAAATTGCATAACGGATGGGAACAACAAAACTTGAGGGGAAAATAAAACAAAATTTAAAAAAAAAAAAACAGCTTCAAGGCTGCCAAAACGGAGCCATTGATTACAGAGCATTTGATCCATTTGCATGCAGAGAGGTTTGCTTTGGAGCTGAGATGGAAACAGTCTTAATATAGCTGGAGAGAAAATATCCTCCTTGCACTCTCCTAACTGCACTTTGATAGGAAGCAGCCACAGAGCAGATGGTGCCTATATATAATCACCAGACCTATTATCCCAGCCTCTTTTAGTAATTTGAAGGATGTGATAACCACAAGGAGAGCAGCGAATATTCCCCCTCTCTCCCTCCCTCCCTCCCTTCCCCTGCTAATTAAAATATCAAAAAAAAAAAAAGAGAAAAAAAAAAGAAAAAAAAAAAGAGAAAAAAAGGGGGAGGAAGCTATAATTATGGTAACGAATAAAAGAATTTCCAAATGAAGTAAATAACTATTTTGTGCACTGCTCCTCTAAACCAGAAGTCAAAAGTTAATTAAATAGCAGCGTGTTACTGAGCCAGGAGAACACAGCAAGTCCCAGTGCAGTGGGGAAGGAGACTGGAGATGCTCCAGATGAATCCAAACCACAGCACTCCCATCCCTCCTCTGTGCCCTCCTGCCACTTCTCTGCAGATGCTGTGTGATGGTGGGGGGAAGGGGAGCTCATCTCCTTCCATTCCTCTGCTTGCCAGAGCCTGGGGTTGCACAGATTCAAAGGATGAGCAACAGGAAGGGGATTCTCTCCAGGGGTTTCCTGCTGCATGAAGATGCTCAGGAAAGCATCACAAATGTGATTTTAGTGATGCTTTCAGAGAAGGCTGGGGAATGGTGGTGTTGGGATGAGGTCACGGAGAAGCAAGAAAGGTTTGAGGAGGGAATCACTCATGAGGCCCTTAGCAGATCTAAGGTAACAGTGGAGGTGCTGAGGAACATCCCTGGCTCCCAGACAGAGCCCTCAGCCCCCTGCTGATGGCTCCAGGGGTGATACAAAGTGCAGAGAGGAACCCACAGGTGCTCATGGGGTGATGGGAAAAGCAAAGCTTCCCTTGGGAGAGCACCAAGCTCCCATGCACTGAGTGACCACAGCTTGCTGAGTATCCAACAGGCACCAGGGCAGCTGGGAAAATACACCCAGGTCCAGGAGGGTCCATCCTTCAACAAAACCTCCCAGAGAGAGGAGACTGCCAAGGGGTCTGAGAGAATTACTGGGGCTGTGTGACTTTGCTCCACAACCCAGAGAGCATCAGTCAGCTGCCCTGGTGGCTTCTGTGCCACTTCCAGGTCAGAGGCACCATTCATTGGTGACAGGAATCCCAGGGACAGTAGGATACACACAAAACCATTGCTGCTGCTTCTAACATCCATCCCTGAGACACCCAGACTGCTGTAAGGAAAGTGGAGGTGGCACCAGAGCCACAAGCTTCAATCTCCCCCCATCCCAACTTGCACATCAAGGACAGTGTCCTACCCTCCTGTCAAGGGACAAGCAACACATCAACAGCAAACCTTGGCAGGCATTCCCTGCCCTGAGCACCTACAGTCAGAGACTGCACTGGGATTTCACAAGCTGAGAGGGTGGGAACATCCCTGGGTGCTGCTGGAATAGAGATTCCCAAACCAGGTGGCCCCATAGCAGCCAGGAAGCTGCAGAGCCACTGCTCTGTGTGTGAATTTGGGAGCAGTGCTCTGGAAGGGCACAGAGTCACACATGATGCACAGTTGGAAGGGACCCATAAGGATCATTGAATCCAGGCCCTGGCTTTGCACAGGACATCCCAAAAATCCCATCCTGTGCCTGAGAGTGTTCAAATACTCCTTGACTTCTGTTAGGCTTGGGGCTGTGACCACTTTCCTGGGAAGGTTATTCCAGTGCCCAGCCACCCTCTGAGGGAACAACACCTTCCTGATACCCAACCTAAACCTCCCCTGACACAGTTCATGCTGTTTCCATGTGTGAGTACAGACCAAACCTTGCATAAAGAAGGTCTGGAGGAAGGAACTGTGTGATCCCAGAGGACACATGGGTGACATGCCCACTTTGGGGACAACCACATGTCCCTGGCTGGCACCCAGAGCTCCCTCTCCTCCTTCCCCACCCATGCACACCAACCACCACCTCCTCCATGGCTTACCCAGCACAGGGCTTACCCAAACCCAGGGTTTGCAAGGGCTGAGGCAGCCCAGAGCACACAGATTGTTTAAGTGCCTGGAAAGGACCATTTGGTGTCACGAGGGCTGGTTTAGGAGCACTCACATGTGTCTGTACTGACCACACAAGGTTATGAGCCACCCTTGGTGCAAGTCACCACTGAGCTCACCCTCAGTGGGGTCTGCTCCCCTCTTTCCTTCTGGAGACCCTTCTGCCTTTTGGTGCCATCTCTCCATGCCTCCAAGCACTGTGGCTGAGGGGTCAGGCAGAGGCACAGCCACAAGATCTATCCCCTACCCATGTGAAAATCCACTTGCCAGAGCACACTCAGGGGAAACATGTTCCCTTCACTGCCTACTCACTCTGCTTAGCAAGCAGGGATCCCTCACCTGCTCCACACCCTGCTACAGCAGGATCAGCACATCCCAAAAGCTGTAGGCTGCACACACGCCCCGTGTTGTCGCTCGTTCCCACGGAGAGCAGAGCGGGCAGCGAGGACCCTGCTCTGTCCCTGTGCTGATGCCTCAGGTAACATCAGCTCTGCCTTGCTAACCCCACCCCCACAGAGCCATCTGCACCCCTCAGGGCTATCCATACCCTTCCTGAGCCACCCATATTGCCCCAGAGCCATCCACATCCTGCCAGAGGCATTGGAATCCCCCTTGAGCCATCCCCATCCCCCTTGAGCCATCCACATCCCCCAGGGCCACCTGCCTGCCCTGAGAGCCAACAGCTGCTGGTAAGAGACTTCTGCCCCATGGCTGCAAGGATGGGCAACCCTATGAGCAAAGCTACCTGTGATCTGCAAGTTCCAAATGAACAAAACAGGAGAATCACTCTTCCAGATATCCTGAGCTCAGTGTTCTTCAGTGGCTGATGGGTTACTCTAAAGTCACCCTGTGAATCTGTCTTTTATTCCCTCCCAGTGCAGGTTATGATGTTTGGAAGACAAGAAACAGACTGATGAGCTTGGGTGTCAGTCTGGAAACCCTGTGGAGATGACTGAAGGTGGGACCTCAGCATCACAAGGACCTTTGTCACTCAGCAAAAGACACAGTGAGAGAAGAGATCCTTTGGGAGCAAAGAAGTGAAGGGAATGTGCCAAACGGGCTCAAAGGAGGATCCAAACAGGCAGGGGCAGCTAGGCTGAAGTTTCAAGGTTAGAACAGGAAGGGACACTGGTGGAAAACACACTCAGGAGCAGGGGCAGATCTTTCCCAGCACTGCTGACACCTCACCAGGACACTGCTCTCCATTCCATTCCATCTCCAGTGCTTGATGGCCTCCAGGAAGAGGTGGGTGACCACTCATCTCACTGGCTGAGAGATGGTCTGCAGAGCTGTGCCTCCCAGGGACAAAGAGCTTTGAATTTATAGAGGGGACAGAAAATCTGTATCTGCTGTTCAGTGCTGGAGTAGAAGATTACAGAAGGACTCGATGATCTTAAAGGTCTTTCCCAACCTAAGTGATTCTATGTTGTTCTCACTCACAGTCCTGTTTGCTGCTGTACTGATGTACATGGATTTCAGCAAATAACTCTGCTCACACCTGATCTTCTCATACAACAGTTCTGATTTCAAGCTGCAGCATTAGCAAGATTTTGTAGCACTGGGAACCTGGCAAAGTGTGAGAATTCTGGAAGTGTTCTCTGCCCATTGGGTGTGACACTAGAGGGCATGAGCAAGACAACAAATGTCCTTGTCTGCCACCACTGAGAAGCTCAAGTGTAAGAAAGGCCAATGAGGTTTTCTCAGTCTATCAGTAAAAGAGGAGAAAAGCAGACATGAGAGGTGTCCCCAGCTGGCAGGATGAGTGCCAGGGTGCCAAGTCTCAGCAAGGCCAACTGAGGAACAATTTTCTGAAGGCAATTCCAAAAGCTAATCCACCCCCAGCAAGAACAGGACATTTGTTTGCTTCACTGCTGTAACCTCACTAAGACTCTTTCATTTTCTCATGACATGTTTTGCTAAGTCTGCATGGGAGGAAATGTGTTCCCCTGTGTGAGGCAAACCCAGGCTGAGGACACACAATGCTCTCCCTTCAGTTGCTGCTGAAATCTACACAGAGGACAACAACTTTGAAGCTGTCCATCAACCCAACACAGATCAGGGTGGTCCTGTGGGTTAAAACATGCAGTTATCCCATTGCCAGCTCAGTCTGGGTACCAGGTAAAGCAACAGGGTTGTCTCCAGTGCACTGTCCCAGGCTGCTGCACAGCAGGGTAGGGGAGGAAGAGTCAGGAAATCCACATTCTGCTCATGGCAAGAGCTTTCCTGTGTTGTTTGTGCCACCTCAATTCCCTGATGACTCGGGGAGAGCTCCAGCCCCTTCATCTGCCCTCTCACTGGGGATTCCATACCTGGAGCAAATGTTGGCAAAATCCTGCAAGCCATGTCACACACACATGTTCTGACACACAGCAGCTGCAGATCTGCCTGTAGGGCAGGACCACAGGAACACAGAATTGTTTGGGTTGGATGGAACCTTAGAGATCATCTTGTACAATCCCTTGCCATGGCAGGGACACCTTCCACTGTCCCAGGTTGCTCCAAGTCCTGCCCAGTCTGGCCTTGGACACTTCCAGGCATCCAGGGGCAGCCACAGCTGCTCTGGGCAACTTGTGCCTCGCCATCCTCACAGGGAAGAATTTCTTCCCAATATCCAGTTTAACCCTGCCCTCTGTCAGTTTGAACCTGGGCTGGGGTGCATGGAAGGAAGAACCCTGATTTATGTCTCTCCAGCTCTAGGACAATCTGGAGATTTTTGTTTTTCAGGACAAGAAATTTGTACAGGTGAGTATTTCTCCTCCCTTGTCCTGCTTGTTCTCCTTATCCCTGTAGACAAACAGCACCAGTTTTCTGGGAGAGGCTCCCATGGGAAGGGTGTAGCAGGCCTGAGCGCCCGGCATCTTTCCCATTTGTGCAGGAGCAGAAGGGTGGCTCCAGACTGGCAAGAGCTTTGCTGGTCCAAGGACCTCTCTGCTCCCTCTCAGGGGAACTCAGGCAGTGCAGAGACACTGAATCACCAAAGAGTGCAACATCCTTCCAGTATGAACACAGTGCCAAGGCCTGGGATTCCTGCTCTGCAGGAAGGTCTCTGCTGTATCTGTTCCTCACCGTGACTTTATGGTCCAGATGAGAGCAGTGCATCTGCAATCCTCCTCCTCAGCACAGCTAATGACAGACCCTCCTTTGCCTCTGCACAGATTCCCTTCCAAGAGGGTGGAAAACACAGGGCTAAGCTGTGCCCCCACCTGACAGCAAATCCTGTTGTGCCATCAGACTCGGGTGAAGCCATTTACAGGGGTAGGGAAGGAGCTGGAGCCCCACACAAGAAGCTGTTGGCAGCTTTGAAAACAAGCTGCTTTCCTCTGTCCTTTCAGAGTTTCCAGGCTGTGTCTCCATCACAAAGATGATGTTGTGCAACCCCAACATTTTGCAACTGCTGCCTGACCTGGCCACAGAGCCAGGACTGCAGGCTTCACCCACGCCGGAGCAGCTCCAGCCTCCTCCCTGCCCCTGCTCCCGAGCCCATGCCAAGGCTGTCTGCACTCCCAGCATGCCAAAGCTTGGTTTGAAGTTGTGTCTCAAGCTTTGCAGGAATTGCTGATGCAGTGGATGGGAAGAAACACATGAACATCACAGAATCCCAGAATGGTTTGGGTTGGAAGGGACCTTAAAGCTCATCTGGTTCCACTCCCCTGCCATGGGGTGGATACCTTCCATTAGACCAGACTGAAGACTCATCCAGCCTGGCCTTGAACACTTCCAAGGATGAGACAGACACAGCTTCCCTAGGCCAACTTCCATTGTTTGGGGTGAGTCCATATCTTCTGATCACTCCAGACCCAAATTCTTCACTTAGAACACTGATCCCACTCCTGGAGCACTGTTACTGTGGTAAATCCAGAGTGACTCCTTCAGAACATTCCAGACTCTCCTCCTGTAACATCTCCTCAAGCCTTGGCCAAACCTTGGCTAACCCCTGTCAGTGCAGTTATGGGAGAGCTGGAGATGAACCAATCCTGAACCAAATCTCAAAACTGGAGTCTAGGTCGAGTCAAAGTCAAGGAGAGCACAAAGCAAAACATCACATGAGCTTCAGCCACCCATATTTCAATCCTGCCATGACAGCATTGAATCTCACTGTGCCACAGCACCAGAAGAACGTAGCTCAGGCAAGGTCACCACATCACTGCTCTGGGAAAGACTTTGCCCCATTTTGGTGTCAGGAACAGGCAGTGCCTTTGCAGGGATGGGTCAGGGAAGGTTGTGCCCTGCAGGGTGTTGCTGGATTCAAGCCTCTGCACAGATAAACACCTCTGAGTAAGAGGAAGAACTTAAAACTAATAACAACACTAAAACCTAAACAAACACTAAGGAGCTGAGGGCTTTGCTTTGGAATAAAAGATTAATAAATGTATTGATTGAGTCAAGGGGCTGGGACAGAGGCTGACAGCCCTGTTTATTTTTTAGCATCTATCTGTGGACTTACCAGGCTTTTGCCCAAGCCAAATATTGTGTTAAGGAAGTTTATGAACTGACACATGAAGTGTGGTTGGGTCACCTCCAGCTCAGCCCACGGTTGTCTGAGCATGGTGCCACCAAAATATGTCTGCAGGAGTTACAACAGCTTAACACGTGGGCCTAAACTATCACTAGCAGAGGATGATGCAGCCAAGCAAGTGGCAGAGATTGAGGAGGAATTCAAGCAAAAGACTGGGTAAAATGCAGGGCTGTTGGCAGACCCACAGGTGTTCCTGTCCCAGCTGCTGCTGAACACACCAAATTCTGGGAGAATTTAGGAAAAACCACAGCACTGCAGCAGCTCAGGCTCTGCTGAGTAGTTCAGTTGCTGCCTCAGTTTTGGCACCTTGTGCCAACACCTGGGGACCACAATGGGCAAGGGGTGGGTCAATTCTTCTGCTGAGAGCTAAGTCTGAGCACAGAAAGGCTCAAAAAACCACCAAGGGGGTTGTGGAAAGAGTTCTTCAAGACCTAATGCATCTTGCAAAGCTCCAGCCACTATCAGTGCTCAACCTGCTGCACCCACCTCACCTCCTGCTTCCAGATCCTGACACGAGGAGCCAGACCCCTTCTGAAGCCTCTGTTTCCATGGTGTGCAAAGCCTCTGAACCACCAGGAGTGCAAAAACCACATGGAAAACCCCCAAAAATAATCCTTGGAGAGGTTTAACAGACCGACCGCAAGTAGATTCATGGGGTTTTTCTCACCCTGTCTCCCTGTTAGACCCTTCCCATGCAGCTCAGTCACCCTGGAACAGCTCCACAGCACAGGGTCTGGCTCTCAGAGAAGCTGAACATCACACAATCCCACAGCAGCAGGAGCTGGGGGCTTCACAGACAGGGGACTGGATGGGAATGATGGTTTAGAGTCTGTGGAGAAGCTGAGACCCTTCTGCTAAATCCCCACCTGCTTGCAAGGATGGACACAGGAGAGGTCCAGGGTGCTACAGCAATAAACCCAGAGCTGTGCTTCATATTGCTGTTGATTTGAGGCACCACTTAAAAAAAAAAGGCAATTCTTACAGGAGAGAGAAAAGCCCAGAAGCCTTAAGTGACCATTTTAAAGCTTTCAGCTATTTAATTGTGGCTTTCCACATTCTGATAAAGAAACCAAGGCTGCTGCCACAAGAAGCCTCTCCTCCCCAAAGGGAGGATTTCTAGAATCCTGATTTCTAGAAGATGCTGACAAAGCATCTTGGAGAGACTTCTGAATATCTCAGAGTGAAGGAGGATGTGCAGCCCTGCAGGTGATATGGTGGCAGTCACCCAAAGGTGTGACAGCCCTCCACAGAGCAAGGGGAGCTTCTGAACCCTGCTGAGAAGATTCTGCATTCCTGCTCTCCCAAAGAAGGCTCACAGGTATCAATGACTGCTCTGAACACCAGTTACAGCTGCACTACAGCTTCACACAAAAACCAGTGCTGGACAGATCTCCAGTCACAGAGCTCTCCATGTGTCCAAGAATTGGGTTGGGCTCTGCACCATCCATCAAAGCCTGGCAAGGTCTCCATGGGGGAAGAACCACCCAGCTCTCCTGGAAAACACTGAGGACTGTCCACTAAACTCCTCCATCACCCCCAACTTCACACCTCTGCACTGCAGATACAAGGGAACCTTTCCAGATAACCTGAAGCTGGTGGATTCCAGCTCTGCTTCCAAAACTTATGCCTGCACTCAGGGTCCCAATCCCATTTCTTCTCAGTAAGTCCTCAGCACACTTTTGGACATGAAGCATCAGCTTCCTGCTTGCTTTAGGCACTCTTGAAACATGAACTGTAAATCTACACAAAGCTGCATGAAACACAAGGGGTTCCCTTCAGTAACGCACTTTTTTTGCTCTAACTTTTTCTTACTCTTTGCTGTTTTCCCCTCCTCTCCAGCTCCCTCCCAGGTCTTCAAAACCCCACAGCACTAGAGGAAAAAAAACCCCAACAAGGCAAGCAGGAAATAAAAAAAGCAGGTGAGGCAAGGAAAAAGAAAAAAGGAAAAAAAACAACAAAAAAGGAGTTTTCTATGGCCCAGATGAGTTTAGCCCCTGTGCTAACCACGCCAAAGCAGCAATTCCTAGCGGGATGGGGGGGACTGTCCCCAGAGCCTGCTGTGGGTACTCACTGGTGCTTGTGCTAGTGCCGATGGTGTTGATGGTGGTGGGGACGGAGGAGGAGGAGTAGAGGGGCAGGTGGCCGTTCTCACAGGCCAGGGTTTTGTCCTGCCAGCTGGAGGCGCTGACGCTGATGCCGGAGTCCCGAGAGTTCTGCCACCCGTTGAGTTTGTCGTCGGAGTTCTGTCTTTGGTGATAGTAGTGAGCCTGCCCGTAGTCCACCGAGTCCGAGCGGCCCCGGCCCTGCCCGCCAAAGCCCCCCGGCGACGTGCGGTCCTCCAGGTGGTTGAGCCACATGGCCAGGGCGCTCCTGTCCTCCAGGGAGGTGGCTGGGTGTATCAAGGCGTAGGAGAGCAGCTGCCTGCTCTCCTCGATGTGCTGGTTGTGCTCGATGGAGTGCGCCAGGATTTTGGGCAAGAGTTTCATGTACTCGACTTTCGCCTCGATGTTGCCGGGCTTCAGTAAAGGCAGGTGGGTTAGCAAGAGGGAGATCACTTTGTCCTTGGATTCCTGTTGCCACTGGTTAATGATTCCTGTTGGAGGAATAGGGAGGGGGAAAAAAAGGAGATTAATGAGAAATTGAAAAATAGATAATAAAGAAATAACCAGGCCCTGGCGGAGTAAATATAATATGTCAAAGGGATTTCCACATGTGTGGTACCACAACATGAGCATCTCCCTGGCAAGGGGGTCACCACCCTCCAAAACCATTGTCAGGGCAAAGCGTGCCAAACTGGATGCCAAAAGTTACCAGATGCTCCTGAAAATCACTGAAAAAACCAAACTACACTCAACTCTATGTGGGAAATGCATTTGTAGCCATTTCCCAGCTCTACTCTACTGCTGTTCTTATTTTGATCAAAATCATGATTTGGCCCAAATTTTTCGTATTGTTGCAAATTACAGAAAATACTACACAAAAGTACTCAGTGGATAAAGCTAACCTTTCAGAAGAACTTGGCTGGAAAATTGAAAAGGTCAAGATTCAAAGGAGATAACACAGGTGGGAACCACAGAGGGAAGAAGCTTTCCAGCAGGAACACAACCATCCAATCAGGGTGTTGGTGCATCCACCAGCCCCAAAGGAAAGGAGGGAAGGGCTCAGTTGAAGCAGCCCCAGTGCTCCTGTTCCTCTGTTAGATCACAGCAAATGGGAGAGGTTTCAGAAGAGAAGGAAAAAAAAAAAGAAACCTAGGGGTTGGATTTAAATATGCAGAAGGAAAAGTCAGGGAATTACAAACTGATCACTTCACTCCAACTCCTGGAAAACTGATGGAACAAATAATGAAACAACCTATTTGTAAGCACTTAGAAGATAACAAGATGATAAGTGACTGCCGACACCCATTTGTCAAGAGCAATTTGATTTCCTTCTGCGACAGAGCAACTGGCCTGTGAATAGCTGGAGGAACAGGCAGTGCTGTATATCTTGATATTCATTAGGTGCTGCTGCACATGGCTCCCTCAGCAGCACAGCAGAGAGAAACTGCTCTAATGTGGGCACACAACTCATCCCAAAAACATATGGAGGGAGCTGGTGGTGCTGATTCACTGTCAGACTGGGAGGATGTGCTGGGCAAGGAGACCTGTCCTGGGCCTGGCACCACCCAGAGTATCACTGGTGATAAGGGTGATGTGATAAATGTGACCAGCATGCAGGTATTGTGCTAACAGAAAGGAAAACACTCCAGGAAACTGGACTAGAGGTCAAACAGTGTTAAGGATTCAAAGGGGTGGCATGAAGCTGTGTCAGGGGAGGTTCAGGCTGGAGATCAGGAAAAGGTTCTTCCCCCAGAGGATGCTGGGCACTGACCAGGCTCCCCTGGGATTGGTTCACAGCACCAGCCTGTCAGAGCTCCAGGAGAATTTGGACAATGCTCTCAAGCACAGGATGGGATTGTTGGGGTGTCCTATGCAAGGTCAGGAGCTGGACTCAATGACCCTTGTGGGTCCCCTTCCAGCTCAGGATATTCTATGCTTCTATGAGACTTTAAGAGGTGTGAAAGAACATCTGCATTAAGCAGGTGCAGACATCTGCATGCAGTGGGAACAAAGGGCTGTGCAGCACGAGGTGGGCAAGAGCCTGGCTTGGGAAGCACCACATCAGTCAGGAACCAAGCTGCAGAGAAAAGCTGCACCAGCCAGCCTGACCCTGGCTGAGAGGGGAACACTGGCATGGACAAGCTGCTCTCCACATCTGCTGCTGCCCAGGGAAATGGTGGAGTCACCAGCTCTGGAGGGATTTACCAGCTGTGAGGATGTGGCCCTTGGGGACATGGGACAGTGTTGGCCTTGGCAGTGCTGGGGGAATGTTTGAACTCAATGATCTTGGAGGGCTTTTCCAACCTAAGCAATTTTATGTTTCTCTGACTTGAACTGCAGCAAAGATGAATGAGGTTGGACATGATGAAACTGCCTTCTGTAGGGCAGGGTGGCCTAGGACACTGTGAGATCTCCATCACCAGAGGTTTCTCTGAAGAGCTGATATGAACTCCAAACACCAACCAAATCCACCCAGACCAACCAAGTGACCCTTCCTAGCCCCAGGGCAGTCTCTCCTCCAGTGCTGACCAAAGCCCTCTGTAAAGCCTTCAAACTTCCAGCCCCTCTCTTAGGCTGTGCTACAGGAGCCACATCTGAACCATGTGGTGGAGAACACTCCCTCCTGCTTGCTTTAAACACACTGCCCAAAACTTCACCAGGTGAAATGCTGAAAACATTCCCCAAAACTTTATATTCTCTCTCCCTGTCTGCTGTCTTCAACCCATTCTGTACAGGAAGCTGCTCTAAATCACTGATTATCCCTACAGCCTCTGTGTGGTTTTGAGCTAGGGTAACTGAACCCACACCACTGAAATGCAGATCCAGATCTCCATCTGTAGGATCATTCATCAGGTTTGCTCTTGGGAAGGCACAAGAGCAAATCAATATCCAGCTCAGGATATTCTGTGACCCAGGAATTGGACTCCACGATCCTTGTGGGTCCCCTCCAGCTCAGGATATTCCATGATTCTATGATTCTGCATGACCCATGCTGCCAGCCAGCAGCTAACCCAACCCTCCCACCACCCCTGACCCAGAAGAGAGCTGTTAAAGCAGCACCTTCTCCCAGTTAGGACCAAACTCTGTCCATCTGTCCTGACACGACTGCAGTGGTGAGCAGCACTCACCCCTCCAGATTCACCTTCCCAGCTCCAAGGCATGCAACTGTTTAATAGGAAGCCACTAGATGGCTTGCTGGAAACGCTGGTGACTCTCCCTGGAACTTTTTGCACTGGTATTTACTTCTCCACAGAGTTCCCCCTCCTCCAGAGCCACTTCCTGAGCCAGCCACAGCTTGCCCGAGCCGTCCCATGCTGAAAGGAGCAAGGGACACGGTGTGGCACAGCTTTGGTGGTGAAGGAACTGCTGTATTGCAGCAGAGGGGACTTTTGGTACTCTGGGTGTGCTCCTGTGCCTGTGGGAATGATGTGAGGTTGTTTTGGTGCTAAAAAAATGGGATTTGGGAGAGCAACACTCAGCATAAGTGTTGCTGTAAAGGATACACGAGTGTAGTGGGACTCAAGGCCCACCAGAGCATATCCATATTTTCCATATGCAGATGGCCCTGCTCCAGGCAAGGCTTCCTGTTGGGATGAATCTGATTTATCTGTCCCCTCTCTTTTAGTCAGCTGCCTGGTGAGTTGAAAACATGTCTTATTTTCTCCCATCCTCCTGCAGAGAGGGATGTCACACCCCGATATTTTATCATCACTCTCGTGGTGGTTCAGCAGCACTTTCAGGCTGGCACAGCCAAGCCCCAGCCTGGCACCAGCTGGGATTCTGTAGCAGCTCAGATAAACTGAGAAATCAAAGATCATTAAAAAAAAAGGCCTGCAATGCACCGCTAAAAGAAGTTGGTGCCACTTAAACACAGGAGCAAAATACACATAGAAAAAGCAGAGTCTGGTGTAAACTGGGTGCAGGAGAGGAGGAGGAGGAGGAGGAGGAGGAGGAGGGAGGCAGGTGGCCATGGCTGGGCTCCTCCTCCTCACTTGGGGGACAGGTGAGCACGAAGGTCCCCACTGGGGAAACACAGGATGGCGCCAGAGCTGCTTCTTGGGAACTTTGCCTTGGACCTCCAAGAGATTTGGGGGTTTAAACCACAACCCCAAAAATGGAGCACTGACCCAGAAGCCTGTGGCTGATGAAGGGCTGGGTGCCCCAGCCCAGGCAGGAGCTGGTCTCCTTCTCAGCCAGCAGCAGGATGTGCACAATTAAACAAAAATGGAAAATAATTAGATCTGAAAGAGGTTTGGCTCTCTCTGAGATGGGGTGGAAGGTCAGGCTTAATCCTATCTGCCAGAAAATAGAGGGATCTGGAGAGGGCAGTGCAGGAGAGGGAAACCTGGAGCTGCTCGTGGGCAGGGGGAGAGGGGCTGGCAACACCCCACAGCCCCTCTCCATGCTCTCCCTGCACAGGAGCCCACCTTTCAGCCCCTCACCTGCTCCCATGCACTCCTGGCCAGCTGGGATATCTCATCCTTTATTGCCAGAGCAAGCACTCCGGGGCAGCTGAGATTAGGATGTGTTTTGGGATCCCTCATCCCAGGGTCCTGACACGATACCTGTGGTGGGTCACAGGCACTAATCACATGACAGCCTCATTAGTTCCCCTGGATGCTGCTTCAGGGATGCCTGGTGCTTCCCATCACAAGGATTTCACTGCTCTGTGGAATGTCACAGCCACTGGCAAATCTGAGCATAGAGAGAGCCCCAGAGTCCCCCCCCTTGCTACCCTGAAATCCCCCCAAATCCCTGTCCTGCCCACTGCTGCCACTGAACTGACATCACCTCCTGGAGATGAGGTAAGAGAACAACTGACCAGCCCTGCACCTGGATGGGAGCTGCTGATACCCCCAAAGCAGAAAATCCCAATTTTTATTATAGGACATTTTCTTGGATGAGAAGCTGAATGAAAGTGGGATGTGAAACTACCTTCTACTGAAGGATTGCTTAACTGACAGGATTTTGCTGCTAGACAGCCCAGCTGATGCATGTGCAGCATGCCTGTGGATAAATCCAGCTCCAAATATAGCTGGGTCCTGCTTCCAAGACTGAAACCTGTGCTTGTGCTATGAATAGGACCAACACCATCCCCAAAACTGGGGCTTTCTGTCTGGAAAAAGAGGTGAAGTCTGTAAATTTATTATGCTATTAAGGGATTTCTCTGTCACAAATCTGCTTAATCACTGCTGGATCCCTGCAAACTGTTAATTGGCACCATGTCCAGTGGTGATGGATCCACCTCTAACACTGCACTGCACAAGGGACCTTCCTGCCTGTACCTGAACCTGCCTCCTGAGGGATGAAGGGGTTATTTCAACCACCAGCAAGGCTCATGGTTATGATGTCCTGGGAACAGTCAGAGTTTTCCAAATGTAAAGCCAGACCAGATGGACAAAGGCAGGGATAGACACAGTCCCTGCAAAAAACAACATGAGTAGCACACTGGTGCCTGCATTTACAAACCCTGAAGGACCAAACTGCAGGGGTTTTAATTCTAGTTTTGATTTTTGCAAACAGACTTCTGGGCTGGGAGATTCCAGTTTAAAAACCCCACCCCTGCTGAGAGGGATGGCCACGAGCAGCTGTCAGCACAGGAGAAGAACGTGTGGGTCTCACCAGGTGACATGTCTTCAAGGAACAACAATAATGCCAAGTTACTCTCAAGCACTTGAAGGAACCCAACAAACAACCAAACCATCCAAGATAAACCATTTCATTTTGAAAACAGAAATTGGGTTCTCCTCCTGTTACTATATACAAATTATTTCACAGTGAAGCACAACCCAACTGAAGTGTCCAGAGGAGGCCACAGAGATCCCCTGAGGGCTGGAGCCCCTCTGCTCTGGAGCCAGGCTGGGAGAGCTGGGGGTGCTCACCTGGAGAGGAGAAGGCTCCAGGGAGAGCTCAGAGCCCCCTGCAGGGCCTGAAGGGGCTCCAGGAGAGCTGGAGAGGGACTGGGGACAAGGGATGGAGGGACAGGACACAGGGAATGGCTCCCAGTGCCAGAGGGTAGGGATAGATGGGATATTGGGAAGGAATTCCTGGCTGGGAGGGTGGGGAGGCCTTGGCAGAGGGTGCCCAGAGAAGCTGTGGCTGCCCCTGGATCCCTGGAAGTGTCCAAGGCCAGGCTGGACAGGGCTTGGAGCAGCCTGGGACAGTGGAAGGTGTCCCTGCCCATGGCAGGGGATGGAACGAGGTGGTCTTCAAGGTCCCTTCCAATCCAAACCATTCCAGGATTCCATGAATTTGCTGATTGTGATTTTGGTGAAGTGAGATGAGTGGCATGTAACTTACGAAATAAACAACAGCTTATCCAGAGCAACAAGGACAGCAATTTAAAGACTAGAAGTGTTTTAAAAACTGCCCAAGGATCTTCCAAGTGACAAAGAGGACATTCACACAGGAGGTTTGGTATCATTGCCCCTCAATGCTAAGTCAGTGCACTTAAGGGCTCCAGTTGTCAGCAAATTGCTCTTAAATTACTGTTTTATTATGCCCTTGTTTTCAGTTTTCCATAAAAAGTTCTCAAAAGCCCATTCAGATAATTTGCCCAAGCAAGAAATTACTAAGAGAGGGATTCATAGGATCATTAAGGTTGGAAAAGACCTCCAAGATCACTGAGTCCAACCATTAACCAGATGCTCAAATCTCAAGGGCACCCTCCAAGCACCCTCCCAGAAGGGCTGAAATGAATTGCACTCTCAGATGTATTTGGGGAGAAAAAACAGGAATTTGCACTAAAAGCTTAGGCTGGGATCCTTGATCTTGTGAAGTGACATCCTGCAGCATTAGGGAGTGGAGAGAGGAACTGGGTGCTCCTGGGTGGCAATCAAGCCTTTCTGGGGATGGACAACACCGAGGTTCTCATGTCTTGGATGGCCAACACCAAAAGAGAAATCCAATCCATGCTGAGGCAGCTGGCAACTGCTTCCAGTGAGCCTGGAATCAGTGGCCACAGAGCAAGAGGTGGCTATTTCTGGGTTGGCAGGAAGGTTTTTCAAGAGGCTTCCTCAGCAGCTCCCAGAAGAGGCTCCCATTGTTCGCCGTTTCCTGGATTATGAATGCGAAACTGAATCTGGGTGATGGGCAGAGCTATGTGGAGGGCACCCACTTTTTACTGTCAGAGGCAGAAAAATCAGCACCTGGACTTGTCTCCCTGTGCAAAGACCCAGCAGCACATCACCACCCATCAGCTTCTCCACACATGCATGGGAGATGCTGCACTTCCATCGAAATCCCCCAAATCTGTGGTAAATGAGGTCATCTCCAGTCAGCCCTGGGATCTCACACCTATTCCAGCTGCCTGGGTGCCTTCACCAGGGCAAAAGGGGTCAAGAAACCTGACCCTGCATATGAACACAGCCCAACAACCTCAGCTTGGCCACATCATCTCCCAGTGAGTGACCATCATCAGATAAACCTGAATTCTGTGTCTACTTGTTCCAGTTTCTCCCAAACACTTCTGCTTGCCTTCATTTCTAGTTGAATTTATCTGGGTTTATGCTTGAATTCATCTGACTTCAGATTCTGAACTAGATGATCTTTAAGGTTCCTCCCAACCCAAACCATTCAGTGATTCTATGAACGGGGTGGAGAAACCACACCCCACCTCACACAGGGCAGTTTGCTGCAAAGATAAAGCAGAAGAGCCAAAAAATCAAGAGATTTCACCCACAAGTCTGAATTTGCACCAAGTGTATCAACCAAAGGCAGGCTGCTGGCAGTCCCAGCCTTCCCACAACTGGGTTTACTGGTCTGTGAGATGGTTCAGCTCCCCACCAACCAACACAGAAATCCACTCTCCAACAGTACTGCAGACACAAACCTCTGCCCTGGCTCCTGCTGCAGCAGCTTGATTGAAGGTGAAGCACAAAGTGTTTCCAGCTGAAGGGATTTAAATTATTATTTGCAGTAATTAGCACCTGCACGTTGGCCCAGTCACAATACTTTGTTTGGGCGAATTTACATCATTCCCTTCGTAAGTCAGCCTCACTCAAAAGGCCAACATTAAGGAAAACAAAGCAAGAACCCCGTTGGAAACACTCTGTACCCCATCCAGAGCACATCAATACCTTCACTGTTAAACCTGGCAGCCTTCTCCCTCCACCAGAGGCCAAATAATCAGAATTTCAGCATGCGCCTCCTCGTTATTGCAACCGACGCTAATTAAAAGGAAAAACATCTCAAGGATGAAGGGTACTGCCGACCTGCCAACTGCACCAGGCAGAGAGGCAGGCTGTCACTGAAACGCTGCTGAACCTGAATCCTGCTCCTCATCTCCCCAAGCCCGATGCAAAATCACAGCCAGCACAGGGGAGGAGACACCGGTGATGCTTCCGAGCACCTCCACGTCGGCGAGGCTGCGGCGTAAATCCCAACGAGCTTCCCCCTGCTCCAGGTCTGGATTTATCCCTGCGCCAGCGCTGACCTCAGCGGGGCGGGAGGACCTAATCCCACACGTCTGAAGGCAGCAGGAGCCGTGCCAGGCAGCACCGTGCCTGCTGGATCCACGGCTGCCTGGCACCTCCCGTGGCTCCTCGGGGAGGCCAGTTCTGCATCCCGGGAACAGCTTCCCCACAGGTCACCAAAACCACTCACCCCAGCGGATAATGCGGGATCTGACAGAGGAAAAGCCAATAAACCCTTCCATTCAGGTCTAACAGCCCAACCTGGGGAGGAATTGGGAAGCACTGGTGAAGTTCTTACCCTGGAAAAAGACTTTGCTAGGAGTTGGGAACAGCCTGCAAAAAAGTCCTGCACACCGGGAGGGCTGGGGGACTGCTGTGTGTGGGATTAAGGGCTCTGCACTTCCCCTCCTGCAGCACCCAATCCCACAGCTTTAAACCTCCAGATCTAACACACTCAGTGCCACCCCAGCATCCTCAGTCTATAATGAGATATAAAAAGGCAACCACAGAATTCCCCTTTTCCTGACTGGTCGCTTTCCTTTCCAGGGCACATTCAAGGGTGGACAACCTCTCTGAAGGACAGACAGACCTTTTGTCCACCAGCATCCACAAGGAGAGGACAGACAGCCATCACACAAGGCATATGCACCATCTCTTCCCTTCTCCAGCAGCCACATCCACCTCACACCCCGGCTCCCTCACGGTGCCAGGGAGCACCGGAGCGCGACGGAAAATCCGCCAGTGATGCGCAGCAACCTCTGGGTTCACATGGTGCTGGCTCCCCTCCGTGTTTCCAGCAGCTACATCACACTCTAAGAGGCTAAAAATACATTAGGAAAGTACTTAATGTTTCTTTTCCACCCCAGCGGCTGCTGCAGAGAAGCTCCAAGGGGGAGGGGAGGTGAACAGACTGGAGTGGATGCAGGGAAGAGATGCAAAAAAATGGAGCAATGTGGGACAGCACATCCCACAAAAGGTGGTGGCCGGGGAAATCCCTGCTGCAGGCAACACTGGTTCCTTGGAAAAACAAAGGTAAGAGCCACGTAGCCATAAAAAGCAAAGTGTTTCTGAATACAGAGCAGGATTTAAAGCCAGGCTGGACAGGACCTGGAGCAACCTGGTCTAGTGGAAGGTGTCCCTGTCCACAGCAAGGGGTTGGAGCGAGCCTTCCAACCCAAACCAATCTGTGATTCTGTGGTTCAGCACTGACAAGAGCACAGAAGAATTCAGGAAGGAGCATCTCCTCCATTCCTAATTACCAAGATTAAGAAGCTCCAAGTAAATTAACTACACAATATTCTTTGTTAAATGCAGCAGTGAATATTTAACCACCAAAACCAATTATGTTCCAAAGACACAGCCTTCCTGCAATGGCTCCCAGCATTCCCCTATGTGCCACAGGCCAGTCCTTCACCACCCAGGGCCAGGGCAATGGGATGGGTTTGTCAGCACAGCTGGGTGGCAAGAAGCTGATGGGCTGCTGCACTTCATTTTGGAAGAACAGCCAGTTTCATGGAATTCTGGAATGGTCTGGGTTGGAAGGGACCTTCAAGACCACCCAGTTCCAACCCCCTGCCATGGGCAAGGACAGCTTCCACTATCTCAGGTTGCTCCAAACCCCATCCAACTTGGCCTTAAACACTTCAGGGATGGGGCAGCCACAGCTTCTCTGGGAAACTCTTTCAACAATTTCTCGCAATTCTTCTTGGGACGCCAGGCAAGGGGCAGGTGACTGTATGACGTGTAAGTTCTGGGAAAACAAAAAGTAAACAACCCCTTGCTCCTGTCTCCAAAACCCCTGTATGGGATAAGACACAAGCCCTACTCAACTTGTTGTCCTTTTAAAGGCAGCTCTCCTTGAGCATTGAGTTCAGCTGTCTATCACTGGCAGCTCCCCTCTCCATTATGCTCTCCAAAGCAACAGCAGCCCCATCAAGTGTTAGCAGGAGTTGGGAATTTCAGCACTGAAGCCAGGCTCAAGGACAATCCTTGATCAGATCTTCCCATCCTATCACCCCAAACAGGCTGATGAAACCCCACCAGCAGATAAGAGCACCCTCCACCCAACTTGTGCTCCAAATGGGAGCAGAATGCCCATTATTTTGGTCAGATGCAGAGCAAACTGGAATATTTCTCACCAAAACATCCCTTAACTCCCACTGAGATCCACAAGGACAGAAGAGCCAGCTCCACTGTGAGTAGAAATGAGTAAGATTTTCATATTTTTGCCACTATTTTTCCCCTCTGCCTCCTGAGCTTGCCAGAGCTCCAGTCATTAGGAGGCTGTTTGTACAAACCCAGAAGTGATATATTTTTAGCACTGGAGAATTGCATGGCACGATCATTAAGGAGCTTCTGCAGACAGCAACAAGAGCAGGGATTTTTCCTTCTCTAAATTGGCTCCAGCCACTACAGTTTTCAGCCCAAAGCAGACTTTCAGGAAATTCAGGAGGAGCGGGAGCCTTTTTCCATGACATATTTAATACTGAGCTGAAGTACACTCGATTTTCACACTGTGCCTCCAACGGGAGGTTTTATGGATTTGTTTTCTAGGCTGTACTGTTGCACACTTTTGCTACAGAGCATAATACCCTGTATTATCACAACACTCCCTAGCAACAGGACTTTAATTTAGTGCAGAGATTTCCAATGCTGAGAGCATTTCACTGACTCAGAGCAAAGATGACATGCTGGGAAACCTTATCAAAAGCCCCACGGGTGCCAAGGGAATCTACACCACATGAATGATGGCATTCGAGCTTCCCAACACAAGGTGGCCAGCCTTGGCACAGAGAACACCTTGGGAAAGAGGAATTTGCTTCACTGATTTCACAATCCACAGTCCAGCCAGCGTGGAGTGATGTCTACATTGATGGTAGCAGTGCCAGTGGGTGGGAGGTAAAAGTGAAAATCCAACAAGTGCTCAGCGCTCGGGCAGAGAAATGTGGGGAATGGTTCAGTGTCAGAAATGAGAGCTCAGCCAGGGGGCACATCCACAAGGATGAGATGCCACCTCCTGCTTCTCACCCCAAGGTCAGGAGGAGGACAGATGCTTGGCAGACAAACCAGCCAACCTCCTACAAAAGCTGTCCTGAAGAGTGAATCCAACCTACACTGGTCAAGAATGCCCAGTGCCAGTTTCCCTTTACTCACTGGTGCACCCAAGCCCCTGAGCATCACAGGCATCCTGTTCCCAAACCTCAGATGGGGAGGATGGACTTTGGAGAGCCCAGGAAAATAGTGCCAGGGTCCCACCTGACCACAGAGAGCATGCAAAGGTGAAAAAGCTCCACCAGCACTGTGGACACTGTCAGGTGAGGTGTTGCTCCAAGGGGCAGAAGAGCAGGAGAAAGCAGGAGCACCATCCATGGGTGGGTTGAGAAGGCTCTCACGGCAGGAATGACACCAAAACCATGTCCCTTGTGGAGAGCAGAGGGGAACCCATCAGCCCTTGTGCATGCAAGGAGGAGACAGGAATATCAGAGCAGCCGTGCCAGGTCTGATGGACAAAGATATCCCGACCAGACCCTGGGTCAAGTGGCTTTTGTTGGCTGCTGTGCAGAGCCAGCTGAGCCCAGCCAGCCTGCAGAGCCCGGCCCACGGCAATGGCATGGGTCAGCAAGGATTAAAAGCATAATTTAACAGGAGCTGCAGATTGCTTCCAGAAGCCCCATCACTCCCTGGAGCCTGTGAGCTCAGCCACGGGAAAACACTGCTGGTTTCGCTGCTTCTGAGACCTGGGGTACAGGTGGGAAATGAGTTCACTGCCTGCTTTCACTCACACCAGGGTTATATTGCTCACATGCCTCCACACGCCCTCAAATCCAGATTTTCAGTGGAATTTCCTAGGATGAAGGAAGCCAAAGAAATAAAACATGCAATTTCTGTATCTCTTCTTTGAGCTTAATCCGTAAAAACATCCAAATCTTCCTGACTTTTCAGTGAGGAGACTACAGGCACAACCACAGGCATGGAGGAAATACTCCTCTGACTTCTTAATTTCAATTGCAAAAAGCCTTTTACCAAAAGCTTAATTGAAATGCAGATAAGTTCTTTCAAAGGCTAAAATAAATATATAAAAAATTATCTGAATGTCATAACGGTGTTGCCTAAAATGGATAAAGGATTTAGAAGGGGGAAAAATAATACTAAAAATAAGTTATGAAGGGTATGCAAGGTATTGATATACAGCACATGGTTTAAACTGTTAATCATTGAACAGATTCCAGTATAAAAATAAAGAGACTGAAGCTGCACATAATGGAGAGGAGTTGCTCTATTTATAAACTTCTCTGTGCAAAGGGCAGTGAGGGCCAGGATGAGCAGGCAGTGGAGGCAGAGGGACGCTGCTACAGAGCCTATATTTGAGGGAAAATAAACAAGGGTTTTTTTTATTTTTTTTTCTTTTTTAAACGTTGTCAACACAATCAAACCGAGTTGCCCAGAAGCCTGTGTGCCCCAGCCATGTGAGCAGCATTTCCAGCCCTGGCATGTGACAGCTCTCCCAATTTAGCCAGTAACTGACTCCCTCTGACCTGTAATAACACCGCTCCCAAATTAGAGCCCTCAATTTGACTTGGCTCTGGTCCTTCCCTCCCAGCGACATAAAGCATCCTTTTTCCCCCCCTCTCCCTGAACATTCCTAATCCCCTCCTCTTGCACTGCCAACTCAAATTCCCATTTAGTCTTTTCCTATTTTTTCTGGGGGGGGGGGTGGTTGTAGAGGGATGAGAGGATGCAGGCAGCGAAGGGCAGGGAAAAAAAGACCGGTGGAAAAACACCAAGAGACAAAAAACAACAACAAAATCAGACAAAAATTCCAAGTTGGTGACATTCAGCTGGAAAAGCTCAGTGACTCACATGCAAATAAAATCTGCCTAAATTCACTGTTGCATGACGCAGGCCACTGGCTTCAGCATGAAAAGGGCCGGGATGAAATCATCCACAATTAAATGGGAGCTTGGAAGGCTGCAAAAGCAGCAGCATCAGCGTGGCTCCCTCGGCTTAATAGGAAACACAAAGGAAGGAAGTTCAGTGGAGTGAGAACATCCCCCTTTTCCCCTCCTTCCCACTGACACCTCACACCATCAGTCATCCCCAGCCCTCGCCGTGGCTCCTCCGGCGAGCTGCTCCCCAGCAGCCTGCTGCCAGATTTTAATGGGCTTTCCTGGAATACCAGCTCAAAAGTGAAATAAAAATAAATGTGGCTATGTAGCAAGGCAAACCCCCCCCCCCTTCACCAGCCAGCAGCTTCTTCCAGAGGTTTCTGTTCTGATCTGTGCAGAATGGTTGGAGATGTTGGAGAGTTAACACTGAGAAACTCTCCTCGGACCAAGTCCAGTCCCTCCCCAAATCTAAATCTCGGTTCTCAGGTTTGCTCTTGCATTGCAACAGTGCTTTAAACCTTCTGAGTTCTCAAATACTGTGTGAAGTCACGTTATAGGAATGCACTTGGAGTGACCCGCAGGGAATGGGGGGCCAGGGTTTCCTCTTATGCCAGGATGAGCACCAGGCTCTGCATCCCACCTTCAACACAACCCTTCCGTAGGGCTGTGCCATGAACCAGGTCACTGCCCTCCTTCAAGCTGAAAGTAACAAAGTGAGGGAGAAGAACAAACTAAAAAAGGTAATTTTAACCTGGGTTGGGAGTCACAGCACGGTTTTCAAAAGGCTTTTGGTGCTCCACCCAAGAAGGGAAAACAAACCTGAAAACCAGAGAGCTGGCACTCTCCAAAGTGCTGCTCTGGGGATCACCTGGTGAGTGTCATCCCTCTGATGTGCTCTGCTGACATCCCACCTGGAGTCTGACATCCTGCTCTGGGACCCCCAACACAGGAAGGACATGGAGCTGCTGGAATGAGTCCAGAGGAGGCCACAGAGATCCTCTGCTCTGGAGCCAGGCTGGGAGACCTGGAGGTGTGTTCATGGGGAGAAAGAAGGCTCCAGGGAGACCTCAAAGACTCTTCCAGTGTCTAAAGAGACTCCAGGAGAGCTGGAGAAGGACTCAGGACAAGGAACAGAGGGACAAGACAATGGGGAACAACTTTTCACTGTCAGGAGCAGGGCTAAACTGGATATTGGGAAGGAATTCTTCCCTGTTAGCGTGGTGAGACCCTGGCACAGGTTGCCCAGAGAAGCTGTGGCTGCCCCTGGATCCCTGGAAGTGTTCAAGGTCAGGCTGGTCAGGGTTGGAGCAAGCTGGTGATTCTATGATCCATCTGGGATGCAGGAGTAGCCCAAGCACCCGAGTGGCCACAACCAGCTGTGAGGCCACTGAGAGAGGCATTGCTCCTCACTTCAGCTATGAAATTAATCCTCTCCCACAAAGAGAAATCAGGTGATCAGCTTCATTCATTTGGAAACTGGGTGCTTCTGGAACCTTTCTGGACTTCCCTTCAGGCTGGATGTGCCTGTCCCTGGGATTACCCCCAGAGCTGTGCTTTTGGAAGATTCCAGCCTGAGCTGAAGGCTTCTCAGCACTCGCTCGCTCCGGCCCGCAGTGGCTGCAGGAGCAGGGTGTGAACAGGTCCATAAAAGGGAACTGGGAGACTTGAGCCTCCTGCCAGCAAGCTACATTTGCTCTGGAGGAATCTGCACCTCCCCAGGAAAAAAAAAACAAAAACCCAACAAACAACAAACTATAAAAATAATATATTGAGGTTTGCAAGTGGGGAAAGGCTGCAAGTGCCTGCAGGAGGACACCCGACTGTGCCTGGGCCATCTGGTCACCCACCCTCGGTGACACTGCCCTCCCCTTGCCACCAGATGCTAATTCCTTTCATCCTGCCTGGCCCTCCACTGGTGTAATTTTAGGTCTGTGAATAGGACCATCTGCCTTTGAGATGCTCGTTTATTTTTGGCCAAGCCCTCCCTTCCACCACTCCCTCCTTAAAGGAAGTCCAAACCAGGCACTGTTGGGAACAGAGTTCCTTGTCTGGTCCTCTAATCACCAGGCATTAACGAGCTATCTAGAGGATGTTCTGCACCGCTGTCACTCCTCAAATTGGGGGTGTCATTATCTTCAAAGCATTTTGCAAACACTTTTTTCCTTCCTCCCCGTGTTGCCACCACAAAGTAGTAATTATTCACTTCTCTCTGAATATGGTGGGCTTGGTCCAGCATCCTGGAGCTCGGCCAAGACGTGCTCAGCAAAATTCAACACGGCCAAAGTAAAGCTAAAACAAAGTGGTTCCTATCTTTGGATGCTGAGGACTGCTACCGTTGCTTCCTTTCCCACAGCAGACATGGAAATGGTAAAAATAAAAATAAATGCTGGAACCACAGCAGCCAATAGTGTAATTTCCATGTATTAAGCGATGCCTGGACAAAAAGGGAGTTCTGAGGAAAGTTCTGCTTTTATACACATCTAAGTGCTATGAATGAAAGTCACTGTCACAATTATGGAAAACAGTAATTAGCAAAGTACTGCATAAAAATGCTGAAAGAAATGCTTCTGGCTGGGGTGACCATATGGGTGCTCCCAGCCAAAGCTGCACATGGATAAGCCCTGAGATTACAGCAAGGCCCTGGGCAACCCCACCATGCCAGGGGCTCAGCCCATCTCTTGGGATGGATGTTGGATCCATCTCTTGGGGTAAATGTGTGTCCTCCTACATCTCCCAGCCAAAGGCATCCTGGACTGCTTGGGAGGATGCAGGGTGAGCTAACAGCTGGAATCTGTGCATCTACCAGCCACAAAATCACTGATTTTCCTTCTTTTTAAAAGTTTCACAAGTATCTGAGACAGGTGGGAAGAATGGTTCCAGAGAACCCCTTCCAGAACCAAATGGCTTCTTTGTACAAATCCAGGTTGTGCAAAGGCTGTGCAGCTCTACTAAAATTTGGTTTTTTTTTAAAGATGAGGAATGTTGTGGTTCAGTCTGAGGTTTGAGCCAGTTCTCAGCTCTGTTATGAACCTCCAGGAGCTCCAGGATGTGGAGCCTATTGCTGGAAATCAGTGTTAGACACCAGAGAAGATCTATACAGGGGAGCCCCCCTCACTGTATATACCCCAAAAGAGCCTGTTATGCTGCCAAGCCTTTCACAGGGAGAACACACCCAGGGCTCCAAAGAAGAAAATTTCTGTGCAATGCTTGAGGTATTAAAATCAAGCCCTGGCTTTGGCCAGCCACAACTCTCTGCCCTGCAGGAGCCTGGGGAAACACCTGGTTGTTCATTGCTTCAAATTCTCTGCAGTAAATGAAAGAAAAAGTTACTTAATGGATCTGATCAGATCTCAGATGTGACAGGATTTCCTGCCTGGGTAAAACCTGACCCATTTTGCTTTGGCTTGAAGGTAGGATGAACAGAGAACTACACGAGCTGGGCTGTGATGTGAGGACAAGCAGCTTCACCCCCACGCTGGGGTGAATTCCCAGGAGGAATTAGGGGATGCAGACATCCCTCCCCTCCCCTTTCTGCTGCTCACATCGCCCAGAGCAAAGCACTTGACCAAAGCCAGTGATGAGTCACTGCGAGGAGGAGACTTTCTAATTTCACCAGCTTTGATCCTGCCCTGGAGTGCCAACGTCAAAGAGGAGGGAGGGGAGAGCTGGGGCTGACTCAGGGAGGACTGGAAAATCTGTGCATCTACAACAGAGACATTCATAGCAGAGTGAAACTCCTCTTTTTTAGGAAACCCCCACGAAAAAAGTGACACAAAGAGCTGACTCTCCCCAGCTTGTACCAGAGCAGCAACACTGAGCTGACTCCCTGTGTCTTTCCCCAGTGTACAAGCACTCATAAGGTTAAAATACACCTTTCCCTGGGTAATTCACCTTTCCCTGTGGAATTCACTGTGCTGCACTGCTGCCTGCAGCAGCTGGCTTGTCTTTGCTTTATTACCAGTCTCACATTTTGTTTCTCATATACCCACGAAGTGCTGCAGGACCTCAAAACAAAGAGCGGCGTTGTTCCTTCAGAATAAAACCGCTGTTCGCCCAGTTTTTATTGATATTTCACAAAAACATCCTGGGAGCTGTAAAGATTCATTTTGGGGGGGCTAAAAGGATGTGTCCCAGTCACAGCTTTTTCATTGGGAAGGTTTCCATGATCTCTTTCCATTGAGAACACTGAAAATGGGTAAATGTGGACACTGAACTTAAAGGACAAAGGACACCGGTCCTGGCAATTACACTTTGCCACTGCCTGGTTCCTCTCCCATAATTGCTGATGCCCACCAAAAGCACCACAAATATGCTGAGGAACCCAGCTCCTGTCCCAGCTCTGAGCAATAATGAGTTTGACAGTTTTTAGTGCTTGAAACATGAAAAGCTTTCCCAACTAATTCAAGTTTTCACAAAACCAAAATCATCCTACTCCCCCTGTCTGGCTAAAATGTCTGTTTTCAGCTACCAAAAAAGCCACGAGGAGAATTTGAGATTTCATTTTCTTGACCAAACTCCGTAATATTTAGGAAGAAACTTCCAACAAAATGAAAACCTTGTATTTTTGTGGAGGGAGGGAGAGGAATAGACCTCCCTGCAGAAGAAAATTCCCTTCCCTGCATCTTGTTTTCCTCTGAAGAGCAGCAACACACTGCAGTTACTCACACAGAAGGATTCAACCTCCACGACTCAGAAGAGATGAACAGCAGGAGTGACAGGATTTCTGGAAGCTGACGACCCCTCTCTCACCCTCCAGGCTACTGATTCCAGCTAATTGGAGCCTCAAGTGGCTGCAAGCCAAATGACAGCAGCACAGCAATAAATGTGCAGAAATCCAGTAAATTCGGAGAGATACTAAACACTGGCTGGGGTCCAACAGCCTGATCCGTTCAGGGATGATAAAAATTAAAAGAATATTGTTAAGGGCATTGTCCAGCTGCCTTTTCAACACTGACAGGTTTGGGGCATCAGTCACCTATCTGGGAAACCCATCCCAGTGTTTGACCACTAACTTGGTAAAGAAATCACAGATTCACAGACTGGTTTGGGTTGGAAGGGACACTAAAGCCCATCCAGTTCCACCCCCTGCCATGGGCAGGGACACCTTCCACCATCCCAGAGTGCTGCAAGACCCACCCCGCCTGGCCTTGGACACTTTCAGGGACAGAGCAGCCACAGCTTCTCTGGGCAAGCTGTCCCATTGCCTCATCACCCTCATTAGAAAGAAATTCTTCCTGTTATCTAATCCAAACCTCTTTTACCTTAAAGCCATGACTCCTCGTCCTTCCAACTGGAATAGTCTATTCTATTCTATTCTATTCTATTCTATTCTATTCTATTCTATTCTATTCTATTCTATTCTATTCTATTCTATTCTATATTCAATTTCATTCCTTTCCATCCTCATGCAATTCCATGCAGCTGGGCTCTGCTGCAGGCAAATCCTGCAGGAAGACCTGACTGCTGAACACCTCCAGCAATTTGAACCCTGTCTGGAGAGGTGCAAACTGCACCCATCCAACACAGAAGAGCCTGGGCAAGGCTTTTCTATGTCATGATGCAGCAACAGCATCATCTCACTCAGCACTACATCTGCAACCTCTGTGCCAGGGGGTGCTTTACATCCCAGCTCCCACAGGAAAAGTGAAGCCCCCAGTTTAAAAGGATTCCTGCAACTGCTCAGACACTCCAGATTTCCAAATTTCTTTGTGTGGTGTGAAGGGAAAATTCAGGATTTGGGGTTTTACACAACTCTGAGTTATCCTCTGCCACCTCCACTTTCCCATTGTTTGTCCTCCTGGTATTTGGAAGGAAAATGTCTTGAGCACAGGGGAATCAGAGGCTGCAGCTCTCTGGCAATCTGTTAAAGACAGGCATTCACATGGGTAATGCTTGCAAAGCCTCTGCTCCTCTTCTGGGCCACTTTACAAGCAGCAACACAGCAAGGGACTTGTTAAAGGCAGAAAATTGGGCACCAGGAACAAATTCCCTGCCCTGCCACTTTGCACAGCCCCTTTGCCTCTGTGGAATATGCACATACAGACATGGGACAGCAAACTGCAGCTCTCAATGTGTGACAATGAAAGCTGCAAAGTAAACACTGAGGGGTTTATATGGAAACACAGCAGGAAGGAGTGTTATTCCCAGAGATGCTTCTCCATCAGATGCTGACAATTTTTTCAGAGCATGAAAGTGCCCCAGCTTCAGCAGGACCAGCTCCCAGCAGCACAGGGAGGAGCTGGTGAAGGTGGTGAGCAGCCCTGGCTTCCCACTCACACCACATACCCCTGGGAAAAACTTGGAGAACAGTTTTTGGTGAGAGATCAGAGATGCAGCAAATTCCTGGCTTGATAAAGCAACCAATGTGAGGCCATGCTCAGCTTTCAGGCCTTATAACAGCCACCACTGTTTGCAGAAGGAAGTTATTTCAGGGTGAAACCTGATCAGCTCCCAGGGCAGCAGCACAAAGGCTGGGAGAAGCATCTCACTGCTCTCCCTGGGATGCAGCTGCCAGGGAGCTGCCTGAACCACAGTGCTGGCACTCCCTGCTGTCCCTCTCCTGTCCCTCTGTGTCACATGGTGCCTGCCCATGTCACTGACACCCACCTGGATGGGATCAGGATGCTGAACACGAGAGTGAAGTAGAATAGAAGAGAAAAGAATTTATTTTCTCCCAGTATCTCAGAGGATTTTCACTCCCTGAATGACTTCCAAGTGTCTTTTCTCCTCCACCACACCAAGAGCTCAGCACAAGCAGTGAGGACTCCTCCTTGCAGGAGCTGACAGAGATGGACAGATCCCACTGGAAAAGCCATGGAGCTGCAAGGCTGGAGCTCACCAGCCTTCCCTTCATCCTTAGCCTGGCCTTTCCTCTCTTTCAAGTGATTTTGACAGGAGTTTAAAGCTTCCTGCACCTTTTGGGGGTGTGGCAGGACACCTTGTTAGTGGAAGATGAGTGGCAAAGTCAGCTCTTCCAGCCCTGCTCTCCTTCTTGACATCAAGGTTGACATCTCCCACTGCTCCGTATCCCAATAATTTTCTACTACACCAAACAAATTAGAATTGGGTTTAAAAAACAATCCTCACCTCCAACCAGCCCAATTATCACCAGTGCAAGGAATGAGGCAGTGCAGAATCATCTCCATGTGACTCAGCTCTGCCTCCAGGTGGGTGACATCCAGGAGTTCCCCTGGATTGCTGCCCACGGTGTCACCCACCACTGGTGTTTCACTGGAATTCACTGCTGATGGGATTGGGAAGCAGCCTCCCTGCTCAGGTTAACACAGGTGCTCATCAGCCAAAATTGCTCCTGCAGCAATTCATGCCTTCCAGCCATGGACAAAAACCACCTACCCAGGGAGAAGAATGCAAAAGTAGCATGGTTTGGGATTTAAAAGAGGAAAAAACATTCAAATGTCAGATGAAAACAAAACAACCTCTGAAAATACAGTAACTTTTATTTTGTTTGAGGCACTTTCTGGGTAAATCCATTGGATCAGAAGTACCCAAAGCTCCAGCAGCTGCTGTGTCCTATGCAAAGTCTGCATTCAAGGAGGTTTTTCTTCCCCACAGCTCTTAAAATAAAAAGTCTGTTTCTCCAGCCTGGCCAAGCCACTTCACCACGCTGCAGTGCAAACCCACTCCCAGCTCTCCCAGTGCTGGGGATTACTGGGTTACAGATCCCTGGCCTTACCATACAAACCCAGTTTCCTGGATACTTGCACCACAGCCTCTAAATTCTTTTGTGGTCTGGACTTCACAGGCTGCTGGGTTTAATATTTTCAGATGCTGGAAACAAGGCAAGCTCCCTGCAAGTCCCAGCCATTTTCTTAACCTTTTATTTTTTGGTTTGATTTTCCTTTTCCGTGATGCTGTGGGAGACACACAAGCCATGATGTGGCAGGACACAAAGGTGGCTTTGGACACAGCTGGGTCCTTCCATCCCTGACTCTCAGCAAACAGTTTCTAACAGATGATGGGGCTGCCTGAAACCACAGCTGCTTCCAACCTCTTTCCATGTAAAGACCAAGTGAAGGTACTTTTCATTACCTAGATGTGTCTATTACCAATATAATTTATGGCTTGGCATTATTCAGGGAGATTAATGAAGTGTCCTTGCTTCTAAAGATAAAACATCTTTCCAAATCCTTCCCATACATGTACTGCTTGCTCAGCATTCCTGCATTATTCATTGCTAACATCAGAGCACTTTTGCAGTGCCTTTCCCATAGCAGTGCCCTCCAAACTGGGCTGCTCCAGGTGGGATGAGGAGACCCAGACCCACCTCCTTTTCCTGAACAGGGCTGTTTAATAATATTTGAATAATCCTCTAGGACTGCCCCTCTAGGATAGCCCCTCAGATGAAAGGGGCTGTGACTTTTCTATGCTGTTCTCCCCAGAAGCCTCCCAGCCTTTCACAGTGGGGTTTATCTTCCAGCCTCCTCCTAAAGGATCATTTAGGTTTGAAAAGATCCTAAAGATTCAGTCCAGCCCTTAACCCAGCACTGACAAGGCCACCATTAAACCCTGTCCTTGAGTGCCACATCCAAACATCTTTCAAATCCCTGCAGGGATGGGGACTCTCCCACTTCCCTGGGCAGCCTATTCCAATGGCTGACCTTTGTTCCAGTCTGATGCTGGGGACTCTCTGGGTATCTTGCCAGGCAAATTTCCCCAAAGTTCTATGAGAAGCTGAGGCTGCTGACACAAGCAGTAGCATCTGATCAGTGTGATGCTGAGTAAGGACATGTTTGTCATTTCTTCTTGGCCTGTTTCACAAGCTTTGTGGCTACTGTCATGCCCCAGGCATCTTCACAGCACATGGGGTGAGGCCTTAAAGGGAAAGCAAAAAAATCCCAAGCTCTGGGGAGGTGACTGCAGCTGGCTACAGGGATCAAAGCTGTGGGCAACAACTCCCATGAAACTTCAACACTGACAGGCACCAAGACCTCACCCAACATCCAACAACAGGAAAGTCAACCTTACTGCAGGTTTGATCAGAGCCTCAATTCTGTACACCCTAAAAACCACTTAGTTTTTGATAGTGCTGTCTCCTGTGAGCTGATGTGGGGAGGCAGGACCCATCTGATTGACCACTATTTTAGGAATGTCCAAGCCAAGCCCACCAGGTCAGTGCTCCCCTGTCAGTGCAGAACACACAGACCCCATCCTGATCACAGAGATCTGAGCTGGGCAGGACACACAGACCCCATCCTGATCACAGAGATCTGGAGCTGGGCAGGACACACAGACCCCCTCCTGATCACAGAGATCTGGAGATCTGGAGCTGGGCAGGACACACAGACCCCCTCCTGATCACAGAGATCTGGAGCTGGGCAATGCTGCCTTGCATTGCCCAAAACCAGACTCTGGTTAAACACTGGCCACACACTCCACACCAAGAGAAACCCACCACCAACCCCACTCCACCTCAGAGAATCTCATCACCTGCACACTCAGAACTCAAGGAAACCCTCAGTGTTGGCAGAGGACAAGCAGGGTAGAAGGCAGCAAATATCTCTGTCACTGTATGAAAGCACAGATCCTCAGCAGGCAGCATTCAGGAACTTGCTTTTGATCTCAGGTTTTGCCTGTAGCATCTCCTTGATGAAACCTGTATTCCATCAACAAATCCTAGCCCAGGGGATAAACTAGATAATCAAACATTTCAGCTTGTTGCTGAATTTCCCAAAATGAACAGCATGTTCATAGGATCAACCCAAACTTTGCTAATCCTCCCAGCTATCACCATCTCAGCCATCTGAACACTGGTGACCTCCAGCAAAGTGTGTCATGGATCTCCATCATCCTCCCTGCAACACTGCAGCAAACAAAAGCTGTGCTTCAGCCCAGACCTCCCTGATGCCAGGTGTGTTGTCACACAGGAGAGCAAGGCAACTGCTTCACTATGGCAGTGAAATTCAGAGCTCCCACAGAATTATTTCCAGTCACTCTCCCACCCACAGCCCCAGGTGTCCTGCACAAACCTGGGCTCCCAGGGGCTTTCCCTGCTCTTGCAATGCCAGGTTGGCTTCCAGAACATGAGGGCTCAGGGCAAAGTGGTGGAAGGAGCATTATTTTTATACATCAGGGGAAATTTGTTTGCAATAAGGGCACCCAAGGTCTGGACCATGGAGGCAAGACAATCTTTTTCAGAGGACAAGACTAAGAGCAGAGAAGACAAATGTGTCCAAACAGGCCCAACACCACCAGTGCAGAAAGACAGAGAGGTCACCTCAATGCTCTTTCCAGGGGTCTCTACAGGAGATATTTTCAGTACCTTTATAAACAAGATAAAAACACTCATTCAGAAAGTTCAAAGTTCACCAGTTCAAGGGACATCTCCATTGCTCCTTTTCCTTGAGGCTCCTGCACACATCAACTGATGCTGCCCCTACAAAGCAGGGGAGGGCTGTATCACAGAATCACAGAAGGGTTTGGATTGGAAGGGACCTTAAAGATCATTTAATTCCAACCCCTGCCATGGCAGGGACACCTTCCACTAGCCCAGGTTCCTCCAAGTCCCGTCCAACCTGGCCTTGGACACTTCCAGGGATGGGGGAGCCACAGCTTCTCTGGCCAGGGCTTGCCACCCTCACAGGGAAGAACTTCCCAAAATCCCTTCTGGCAGTGGAAGCCATTCCCTCTGTCCTGTCCCTCCATTCCTTGTCCCAAATCCCTCTCCAGCTCTCCTGGAGCCCATTTAGGCCCTGGAAGTGGCTCCAAGGTATTCCTGAAACCTTTTCTCCAAGTTAAACCATCCCTGAACACCTTCCCATGGATCTTGTGCAAAGGTGAAGTGGAGCTCACAGAGGTGCAGAGATCCTCCTTGGCCAAGCTGGGCTGTGACTCCAGCTCTGGCTCCAGCTCCTACTGTTCAAGAAAACCAGGATAACTCACACCTGCTGGGACACTTTCTCACCTCTGGCAGATGAAGCCAGTTGGAAGTTTACAGTCAACAGCTTTCTCCCCCTGCTCTGCAGTTGAGTGAAATTGTTTTAAAGAGCCTTTGCCTAGAACAACACAAACAGCAATATTTACTTAAAAACAAAGAAGCAGGACAAAAAGTGCTTTTCCTGAGCTTCCTTCTCAAGGCAGGAGGGTTTGATTGGAAGGTGCAGGGCTGGCGGGGAGGGGAGTCTTGCTCAACAGCTACAGTAGGTGATAGGACTGAGCACCTGAAAGGCTGGAAAAATAGCTTTAGAAAGCATTAGCTCCCACACTTTCATGTAATCAGATACAAGGCTAGCCAACAAAATCCTGGGTTTAATAGCCAATCCAAGTTTTCCTTGGCTGGCAGACAAAATTTCCTTTCTGTTTTTTAACTCCAGCATAAGTCACTCTTGAGAAACAGATTTTGCCTGCATCGTATTTTAAACAAGTCAATATGAATGTGATTTAGAGGAGCTAGAACTCAAAGGCTGGGGTGCTGCCTTTCCATTTCTTATTCCTGAGCAAATGTCCTACTCCTGTCTGTCTGTCTGGCACGTAGGAAGCCTGTCTAGGGCAGCAATGTGTGACCCCCCCAGTGATTTGTGAATGATTTTCCATCACTCTGAGCAGATTTATTCTGGTTTTTAGCCATTGTATTGACATGCTCATTGTATCTCACTGCCCTGGCACTAAAGATCTCCATGTGTGCACAGATAAGACTCTGCATGGAAAAAAAAGGGGTGTCCATCCCAGGAATTAAATGCATTCAGTAAGAGAGGAATCAGGGTATACATATATAATATTTTAGAATGTCACCCTGTTTGATAATTGGCCTGTTCAAATTTGGGTACCAAGATTCTTTCTGAACTGGGAAAGTTGTACAGTTTTAAAGCCTCTCAATAGCTGAAGGACCTGTTTTCTAGTTTTCTAAATCCACATATGCACAGGAAATAGTTGACAGTTTGTGACCTGAAGGTATTTTACACTGTGTTGGTTACCTAAGGCAGCACTTGGACCTGATGATCTTAAAGGTCTTTTCCAACCCAAACTATCAATCTATAGGTATGTATTTGAATAAATATACTGGTTTTGGAAGAAAAGATTGTTCTGAAGATCAAGAGCACAGGTATTGCACTGAATGGTTATACTATGTTACTGCAGGATGCATTACTACAAATGGGAATTTTCTGTCTTCACAGGCCAAATAAAAACCCAACAGGTTGCTAGGAGGCCTTTAAGGTTTTATTTTTTAACTTTCTTTAAACCAGCCATGCATGACCAGGGACAGGAATCTGTCAGTGAAGCCCACACCCCTGTGCCCAGGGCAGGAGGCTCAGCAGCACATCAGATACAGCAAACACGTGACCACAGCTCTAAAAATACACCCTGGTATCACAGGCCAGGAATAGCCCAGGAAAGGGGGATGGATGGAACCATCCTGACAGGATTTTCTTTGTTTTGTCTTTTGACACCTCCCAAAGGCTGCAACTTGGAAAGATTAACCCTGTGAGAGGAGTCTACGTGCTCTGCTCCAACCATCACCCACATGGGGCAATCCCTGGGGAATGGCAATCCCTGGGGAATGGCAATCCCTGGGGAATGACCACGGTTCCAGAAGCACCAGGTGAGCTTGTTGCTTCCAGGACCAGCACTGGGACAGGCTCCTTGGGCATCACAGACATGTGGCTGTGGCACTTGGGGACAAGATTTATTGGTGGCCTTAGCAGTGCTGAGGGAACGGTTGGACTTCATGGTCTTGGAGGGTTTTTCCAACCTAAATAATTCAGTGATTTTATGATTCCTGTGGCACCTTTTTACTCCGAGTGTCTTCCCTGGCTGAAGGGATCAAAACCCCTGTTGGAAGCCCAGTTATTGATCTGCTTGGGAAAACAGTGCAACCTGTCTGGAACGCACACAGCTGAGCTCAGAGTGGCAAGAAAAGCCCCTCCAGGCTCTGCATAAAGGGAACTTCATAGGGAAGAAGTGAAGAGAGATCACAGCCACTGCCAGGTAACCTAAGGGCCTGCCACGAGGTTGGAACATCCTGCCTTCCCCCTGAAAAGGGATTGGTATTTTCAGAATGTGCATTCTGAGACAAGGCTGGAGCCCAAGGAAGAAACACGGCAGGTCTGGGGAGAGACAGAGATATGAAAAACAAACCAGAAACCCCCACTAGGAGACTGTTCACAGATTCATCAGTGCCAGGCTCAGGAGGGGCTGGACTGTGGTTATTTACTCCAACTGACTGAATTAGAAGAGGAAAGAGAGTTTGACATTTGGGAAGCTCTGCACCCTGGCCTGCAGCATCTCCACCAGGGACCCTGTGGGAGGCTGATATTCCCAAATTAAACCCCATGCAGAGTCCACCCGAGTCCCTCATAACCTGCTGCAAGGTTAATCACATCACAAGCTAAAAACCCAAACCCCATCTCCAGCCTGAACACCTCCAGCATCCATTTCCAACCCTCTGAGTTTCCAAAACCAGCTACCACCCTCTGCTGAGAGCACCCACGTGGGTATTTATATATGGATGGATCAATTCCTTGTGTCCTCCTGGATAAACCAAATGACTGAGTTTCCTTAATCATTCCCCTGAACACAGGCTGCCACAAGCACTTCTCCCAGAGCACTACCTGCTGACAGGGACTAACACAGATTTATCCCCCAGGCAGCACATCTTTTAGTCACTGTGTTATCCCTGTCCAAAGAGACCTGGACCTCCCACATCTTTGGTAAAGGCCACATCTTACATCCTCCTCCAAGGAAGTGCTGCTTAATATGCAAACCAGACCAAGCAACTTTCCATTCAAATCTATCAGCATTTAAATGAGGGTGAGTAGCTGCTGTGCACAGCAGGGCTCAGACTCACAGGTCTAAGGGTAAGGGGAGGAATTATGCTAAACAGCACCCATGGTATTGATCACAAACCCAGCAGGTCTGCCACTCTCCAGATTACTGTCTCCAGCAGCTGGTCCTCTCCTAACCTGCAGCCACATCTTTCCTAAGACTGGGTTTGCTGCAGGGGGATTTATTACAAGATGTGGAAGGAAGAGCCCTCCCATCCTTCCTTGCTGAGGGCATGATGATTAACAGAATCATTTAGGTTGGAAAAGCCCTCTTAAGACTGAGGGCAACCATTCCCCCAGAATTGCCAAGCCCACCACTAACCCATGTCCCCAAGTGCCACATCCACACTGCTTTTAAACCCCTCCAGAGATGGGGACTCCACCAATGCCACGGGCAGCCCATTCAAATGCTCGCCAAAAAAAAAAAAAGATGCTTGCAGAGAATCTCACAAAGAGAGGTGAAAACCTCACTCCCACCTCCACACCCATGTGGCAAATTCAATTTATCTCCTCTCCTTTGATGGAGAGTTTTGCATAGCCCCTCATGGCCTCCATGAGCACCTCCACATCTCCTCCCCATCCCGGGCTCCTGTTTTGTCCTGCCCAGTGGGTGAAGTTTTGCCTCCCATGCAAAATCACCACGACCCTCCAGTTGTGACCCTGGGTGCAAGCAAGGGATGGATACAGCACAGCAGCAGAACGGTTCAGGGCACATCCTGCCAGCACAGGAAATTAGGGAATTAGAGGGAAGTCCAAGGCAGCAGCTACAACCAGGCTGTGCAGGGACTTGCTTTGTATCTGAGCTTCCAGGTGAAGAACCGAACGCCGCCATCCACAGGCGAGCGAGGAGACGGGGATGAAACAGGGCCGGGCTCCTTCTCCCCCCTCCTTCTTCTTCAAGTGCCTGAAAATAGAACATTTTGTAATGGCAAAAAAAAAAAAAGTAGAAGAAGCAGAACTGGGTCAATCAGCAAACGGGCTGATTTAAGAGAGAAAATCGCGGCGTTCGTAATGGGCTAAAAACGGCACTGATGCGTTGCCGAGAAAGAATATAATTAAGAGGCTTTTTAAAGCGGCGCTTCCCCACCCCAGCCACAGAAATCACAGCTCACACTACCAGTATTGCTTCCACCTCATGGAGCAGGAATGCGCTGGCGTGCCGCAAGCTGGCCCAAGAATGCGGAGTTTCCGTGGGCCGGGAGAAGATCCCGAACGGCAGCGGTTCCCGGCATTCCTTCGTGGGTACATCACTGCTATCCACTTATAGAGCACAGCCACGGAAATCGGGCTGGGGGTGGGCAGGGAGGGAGAGCTGACGTTTAAATTCTTCTGGTGTTTAAGGAGAGGGGCTGGGAGAGCTGGGGTAGCCCAGTGGGTAAGTGAATGAAAATGAGGATTAAATAAGTGGATGGGTGATGGGGTATCTCTCAGTGGAGGCTCTTCCCAGGAATGGCCTGGGAGGACCTACAATGAGTACTTCTATAAGGAACACACTTTTCAACAGTGTTCATTCAAGAATGAGCTTCTTGGAAGAATACCCTGCCCTAATTAGGTACAGATGGCCCAGTTCGAAGAGGCAGCAGGCGTGGAACTGCCAAGGGGAGATCTGTGACCCTGCACTACCCAAAGGGTCATGACAGCAAACTGCCTCCCCTTGGACACCAAACCGATGCCTCAAAGCAGAATGGGACTTTCCTGGATTCTCCCAGGGCTGTACCATAGAGTCACAGAATTATTCAGGGTGGAAAAGACCTTTCAGATCATCAATTCCAACCACAAATATGGCCCAGCATAAGTGCTGTGCCCCTCAAAGTTTGCTGGAGCCAAAGGGCCATGAGTTTGACCACAGATCCCGTAGCTCTGGAAACCCAAACAGCTGGGGTGAAGCCATTGCTCCATGTCCAAGGACACCATCACACTTTGGGAGCATCTCTGGGGACATCCCCACCCACTCTGCCCGGCCAGAGAGGAGCAAAGTGGATGAGTCAGTCCTAGAAAGTTCATTCCTTTGACTTCTGCTCCTTGCTCTAATTAATCTTTGGGACAATGAGATAAGCAGCCCTTCCTTTAATCTTGCCCAAGCCAAACTGCATGTGGTACCATCCACCTTGGGGTGGTCACCTGTTTAAAAATCAGCACAGAATCAGCACAATCCTGTCAGCACAGAAAATCTAAAATTCTCAGTGACCAGGGCTCCAACAGTCACCCAGAGCTGGTGCTCTCCTTCCCTACAGGAACCTCCTTCCCCATCCCACAGTGACAACCCTTTTCCTCACCATCTGTCCCAAACACACTTGGGATCAAGGAAAGTTCCACATTGGCTGGAAGTGATGGGGAGAGAGAGGGTCAGAGGAAAAGCCAAAAAAGAGAAGCAGAGAGAGCTGTTCATGTTGAGAAACCCCAATTACCCCAGTCTGAGCTATTCCACCTCCCTCTAAACATCCAACAAGGAGCTGGCGCATCGGGCGTGCCAAGCCCCAGCAGCTCCCTGCTGGAAAATTTTGGCTGGTGCCTCCCCTTTCCTCCACACAAACCCTCTCTTGCAAGCACGCACAGGGAAAGGGAGGGAGAGCAGAGCAAAAACCACAAGCAAATGTTCTGGTGCAGTATTTCCCCTCGTCAGACCGTCGCACTCGAGATTCAAATCGTGTTTAAGGAATTTAAAAAAAAAAAAAAAAAAGAAAAAAAAGAAAGCCCTTCCCCAGTGCTGGAGGCAGCTCCAGTGGGACACGCTGCTCTGGCTCACCAGTGCAAACACAGATCTTTCCACAAGAGCTTAAACAAACTGGAAAATAATTAAGCATTACTGAGAAATTTAGTATTTTTTTAATATGGAAAAAATAATCGCGGTAGACGATATACGCTGGGAAACCTCCAAGAGTTTGACCTTTAACTGAGCAGCTAGGACAGTCAGACAAGTATGCCTGAGGATTGCATATACATGCAAAGAAGCTCCAGAGGGTTTTCCAAAATCTCCACCAACAAACCACGCATCTCTTCAAAAAAACAACCAAACAAAAAACAAAAAAAGACAAAAAAAAAAGTTTTGTTCTCCATTTGTCTGTTAGAGGATGCTTAAGTCCATGTTACACGTGACATTACCCAACCCTACACTGCACTCTGGGAGATTTTATTTCACGTGGACTCTCAGCTGAATAGGAGGAATGAGCCCTCTCTCCTGATTTTAAAAGGAAAAAAGAAAAGGAAAATGAAGGGTTAGATTCCTCATTACTCCCAGGAGTCTTTACATTGCTCTGACAATGAAAAAGAGTGTGGGGAAGTGTGCAGAAAAAACTCATTCATCTTCTGAGGGTCCCTCAGTCAGCCAAAATAAGATGTTTCAGCTTAAACACAAAAATCCTTATAGCAAAGAGACAACCAAACCTGTTTTGTGGCAGAAAATAATGCAGGGGACTCAAACCTTATCTCTGGAAAACCGGAATCAGAGGTAACCAACCTGATGTGGCTGTTTCCATCCTGCCTCCCCTACAGTGGCTGGAGCTGCACAATGTTTCCAGCACTTTGGAAAAATAGTTTCAGGTTCTGCTGCCTCTATCTTGGCACCAAAACCAAGTTTCCATTAGTGAAAGGCTGAGGGATGATTTCACTTCAGAGCTGAAATGGGGAAACCAGTAAAATGAGTAAGATGCGGCTAAACATATGCTGGGCTCTTTGTCATAAGCCTGTGCTGAAAAATGGGGGTTTATCTACTTTTTTAGGGGTACAAAATACTCAAAACACAAATAGGAGATGCTTTTAAAAAGGATTTCTGAGCCGTGTGCCACCTAATACACCAGCATCAGGAATCATCAGGTGTGGCACAGCCAGAACAGAGCAGACACCCCCAGGAGGGTGCAGGGGTGCCCCAGGATGGGCAGAGGTATGGGGAGCAAGGGATCCAGCCCAGGAAAACACCCTGGGATCCAAGAGGGTCTCCCCAGGCAGCAAAGGTGCAGGAATGCAGCAGACAGGGAAGCTGACCTCCAGCTCGCTGCCAACAAACACCGAGGTTATTCACGTCCAAACAAATAATTCTGCTATAAATAACACAGCCACTCTGACTTCCTGAGCAAAACCCTTCTCCTCTGGAGCTCCCGGAGGTGGAAGGAAATGGCATCAGCTTGGGAGCTCATGGCAGGAGGAGGAACTCCACACAATCCTTGTGAGGGGAGCACGGACCGGCTCCTCCACACGCTGCTCCCGTCCCTGTGTGTGCCACACGTGCCCGAGCCAGCACGTGTGACACACACCAGCTGCCATGCAGAGCACCACACAGACTAAAAAAACTTGTTTTCCTTCTTTCCTGACCCTTTCCTGCTTTTTATGCCACAACAAGAAGGTTTGCAGCTCAAGCCATCAAGTGACAGCTCCTCACGTAGATTAAAGATGCATCTCTTAGGCACCACTCCTCTGGCCGAGCACAGCAAAGGCACCTTGGAGTCAGAAAGCATCAAGACACATCCTCGGCCAGCAGCCAGGACATGCTGCCAGCATTCCTAAGCAGGAAGGATGCAACAGGGACTCGGGCCAGGCACGCAACAGAGGGTGGGAAAGGTGCAGGTCCTTTTCCTGGGTCCTCTTGTTTTTGGAGCATCTGGGTCCATCTCGCTGCTGGGCTGCCTGAAGGAGCCACGAGCCTCCCACTGGAGTGGGTGTGGAAACAGCAGTGGTTGGGTGCACCTGAGCCCTGCCCTGAGGGAGCTGGTGAGGCTGTTCCCAAAAACCTCCTGCTTCCTGAGCCAGAGCCATCTGTCTAGACTGAGGACATTCCTCACCCCTCCATCAGCCCAGCACCTGGTATGAGCTGTGTCCTCACTTGTCAAAGGCAAGATCCATGGTGAAATCCCCCAGGGCAGAATCCTAATCCTCACAGGAAAGTCAACAATGCCTCAAGAGCTGTTTTGGCACCTGAATTCCCCTGGACCAAGAAGGGTTTAGTAGAATGCTCAGGCATCTCCTCCAGCCTCAGGAGCTCTTCATGGAGAGGCAGCACCTGGTATAATACCTTAGAGAGACAAAGCCCCTCCAGGTGCCCAAGAGGATCCTTGCTAGGATGGAAAACACCTGGAAGTGCTCAAGGCTGGGCTGGATGGGGCTTTGAGTGACCTGGTCTAGTGGAAATTGTCCCTGCCCATGGCAGGGTGGGATGAGATGGTCTTTAGGGACCCTTCCAACCCAAATCAGTCTGTGATTCCATGAAACCAAGCCCCCAGGAGTGAAGGATGGATTCTGCACCACTGCCCAGGCTGAAGGCGCTATCGCAGCTGGAGATGTCAGGAAAAGTGAGCCATGGCATCTCCAGACATCCAGAGCTCCAGAGAAAAACACACCAGATCTTCCCTAAGAGCTCTGACCCATATCTCCTCTTCTCTGCAGCCAGAGAAAACCAGCCCAGGTGGTATTGCAAAGCAGAATGGCAAAATCAGGTTCTTTTTCCTTCTGCTTTTAAGAAAAGCCAAAAGACATCTCAGACTCAAAGGCCTGAGCACTTCCTCCCCTGTGCAGCTATTCTGTAACTACAACTGCCCACTGGTTCCCAAACCTTTCAGCACATGAGTCCCACTGACTTGCAATAGGTTGCAGACATGAAGTTATTTAAAGCACTTTTAAAATATTAATTGACATTTGCCTTACAGAGGGGAAAAAAAAAGGGAAGAGACAGAGATAGGAACCCCAGGGATCCAGCCGATCCAATTTCAGGCACCTAATTAAAATTAAATTTCAATTAATTTCCAATTACTTTAGTTTAAACTTATTTTGTATTTATACCTCTTTTTCTTTTGCTAGTTGCCTAAAAATGAATCTGTCCCTTTGGTTGCTTTTCAATTAAATATCATCTTGACACACAAATTAATGTTTTTATTTGGTAACTCTGAGGTTATTCAAAAATCCCTACACATTTGATTCAAGGACTTCAGGAGAACTTGACAGACATTCCCCACCTCCCTTTTTTCACTACGGTAGGAATGATGAATCATTATATTTACTACAGGCTCATTCTCTGCAGCAACGTGTTAAACTTTGCTCAAGTGGAAACTGAAGAGTGGAATGACAAGGTGGCTTCACTGCGGAATATTTGTGGAGAAAAAAATGAGATCAAAGCTTATTTTGGTTGTATTGTGCTTTTTAATTTTTTATTTTATTATTTTTATTATTATTATTATTTTCTGGTTGGTCTCGAGTTTAGAAGCAATAGATTTTTCCTCAGCCTGGGGGATCCCTGTCCTTGTCTCAGCCCCAAAGACTTTCTCTGCTTTTAAGGGACCAGCCTTGGAACAGAACTGGTCAATTCAACCCAAAAGGAGGAAAACTTAGCACTTCAATAACCTCTTTACAGATACTTTGCTATAAATTCCCTCCCCCAAGAGCATGACTTGAACACTCTGGCAGCAAACAAGCAGCACTTGAATATTTAATATGAAGCACAGCAACTCATCGTGGTATGTTCTTATACTAACACAGGTTGTCATTATGCGAAGTCTCATTTTCCCTCTTTTCTTACCAAAAAGAAAAGGCTTTAAACAATAGGGATTTCTTAATTTTGATTTATTTAATCTGTCTTGTTCTGTATTTACATCCTACACTTTGCCTGAGTTTCCCAGCATTATGCAAAGGCTGGGAGCTGCTGCAGAAACCGGATGGCTGATGCTGTGATAAATACCTGTAGGCTCTCTGCCACCACTAATGAGAGAAAATATGTATAGAAGTAGGAAAAAAAAAGCTCTCCAAAAGTTGGAGTTACAGTGCTCATCTCTGGAAGGATTCCCACTCATTTTTGGAAGCATGCATGCCAGGGGGGAAAAAAAAGAATCCAACAAAACCTGTGGGCGTCTGAAGCCACCTCAGCTTTGAGAGACTGAAGATCTGGTTCAAAATTGGCAAAAACATCCTTCTGCAGAGAGACAAATGGCAGATAGGCACGATTCAGTGCTGCCTGGGAGAAAACCTGGACCAGGAATATTTGCAGGGAAATAAAGGGAGAGAAAGGGGGCAAGAAGTGCCCCAGAACGCTCTGCACAGGATTCCTTGCACATTGCAATTGGAAATAATTTTTTTCCCATTAAGACATCACTGACACATCATGTATTTCTTCTCTGCCTCTTTCCCCCCCCAAAAAAAAAAACCCCAACAGAGCACTGGTTTACATCAGAGCTGTTTCTGTTGAGAACAGGGAGTTCCTGGTCACTTCAAGATCTGACGTTCATCCCTGCACTTACTGCTGGAGTGGAGCCACTCCGGGGTCACGGTGACAGATGCAGTTGCAGAAAAAAAACCCAGAATATCCAATAAACAACACAAAGTGACTCCTTAGTACCAGTCCATTCCATATCCCTCCAGGCTGAGCTCTGTGCTGCTGCACCAGGCTGGAGCCCAGGGCTCCTGCTGGAGCTCAGCCAGGCTCGCAGGGAGCTGCAGGAGCCGTGGCACAGCATCAGTGACTTACCCAGGAGCACACAGGGGACTGGTGGCTGCTGACAGGCAATAAAACACCCACGCTGAGCCCAAAAGAGGCACTCCAGGAGCACCCACCTCGGGGAATGAATGGTGTCTCCACACCCTCCATGTGCACAGCTGAGTGACACTATCAGCTCCACAATCGCTTACGCGCAGTTCAGAGCTGCCTCTCCCTTCAGTACAAGAAGCTGAAAGCTGAAAGAAAGATTCCTGGCACCAGCACATGCCATAAATCCTGCATTTCTTGCCCCCAAGGGCTTTTCAACCCCTGGGATGCCTTGACAGCCAAAAACAGGCTCATGGTCCCCCTCCCTTAGGGCACAGCCAGTTCCCCCCATTAGCACAGTGACCACTCTGCTGCAAATGGCCACAAAAGGGAAGAAAACCCAACCATCCCATGCAGCAAAAACAGGCCAAAAAACCAATGGAACAGTCAAGAAGTTACCACTCCCTTCAGATCACTAATGCACAGCCTGAGAAATAATGTCAGCAAAACTGCAAAGCAAATGCAGGTTTTTGACACTAAGCTGTGCAAGCAGCAGTTCTAAAAAAAAAAAAAAAAAAAATCAGCTTTTCTCCAGTTTTGTTTTCCTCTTGAAATCTGTCAGTTTGAATCATTTTTCCGGATAAGGAAAGTGCTTTATGATCCTCCATCCCCAAACTCAACAGCTTTGCTCGTAACGCCTTTAGAAAGGAAGGAAAAAAAAATTCTTTCTGTTCTTTTTCTCCATCCTCAAAGAGGCTGGTTGGATTCCTGATGCTCCAGCATATTTCTGTCTTTTACCACACTTCAAGGCTATTTTTTCCCTGCCAAAATATGCACGGAAAAGCAACACAAGCCCTGCAGCTTTGGGGGAAGGGCCAGTCCTGCAGTTCTTATTATCTTTGGATGGGAAAAGGGAGACAGACAGAGACACTGTTGATGCCTTGGATATTTCTAGATCCTACCACTGCCCTACCAAGGAAGTCTGAAACATAAAATACCATTGGAAACATCACATGGGCCATTAAAAAAAAAACACTCTAAGAGTCTAATTTGCTCATTATCAGCATCTGGAGTCTCTTGGATTTAACCAGCTTGAAGATTGTGCTGGTTACACAGCTCACATGCTGCTCTACACAATTTAAACCAGCACCAAACCTTCACCTGGGGGTTCACATCTTCCTAAACACACCTCTGGTGTTAAACATTTTATGGACTTGAAGGCAAGACTTGAGGTTTGTGCTCCTCTCTCATGGTTCACAACTGGGCCCACAATTTTGTGACCAAGCAGATAAAAGTTTGGCATTGACCAGTTCACAGCTGTGTGATGGTTTGACAATACAAAGCACAGAACTCCTTATTTTGTGGGATAGCCCCATCCTCACCCTGCCTCAGCCCTGACCAACAAAGGCAGAATTGCCAAGTGCATCAACTCAAACCACCATGGCTGTGATGATCCATCATCCCTAAATACAACACTGTGGATGCTCTTCTCCAAGGATACATGTAAAATGGGGGGGTGATACTAATTGCTCTGCTGAAAAGTCAGACAGAGAGCAAGCACAGCTTCAAAGATTTATCAAAGATTTATTTAATTCCCCCAGAACAGGACACAAAGTCCTTAAGTCTGCTTTCCATTAGAAAAGAAGTAGCTTAAAGAGATTCCCATTGTTCTCCTGCTTCTGGGGTCACTTTCCCAAACTTACATCTCAGCACAGTGGGTCTGGATGGAACCCAAGGAAGTCCCCAAAATGCTTGGCTTTTGGAAATTGAGATTTTATAAAGCATCACTTTTAGGCCTTGTTACTGAGAGGATTTCCCACATGTCCCCTTGCACTGATCCCAGCACAAATTCCCCATCAGGCTGAGGATGTGGCATCCCATAGGTTGTAGGTTAAGGGACACACAACATGGGAATGGCAGGAGTTTGACAAGGCACACACAGCCTACCTTTAGCTCCCCAATTTCAGCACCCAGTGTCCCAGAGACTCGAGACACAGAGTAGGAAAACACAATCAGAGAATCCTGGAATGGTTTGGATTGGAAGGGATCTGATGCTTTCCCTGCCATGGGCAGGGACACCTTCCAATAGCCCAGGGTGCTCCAAGCCCTGTCCAACCTGGCCTGGGACACTTCCAGGGATCCAGGGGCAGCCACAGCTTCTCTGGGCACCCTGTGCCAGGGCCTCCCCACCCTCACGCCAGGAATTCCTTCCCAATATCCCATCTATCCCTGCCCTCTGGCTGTGTGAAACCATTCCCTGTGTCCTGTCATTTAGGTCCTTTTCCACAGTCCCTCTCCAGCTCTCCTGGAGCCCCTTTAGGCACTGGAAGGGTCTCTGAGGTCTCCCTGGAGCCTTCTCCTCTCCAAGCTGAACAGTCCTAATCCTGTCTTTCCTAACAGGAGATGTTCTCCAGCCCTTTTATCACCTTCCTGGCCCTAAAACAACACCAGATCCATGCTGCTCACACCCCTGGGGCATCCCCAGCCATCAGCCCCCTCCACAAGAACCAAAGGAAAGCTGTCAGGTTTTCACCCACAGCTCCACAAAACAACGGGCGCCTGTTCCCCGACTCCACCGCACACAAACCCAGACTTTACAGAGTTTATCCAGAGCAATTCTTTCCAGCTCAGGAAAACCAAGGCTCCCTGGCTGAGGGACAGGCCCTGCTGCTTTGTGCACGTCGGCTGTCCTGTAAACTACCCCGTGCAGATGACAAAAATGATCTTTTTTTAAATCCTTCTGAGCAGCATCTCACTGAGATGGTCCCAGGACAGGAGCCTGGCTCAGCTCTGGAACCACACAGGGGTCTGACAGGAACAGGACTTGCTGTGCTGATGGTCTGGGAAATCCCTCCCAGCCCTTCACAGATGTTCCTCCAAACACTTCTGCTGATGGAAACGACACCTCTGTGCTCAGATGAACATATGGCTGCCTTTGTACCTGCACTGCTTTAGCTGTTCCTGCAAGGTGCTTTAAGGACAGGCTGGACCACAAAGGGATCATTACAAACCTTTTCATTAAAAAATGGGCTCTAGGGTTTATTCTTCCCCCTGCAGAGCCTGACCATCCCTGCAGTGTCTGGGTATGAGCCTTGGAGCCGTGGTCCAGGTGCCTGGCTTGAGGACACAAGCTGTCCCCTGCTTCCCTGGGTATCCAGCTGGAAAAGGTCCAGAGAGCTCTAATTAACCAAACTGCTCGTTTACCTTCACAGAGCTGCTTTTCCCCAGGGCTCCACTGGAGATGAGGGAGGGATGCTGTGTCCTGTGAGGACAGATGGATGCAGAGCTGTCAGCTCACACAGGTGCCAGTGTAAACCAGCCCCTCCAATGGTTTCATGGCCAAGAGGACAAAAAGGAGAGTTGAGAACACAAAAGTTCACTGCAACAAGAGCAGGTTTACCAATCCCACAGCCACACCAGGAAAGGGTTTGCCAAAGGATGCTCCTTCATCCCAAGTTCACAACAGATCAATTCTTTCCTCGAGGGCAGGTCTCATCATACATAATCCCAGCTCTTCTCAAAATAAGGTTTTACCATATGAAAGAAAAAAAAGCCCACGAGGTAAATGGACCCTCCAGGTGAAAGGGGAGTAGGGAGTTCAGGTAAGATTCTCTTCCAGAGGGAAACAATCCAGCTACAGAGCCATGACACAGTTTAAGGGAACAGGAGAAAACGTGGATAACAGGGAACACGTGGGCCAGAGAAAAGGGGGTCTATGGCTAGAAATAAATTTAAAAAAGGAAAAGGCAGGAGAGTAGCACCGAAAAAGAAACCCCACCAGGAGTGATGCAGAGCTGCCTTTCAGTGCTCCAGCCCTTGTGTTTTCTGGCCTTATTTGTGAAACACAAATAATCCAGCCTTCTCCGTAAGCAGCCAGATCCGGTGGAATTACACGTCTCAAAACTCTCAGTAAACAGAGGGAAAGCTGTGGAAACACAGCTTAAGGCAATGTGCATTAACAAGGGGGCCTTTATCACTCAACCTGGCACAGGGAAGCCTCTGGCCCTGGCTGGAGTCTGTGCAACTGGTGTGTTCCATGGGCTGCAGGCTGGGGATACCCCCAGCTCCAGCCACTGATTTTCCCTCCTCGTGATGCAGATGGGACCCACTGGAAACAGGCAGGGAGAAGGGAATGCTGCCACTCATCACTGTCCCTTCACAGGGCAGGAGAAGGGATGGTGAGAGTAAAATATATAGGAACCACCCTTCCCCTCAGTGCTGAGCATCTGCCTTCACCTCTGCATAAAATCCCTGCAATGTCACTGACATGCACCAGGTTAGGCATGGGAGAGAGGATTTCCAGCCACGGGAGCACATCACCCACTGGAGGAGCAGCAGGCAAGAGCTGACCCCGTTTCAGGGAGCTGATGGAAAATGCTGAAATCAAATCCAGCTCACCCAGAAAGCAGCAGCTCAGCTACAGGAATGAGGGAGAGCAATTGTCTGGCCAGACCAGAGGATCAGCATGCTCCCTCTTGGCTGGAGGATCTAAGGATACAAAAGTATTTTCCAGACCAAAAACATACGCATTTATTTTCAAAGATCTCCTGTTAAGGAGAGCCCTGTTCCTACAGGAACAAATTCCCACCTCTGCCAAAAAGCTCTTCCAAGCTTTTTCCAAGGAAACCTCAGGGCAGAGGGGTCTGCAGAGCATCTCCCCCTTTATCCACATCTGCATGGGTGAGGCAAATGCTCCTTGCATGCAGGATGAAAGGGGGGGGGTCACAGTTTCTGGCCAAGATGGCCACGTCCAGGCACCCCCCAAAGCAGAAACCCCCACTCCCATCTCTCCCTCTTTTACTCACATGAAGGGTGGCAAAGCCACTGCACCCTCCTGCTTCTGCAGTGTGCTCAAAATAAATTATTATAGTCAGTCCAAATAAATTACTGTACTCAGCTCAGACACCTCAGCTCTTGTTTCCAAGCTATTCTTGACCAAAAAGAAAATAACTCAGAAAAAATTCAGGTGGAGCTTTATTTATTCTTTTCCTAACCAAAGAAACTTTCGTTCTACTTAAACCTGCCCGATGAAAGGAGGGGAGTCAGGGCTCCTGATGAAGAGCTGCAATCCTCTCTGACAGTCAGATAAGGAAAAATAAGGAGTCTTCCAAATGCATTTCCTGAGCAGGGACCTGTAATGTTTGACCACAGAATCCCAGGATGGTTTGGGTTGGAAGGGACCTTAATGATCATCTCATTCCACCCCCTGCTATGGCAGGGACCTTCCACTATCCCAGACTGCTCCAAGCCCTGTCCAACCTGGCATTGGACACTGCCAGGGATTCAGGGGCAGCCACAGCTTCTCTGGGCACCCTGTGCCAGGGCCTCACCACCCTCTGAGCAAAGAATTTCTAGGCCACACCTCACTGAAACCTGCCCTGTCAGTTTAAAATGATTGGATGGTTTAGTCTGTGATGAGGACTCTGATACAGAAGGATGGAAAACACAAAGCTTTGCTTTGAAAGCTGGAGATTGAATATTCTTCCTACATTTACCCTTCCAGCTGTACAGGTGCCTTTTAAAGCCACTCTGGAAGACACCAGCACATTTCTACATGCAGGTTAAGAGGCACCCTCCCAGTGCTGCCCAGCACTGTGCCCACACCACACTCTGTGCTTACTGCAGCATTTTCCATCCAAAGACCTCAGAGTGAATCCATTCACCTTTCCAATTCCTCTTACAGAGAGAGGAGAGGACCAAGAAACAAATGTGGGCTAAAGATGGAACCATCCCACCAGGACAGCCTTCAGCACAGATGCTAAAAAATGTATTTTTCAATTTCTTTCCCCCAGACCTGCAGAGAAGTGTGTTTGCAACAGGGAGCACACAAAAGGTCAAGCATCAAGTCAGATGCTGATGCTCTGACTTCAACCTGTGCCTGCCCAGGCAGGAGCTGTGTGCTGTCCAAGTCCACACCAATGTGATTTTTGAGCCCAGAAAATCAGGTTTTACCATCTGAATGCAAGTACAGGACAAGGTTGGATATCTGAGATGCAGAGATGTGGGTCACAGATCTTGAGACCATGCAAGAGCTGCTCTCACCACTTTTTCTCTTCCCCCAGTATCAGAAAATCTCCCCCCAGGTCCTGCAATTCCTGATGATTTGACTCAGAAGCAGGAGCAGGGATGTCACAGGTGAGGTGGAAATACACAGGGCAGCAGATCTGGTGGGAGGAGGAGCAGGAGGAGCAGCTCCAGTCACTGCAGAAGCCCTGTCCCATTCCTGCCCCAGGGCACAGCCACTTATCCTGTGCCTGCAGGAGCCTAAATTTAAAACAGCCAGAGAGCAGCTCTGAAACAACAGCCAAGCCTCTGGGATATGTGTGTGCCAGAGGAGGAAGGGAACACATCCCCAACTCTTTCCTTCAGCTTCTCTTGCAGTCCTGGACTGGGGAGCAGCTCTGGCACCCACCAGACAGTGCCTACATTCCCATTTTCCTGCCAAAAACAGCACAGCAGCAGCTCTAAGAGGTCTGGATTATTATGGGTATCAGTTCCTAGTCTGGGATATGAGGGATCCCACAATCAGCAAAGGGTCCCCTTGGAGCCATCTCACAGCAAGCCTGGTTGGGCAGGCACCTTCTCACCCAGAATTCCCACCCATCCCACTTCCAGACTGGAATTATGCAACAGTTTAAGTTGGGAAACACTTGAGACCCAACACTGGCACAGCCACCACTGAACTTGTCCTCACATGCCACATCTACACATCTCTGGAATACTCCAGAGATGGAAGCTGGAATTCAACCATCCCCCTTGTCTGCACAAGGCCTGATGCTCTCCTGAAAGGTCCCCAAAAGACTCCAGGTCAGAGGGGACCCCTCAGCTGAGGAAAAGGAGGGAGAGAGGTGGGGTCCACCTGGGACTCCCTTGACTTAGGCTGGTGCACCCTGGTCCTCTGGGATGTCAGTGGGGAACCTCCCACAGGAATCTTGGCTAGCACAGGGACCAACGTGTGCTAAAAGAAAGAAATAAATGCACAGAATGGGTGGTGCACTGGGAAAAAAGAAAAATGAACCCAAGAATCCCAGATTGGTTTGAGTTGGAAAGGGCCATAAAAACCAACTCTACACCTTTCTCTACACCAGGTTCCTCCAAGTCTGAGCTCCAGCTGTTATTTCAGATAGAAAATGCTTCCTCTCCCATGGCAACACAATAAAATGAGATATTTCTGGGGCTTCTACTTTGATGGGAAAATGGCCAGAGCTGAGAAATGGGTGGCCACTCAATGAACCCTGAGCAAGCCCTTGCCATGCTCCACTGCCTGGCTCTGGCTCTGGGGACACAGCACTGTCCTTCAGCCCCAAGTAGGATTTCCTCTCCTTTTTCCTCCTCATTACCAGACATCACCAGCCACAGGGACACCTGAGAGGAAGGATGCACAGAAACTGTAAAAAAGCTGATTTTTCAAAAACAGTTGGAATATCACACAGCCCAATTCATCCTCTATTTGACAGTTAAGGGGAAACCAAAATCCTTTGGACAGAGGGAGGAGAATTGCAGCAGCTCCAGCCCCAACTGTCCCATCCCACAACCCTGAAGGTTTTTCCTAAAACCACAAACCCTTTTTGCTCAGGAGTGAGGATGCACAGCCCATGCCACCATAGCCCTCATTTCCCTAAACACATCCCTAATGGGATTTAGTGTTTCCACCCTGCCAAAAGTACCTAAAGCCTGAGAGAAGAGGGGCTGCAGCATCCCTGCTCCCTCCCTGGCATGCAGGACACAGCAAGCCACTTGTCCTTTAGAGTTCCTGTGGAGGCTGACAGGGAGGAAAGGAAAATCCACAGTTACAGAATCTCCATCCTAAACAAGCAGAGAGATGTAGATGGAAGAAGGAAGCTGTGCCCAGGCTGGGTGCACAGGAACCCCACAAGATGCCAAGATGATTTGTGACCCACCCACAAGTCAGCCTCAGGAGAACTCAACAAGTAGCAGCAGTGCTAAGAAAGGAGGGAAAACCACTGCACACACATTCCTCAGTTTTACAAGCTTTCTCCAACTGCTAAAATAAAAAACCCTGAGCAAATTTAGCAAAACATGTCAACAAGTCCTATGCTACAGCCCAGACACACGTGTTCTCCTCAATAAGATGCATTTTTAGAAACCTTCTTTTGCAAAACCTGTTGGTGTTGGTGGGCCTTTTGTTTTCTTTTCTAGTTCCAAGTACTCACAAGCATCCTGGAGACTTAAAAAAAAAAAAGGCCATTTTTAGACTTGCATGTGCAGAGAAGACTAGGAGAGTGTCACCATGTGTCTGAGATGTTAAATCCTCTAAAACCATATGCTGATGATTGCTCTAACAAAAGAGACTGCAATGATAAAAGGAAGCCTTATGTTCAAGTACCCGTTAGTCGTGCAAGATTAGAAATTACCTCACAACCCAATCTTTATAAAAAGGCTTTAAAAGCACAGGATTTCTCCTTAATATGAAAGCAATGAACTGATAGCTACTCATTATTGAATTACTCATTCAGATTTAACAGCAGCACAAGTGCAAAGCTTCTCATCTTCTGTGTCCTCTTGACAAACTAGAGGGGGAAGGACAAGAGGCAAATATTTCCCATGGGATTCACATGTAAACCCCACTCCCAGAATGGCTGGAAAAGATCTCTGAGGTCACTGAGATCATCTGTGACTGTCACCACCTTCTCAACCAGACCAGAGCACTGAGTGCCACCAGTCATGATGTGAATGAACACTTGAACACTTCCAAGGATGGTGAGCACCTCCAGGGATGTTGAAAACCTTCAGGGATGGGTTCCACAGGAACCTGGGTTGCCCTGCTAAATGTGAGGTCAAAGATTTACTGGCTGACCAATAGAGCATATCCCCAGGGCAGGAGAAACTTAATTATGGAAAAAATGGGCCACATATTAAACAACTAGTGCCAAAACTGGTGCTGATCAAACACAAAGGAGTGGGTGGACACCTCCATGCCCAAGACCAACATGGTCAGACAAACCATCCCCTGAAATAGCTCCTTCCCAGCCTCCTCCTCCCAAACCTGGCTTTGGTTTCAGCTCCAGCTGTTCCCTCACAAATTGCTCCTCCTTAAATAGTCTCCCTTCCTCCTTCCTAGGGGAGGATTTGCCCCACAGGATGACAGCAGGCTGCACTATCAGGAGAAAACTAAAATAGACTTTCACTGAGATTAACGTCCCACTAGCAAGCTGCATTACAGTGAAATGCAACCACCTGGAGGGTTAATAAATATACAGATGGATTAATACAGAAAGTGAAATTTATAAATAGACTGAACACTTCATTTCTGCAGAGAATTCCCTGGAAAGGAGGAAAGTGGGAGCACCCACAAAATAAGGAATACATCACCCAGGCAGAACAGCTGTGCACACCATGAAGCATCAGGAAGAAATTCTTCCCTGTGAGGGTGGGGAGGCCCTGGCACAGGGTGCCCAGAGAAGCTCTGGCTGCCCCATCCCTGGAAGTGTTCCAGGCCAGACTGGATGGGTTTGGAGCAACCTGGGATAGTGGAAGGCTTCCCTGCCCATGGCAGGGGTGGGAATGAGATGATTTTTCAGGTCCCTTCCAACCCAACCATTCTGGTAATTCTCCATCTGCAGCATCAACGCTGGAGGAGTGTGAGGGTACAGAAACAGGAAGGAGCTAACAATGTCCTTGTCATTTACCACCCAATGCACAAAATTAGAGATAATAAAGCAAAGCAAATCTGAGATGCATTTTTGGGGCAGAAAGGACCAGAAGGCAGGTGCTTCAATACCCTAAATGAGTGTCCTTGCACACATCCAAAGCCTTCCCTAGCAGTTCCTGGAGAGGTGGCTGCTGCAGTCTGGCTGTCTGCAAGAAGTGATGCAGATCAAGCTCTCAGCAGCACTGCAAAACCAGCTATAAACACATCTGCCATCTGAACCTGGTAAATGGGAAAGAAAACTAACCCAGATATTGAGATTACCCTTGGAAAGACCAACTGTCCCTTCCCATCCACCAGCAGTAACAGCAACGTGCTGCGGCGCAAGCAAGGATTTGTGTTTATCAAGTCAAGCTACAAGAATGAGTTTGTGCTCAAGTTGTGGGTCACCACCAAAAAGGCCCATCTCAGGAGAAGCAGAGTGCTCAGTGTAGGATCAGACAGAGTTATCTCCAGAAGCTGCACTGTTATCTGGTTGCACACACAGCTCCTCCATAGGATGCACAGTGCTGGATGTGATAAATGGTAAAGCCATCCTTAGCAACGTGAAGGCATCACATCTACAAAACACCAGCCTCGTGTAACAGAGAAAACACACAGTGGGAAAAGCAGTTGGTGGCATGAGGGAAAAAAATGAGGGGAAAAAAGCCCACTTCCTTGACAGGATTTATTTTTAAATGATGGTTGCTCAAGCCTACTCGGGGATTCAGTACGTCAGGAGCAGCTCCCGTGCATGAGGATGAATGGTGACTCAGCAGGTAAAAACTGTCAAAAACACATCCAAAATTGAAATGATTTTTTAAAAAATCAGGAGGAAAAGCCATAAATACCTCGAACAGTTTTGCTTTGTGCACTGGTTGGATGCCTGTGGCTGCTCTGCAAAGCAAGCAGGGGAACCCCATTCCCATCCCCAGGCAGAGCCACCGATGGGATCCCCGACCCCAGGAACCACTTTGGGATCTGTGTCTGCCCCAAAAGCCCCACACCACGGGATCCCATCACCACTGAACTTCAGATGGGATGCTAAAGACAGCCTTGCACCCCAAGGCACACCCTGCTCCAGCCTTCATTGCACGTTGCTCCAGAGAGGACAGGAGTGAGACTTTTTAATGCACATTCAGACAAAAATACTTCTTTTCTTACACTGCCTTTTTTATAAAGTTTTAAATAAAAGTCAAAAAGCCCAGCCAACATGAAAGGCTGGATAAACACTCCTCCTTTCCTCAGCAGAAATTACAAAAATGCCTTTGAATTTGTTTTGGCAAGAAACAATGTTTTTTATGAAAGAACTTCATTGAAAAGTCACAATTTGGAATGTATTCATCTATTCTACATTTTTTAAAAAGTTTTAATTACCACTTTAGGAGTATTTTGACATAGTTTATGGTTTGTTAGATTGTGCTGTGTGCTACAAATGCCAAACACACCTTTTGGAAGTGCCTTATTATTGTATTAATGCAAAATGTTGGGTTTGTGCTGCCGAGACTCGTGTCGGCAAATGAAAAATAAAAAATTAATTCCATTTGGAGAAAATGCTGCCATTTATAACACAGCAATTAAGAACAGATTTAATTTTAGATATTGCTTCACCCTTCAGCTTAGCAAGTTATTCAGTACCAACACTGGTACTATCAGTGTATGCTCAGTTCTTTAAAAAACAGACCCAGGCCAATTTCTCACCCCTTAAATTAGCGATGCTAGACATGAAAAGTTAATGCTGCTTTCCTCTCTCCTGAAAGCTGCAACATATGGATTCTGTTGGGGGAAAGAAAGAAAAAAAAAAAGACAGCACATGCTGGGATTTCTACTATAACAGGCCAAATTTTATCAGCCACGGGCATGTAAGGAGTTAACAAAAAGCCCCAAATCCCAATGGAGTGAGGCAGTGTTTGCAAACCAGGGGGTGTAGATATTTTGAGGGAGAGGGAAACAGCCCAAATCCTGGCTCTGGAGAGATACCCACAGCCCCATCTCCCTGCCCAGGGCCAGGCAGTGCTGCAGCAGGTAGGAGATGGAGAGAGGAAAACCCTTTTTATTTGGCTGTGGCCGTGCCAGGGGAAGGTGATGCCCAGGGAGGGCTGGTGCTGCGGGCAGGGCTCCAGCTGGCACCGAGGGGATGGGAGCTGCTGGCTGCATCCCACGCAGGGAACACTCAGAGGGACCAGCACCTGCATCCCTGGCAGTGATGGGGCAACCCCAGGACTCCCTGAGAGCCAAAAGGCTGGCAGGGAACGGGATCTCAGTGTCCTGGGTGGCTCCCCTGGGGCATAAAACACTCACTGTCACCACCAGTGACCCCAACACCATGAAAACAGACTGTGGCCAAGGGAAGGGAAACAGGAGCAAGGACATGGGAACTCCCCTTCCCCCACATGTCCTCAGTGTCACCAGGCTCCTCCAGCAGCAGGAGACCACAATGTACGGAAAGAAGGGACACACAGGGGCTGTGGCAGCAGTCCAGACTTGGAAAGCAAAATTAACACATGTGGGAAGGGACAAGGAGGGAAGGAGCTCTCTGATGATGGCAGTGGGGCCCAGGGCATCCCCTGCAGCACTGAGGTGACACGGTGACACCTCTTTGCTGTTGTCACAGCAGCACAGCTGCCAGGACACGCTGGGGGATCCCCAAGGGTGGCCTGACCAGAGCCAGGTGTGTTTTTGTCACACGAATGCTGTGGGCTTGCTGCAGGAAAATGCTTTGGGCTTCTTGTTATATGGGAGGCCAGAACAGGCAGCACACCCAGAGCTGTGTAAAACAGCCAAGTTTGGGTTTTTTTGACATCAAGATGATGAAGACAACACTCACCACAGTAAGTCTTAACAGTGCAACAAAAAGATTTTATGAAACACTAAGGGGATCCCCCCCAAAAATCCCAGCATCCAACTGGGACAGAGCAGCAGAGCTCACACAGAGAAAAGCTCTGTGCATCCTCGGGACCCTGCCATGGGTAAACCCAAATAAACCAAGATATAAGGACTCAAAAAAAAACTCCAGAGGGGTTTGCCAGCCCCCAAAAGATCCAAGGGCACCTTCACCACACCCTGACCTGCCACAAGCCCTCTTGGGGCACATGTGAAAGGCAGCAAAACAAAATTAATCCTCAGCTTTTATAGGGCTCCCCCTTCTCTTTGGACAAAAACCAGAAAATCCCCAAGCATACATTTTTATTTATCAAGATTCCAGCAGTCTCTTTTCCTGCTACATCCCTCTCAAAGGCTGTACTGAGGAGGATTTCTGCACTAATTGTAAGTCTCTGGAGAAACAGGCTTTCCTCTGCTTTCACACTGGAATTAGTTACGCTCAGCCTGACCTTGCATTATTTTTAAGCTCAGCAACATTAAAAGAAAATTAGAGAGACTTGTTAAATCCCTTAAAAGGTAAAACAACCCTATTGCTCCAGGTTTACACACACAAAAAAACTCAAACCCAAACCAAAAACGAGCTCTTAAATCACAACTACTGCTTTAATGTGGTAGGATTTAGTCTTATATTTTAAATTCATTCAATTCTCGTTCCCTCAAACAATCACACCAGCTTTAATGAGCTCTCCCTATGAAAACTCCAACTACAAAGGATCACATTTGCTCTTGTTCCAGAGCTCCACACACCTCGAAAGGAAATCCTAAAGCATCGTGTGCTTCTTAGCAGCCAGATTACCAGCTTTTAATCCTCTCTGCCAGATGTATTTTTAATCTTTTTGCGTGTAATAAAGCAAATTAGTGTAATTGTATGGGTAAACTGAATCAAAATAGGCACACAAGATTAAAAAACTCCTGAATTTGGTTATGTTTTGCAGATCTGGCAACTAACAGAGCTGGGAGGTGAATCAGCCCTGCAGGCACTGGCAGAGGAGAAGGTGCTGTGGGGTGAGTGAGGAGCTTCATCACCCCTTGGCCACAAGTCATGGGCTTGTTTCTCCTCTGGGTCCCATGCAAGGGACCACAGCAGCTCCTGGATGAGCAATCACAGCATGGTTTGGGTTGGAAGGGACCTTAAAGACCATCCAGATCCACCCCTTGCCAAGGGCAGGGACACCTTCCACTACCCCAGGCAGCTCCAAGCCCCATCCAGGTTGCTCATCCCTCCAAAGTGACACTGCTCTGGCTGTCTCAAGCCACCCCTGTAACTCATTATGTGGGTTCTTTGCTATCAGCAGCTAAGATGGGATATTGGGAACAAATTCTTGGCTGTGAGGGTGGCGAGGCCCCGGCACAGGTTGCCCAGAGAAGCTGTGGATGCCCTTCAGGTATCTTCTCACAGAAGCCACCCTGATACCAAAACTTTGCCAGGCAATCCCAACACAGCCCAGGGAAATGGATCCTCCAGCCAATGAGATTCTGCTGGAGCTCAACAGGGGTGTGGGCTGGACCCCAGCTATCACATACTGAGCTTACTGACTGCTCAGGGCAGTGGCAGAAGACACCAACTATAAAAACACTATAAAAACAGAAACCAACTGAACATCAATGCTGACATCCAGTGCGGCTTCAGGAGGGATTTAAAGAACTTGGGCTTCTTCATTCCCTAATCCCACACCATTCCCCACTACCAACCAGGATGGATTTCTAACAATGCAGAAGCATCTGCGCACATTTTTGTAATTATTTCAGACCCAGCAGAGAGCAGCCTCCCCTTTCTGTAGGGTTAATCTAAAGAACAGTTGCCAAAATGCTGAGAACACAGCGGAACAATAGCTCCTCTGATGAAATTCCTCCACTCCATAGAGAAACCAGTATCCTCCAGCTGCTGTGGTTTGTCCAGAGAGATCTCCGAGTGTTTACCGGCTCCCATAAATAACAGGGGAAAAAAAAAAAAAGGAGATAAACTCAAAGATTCGAGTGCAGCCTGCAAAAAATGACTGCAGAGCCCTGCCACCTAACCACAACACAAGTTTTATTAATGCAACATTTGCCTAGTGTGAAATATAAACCTGGGACATCAGTGGAGGGAGGGCAACAGCGGCCACCTGTCCCGGGGATAGAGACTCGCTAAACTTATCAGCACAGAGACCACTTCCAGCAGCTCCATCCCTTTAAATCCTCATTCTCAGTGGAATCTCTGATCAGTCATTTATAAAAGCTGGGAGGCCAGGCTGGACAGCTGAATTACAGCAGCTATTATCCACATATGCCTGAATACCAGCAGACACCTTTATTTATAAAGGCTCTCCGGCTGACCGAGATTTGACATCGGCTACAAAAACCACTCAGCATCCAACTGGCTGCTCCAGAAGAATGTGAGGAGAGGTTGGCAAGCAGGGGCTAAGCAGACACCTTTGCACAGCTTCCCTGCTGCTGCCATGACTCCTAACCCAGCAGGTTTAAGTAATTGATTTCCTGAGCAGACACACAAAGTTGCACACCTTTGCCTCTTCTGCTGTGGATTGAAATGCATTGTTTTCCCCTCATCCCTAATTCTGAAATGTTTGGAGTATTTTATCAGGCCTATCCTCTCTCTTTTTAGGGTCTCTGCACTTTCCAAGATGCTGTTTGTTGTTTGTTCACCTTTAGGCTCATCCCCACCTGTGAGCTGTGAGCTCATTTTCTATGAAAACTGGGAACCTTGACAGGTAATACAAGGGCAAGGGGATGGGGAGGGAGAAGGTGATTAAAAAAAACCCCAGTTGCTCTCAGCAGATTTTCTTTAGCTCTAATGGTCTCAGTGACAATCTCTGATAACAGAAGGTGACCAAAGTGTGAATTCTGCTTTAAACTGACAGAATTCCGAGGAGCTGCACATGCAAACACAGCCCATGGGGCTCAGCTGGGCCAAGGAAGGTTTTAAGTACCCATCACACTCCTGATCTTCTGCAATCACCTGAAACAGGAGCTGGCACCTCTGCCAGGACACTGAGATTGGATCCAGTTCCCAACAGGGCTCCAAGGGCTGCCCTGACCCTGCCAGCACAGCCAGTGTAAAGAAGGGATTTCCTTGCCTCATTCCTCATTTCTTAGGCAAGGACCATTGAAAGCATCCTCCTCTGACCTCCAAAAGCATCCTTGTTCAGCCTGGAGAAAAGAAGCCTCCAGGGAGACCTCAGAGACCCTTCCAGGGCTTACAAGAGTTATGAGAGAGTTGGAGAGGGGCTTTGGCAAGGGATGAAGTGACAGGACAAAGGAATGGCTTCCCACTGCCAGAGGGCAGGGGTGGATGGGATTTTGGGAAGGAATTCCTGGCTGGGAGGGTAGAAAGGCCCTGGCACAGGGTGCCCAGAGAAGCTGTGGCTGCCCCTGAATCCCTGGAAGTGTCCAAGGCCAGGCTGGACAGGGCTTGGAGCAGCCTGGGATGGTGGAAGTTGTCCCTGCCCATGGCAGGGGATGGAACATGGGAAACTTTAAGGTCCCTTTCAGCCCAAACCATTCTGGAAGTCTGTGACCCTTCCTGCTCCCAGCACCCTTCACCCACCCCTCCCACTGCAGCCAAACCCCCAGCACCAGACTGAGCTTCAGCACAACTCTCCAGCTAAAATTCCCTACAGATGATGAAAATCAGAGAGCTGAGAGCAGCAGGAGCAGCCAAGTGACCTCGGGCACCCCTCAGAGCACAAGCTGGAGCTCTGGGGAGGGTTCCCCAAGGGGCTGCTGGATGGGATCCCTGTGGTGCCACCCTCAGCCCCCAGCAGCAGTGCCAGGAAGGAGCTGTGTGCTGTCCCTGCACTGCAGAGTAAGTTGTTATGGTTACTGAAGGGTTTGTTGGGCTTTTTTTCCTCCTCTTCTAAAAAGAATTCTTATCAGTTTAACATAATACCACCAGTCAATAACAATTCTTATCTTAAAAGGTCACTCAGGTAGTTATAACTCAACATTTCATCTATGTTTGCATTATCTGGAGGGAAACAGCCAGGGGACTTTGTATTTTTTTTAATAATCCACTTCTTTGCAACGGTAAGATTTTAGAAAAACCCTACCCAGAACCAAGCTGACCCTGTGGCAATTTGAGCACACTGGGGAACAGTCAGAAAAAGGGTAGAAAAATCACATTGATGTTTGCTGCATGAGAAACAAGAGGAATATCCCAACAGGAAAACTGAAAAGCAGGAAAATGTATGGACATAGATTGCAGCTGCTGCTGAAACACCATGTTCTGCTTGTAAATGTCAGATCAGCCAAGTTTCACCACAACAAAAGTTGTTGGTTTTTCCCTCCACATTTCTCTCCCCAGTTTCCTCCTTCTTCAATTCCCATTTCTGATGGGGGACAGAGAAAAGGGGACAAAAGGAAAAACCCAATGACAAGAAGAACTGATCTGTGATGTTCAGGGTTAAAAACATACGAATAAAAAGAAAAAAAAACGCAGCAGCATGGAAAGTGGGTTTTAAAATGCTTCTGGCTAAACCTGGTTAAACCCTGTTTTATCCACCCACTCAATTTCTTCTTATAACAACAATTAAAACTCCAAACACAGCACAGGCCCATTCCCCAGCACAGCCAAGGAGCAGGAGAACTAACTGGTTAAAAGAAAGGCAGGTTTGTGGCTTGCCTGAAACAAGTTGTATTTTAAAAAAAGGCAATCTGGAATTAATTATTTGTGAGGATCAGTAACAGAAGAGAAGTTTTTTGAAGCACCCCATGCTCCTAAAGCAGAGCAGCCTTGCTTGAGAGCAAAGAGTGGAGCTGAGCTGCTGAATCCTGCAGAGGACAGTCACAATATTAACATTATTTTAAGTAAAATAATATCTCCAGGCATGATAGCTCAACAAGCTGGGTCACATCCAGCTCCTGCAAGGAACAGGGAAGGCTTGCAGGGGTTGTGGCAGGAGCTGGCTCAGCCCTTGGTGCAACAGAGCTGTCAGTATCATCCATCTGTGTTTTCCACCTTGGACAGTCCCTTGTCCACAACATAAAATAACCCTGAATTTGTGGTAGCACCTTTCTCTGCCCTGTGGATTGTTCTGACAGAATATAAGAAAGTGTTTGCAGCTCAAGCACTGCAAATGCCCTGAGAAGTCTGCCAAGGGCAGCAGCCAGGGTTAATGGTACAAGATTTACACCCTGGGTTCAACTCAGAGAGCAGTCTCAAGCTGTGTCAAGGGAAATATAAGTTGGATATTAGGAAAAAGTTTTTTTGAGAAAGAGTGATAAAGTTCTGGAATGGCTGCCCAGGGAGGTGGTGGAGTCACCATCCCTGGGTGTGTTTAACAAAGCCTGGATGTGGCACTGGGTGCCAGGGCTCAGTTGAGGGGTTGGGGCTGGGTTGGTCTCAATGATTTTGAAGGTTTCTTCCAACTCAGTGATTCTGTGAATTCTGTGAAATCTACAGGCATCACCAGCAAGCTCCAGACAGGAGCACCAAGCCCAGGAAGCCTCAGCTGAGGAGCTGCAGCACACACCTGCACAGAGCCCAGCAGAGAAACCAGGCTAAAACTCAGACACCTTCACCAAAACCCCTGATACAGCCATGCCATGGAGTCACTGTGTGCAAATACATCCATAAAACCCCACACTGAACAGGGCATGATGGGTGAGCCTGTGCTGGAAGATCCTTCACTTACAGCTCCTCCTGCTCTAGCCAGGTGTGTTTGTGTCCTGCATGGGAGCCAGGAGAAGCTCATGCACTTCCTCACCCAGCCAGCTCCTGCCAGGTACAAAATAAAGTACAGATTCAAGCTGCACCAAGGGAAATACAGGTTGGATATGAGGAAAAAGTTTTTTCCAGAAAGGGTGATGAAGTTCTGGAATGTTCTGCCTGGGGAGGTGGTGGAGTCACCATCCCTGGGTGTGTTTAACAAAGCCTGGATGTGGCACTGGGTGCCAGGGTTCAGTTGAGGGTTGGGGCTGGGTTGGACTGGATGATCTTGAAGGTCTCTTCCAACCCAGTGATTCTGTGAATTCTGTGAAACTGGGATTCTGTCTCTGGAGCTGGCCCACTCACCCTGACCAGGCTCATTTTCTGCTCATCACCTAGAACCAGAGCAAACCAAGTTGCAGGGCTGTCCTGCTATGGATGGGACCATCCCATGGTCTGCTCCATCAGAGAAAACCCAGCTTGCAATCCCCCTGTGCCAGAAACACAACTCCCTCTGCCCACAAAACCCCTTCCAAAGAACAGCCAGCAACACCTTCTCCACCAGAGAATCCCAGCCTTGTTTTGATGAGATCCTGCCCTTCCACTTAACCCATCTGCTGCGGAAGAGGAAGTTGGGAACGGATCTGCTCACTCCAACCTCAACTTTATTTGTAATTACTGGGCCAAGATGGAAAGCCACTGGCTTGGCTGTTTGCCATTGCCCAACTCGCACTCAGCGATGACCTCTGCAAATCTTTGTGTCTCTTCCTAGGACCAGAGCACTGGAAAGATAAACACACCATTTTTTAAGGGAAAAGGGATGAACATGCAAGCCTGGGGATCCCTTGCATCAGACCTGCAGCCTCTTTCAGATCCCTCAGCAGCTCTTACGCAACGAAGAGTTGGTAAAATAGCAATGGTCTTGTTTGTTTGGTGGAAATAGGAAATAAAAAGGGCACATGCACACTCAGAGGGAGATTTGCACCAATACACAGTTCACGTGAGGGCTCATCCCACCACCCTAGGGGTGTTTCTGCAGACAAAAAGGGCTTCAAACACCACGACCTGTGCTTTGTGTGGGCTCCTGCACTCAGCTGGCACCGTGCAAGAAGTGAGGAGGAAACTGGGGCCACCAGGTGGGAGCCCCAAAACACAGCACTGCAGTGCAGCAGCTTCTCCCCTCTCTGATGAATCCAGCCCAGGGTTGGGGGGCAGTGGCAGTGCCAGGGGTGCCCTTTCTCCCAGCAGTTATCTGTGGTAACACCAGACACGAGCCCGATGCCGGAGCGCTAAAGCACTGACGGATGCATCCCAAAATAAAGCTGGAGTTCACACTAATTACTATTTCAGTTACACTGATTGCAAACACAACTCCCAGCTCAGTGAGGAGTGGCTTTCATGGGCCACAACTGAAACCTAGGTGGTCTTTTTTGATGGAACATGAGAAAAAGAAAGGGCAAAGCTTGAGAAATTGTAGGGAGATGGGAATTTGCACCGTGATCCACAACCTTCAGCTGCAGCAGGGGAACTCTGCAGGAAAATTCAGCTGACTGGAGCATCAACTACTTTAAAATCAACTGGCCTAATTGCAAATATGTAACTGGTGAAATGGGCATGCAGCTTTGCTCAGATTTTGAGGTCTAACACACCAAAGGATGCAACTGTGCAGAGGATCATCCACCAGCAACAGCGTGAGCTACGAGCAGAGCGCTTTCCCCACTCATCCATTTAATCTCGTTTGCAGATAAGTGTATTCACAAACTAGATTATTTTAATTGATGGCTCTACAGCTGGTTCCTATTCAGCTCTTGATCTAAAGCTGTCCTCGACCTCTCCCATCAATCTATATCCTGACAGTGATGCTCTGTGTGCTTCCTCTCCCTTCACCAACATCCTCTCTGCACCAACTCTGGCAGGAGAGAAAGAACTTCAGCTCTGCTGCTTTTCCAAACACAAATACAAGATATGTGCACAGAAGGAATCAAGGAACGAGCTGGTCCAGGCAGAGAATTCCAGCTCAGGTCTGGGATGATGCAGGAAATGCTTCCCTGCCTCCTTCACATGCACTTCAACAGTGGGATTTTTTCCCAACTGAAAGTCAGTGGGGAAATTAACCCTGGCATCAGGCCCCTCACTGAACTACCTGAGAAAATGGTTAAAAGGACACTGCAAAGTATGGAAAGGTCTCTGGGAGAAGAGAGCCCACCCATGAGCAAACCTCTTGCACCACACTGTGCTCCAGGCAGCAAAACAGGCTGTTACCATTAGTTAACTTTTTCCTTTCCATTTTAAGCATTACTGCCTAAAAATTACTACCCTGGCAAGCTCTGCCACCCCCCATCCAGACGACCTGGCCCTCATCAGCTCTGCCAATGGAGGAGACCTTGTCATTCATGCTGGCAAAATTCTGTGAGCAGGCACAGGAGTATCTCCTTATTCCTCTTACTACAAGGGATACATGCCAGGAACCACAAGGGAGGGAGTTTTTAAGCAAATAGGAGAAAATACAGAAGAGCAAAGTGCAAGCCCAGAAGAGTCTCCTGTAGGTCCCAGCACTGGGGTGAGTGGGACAGCAAAGGGGAACCTTTGTAATGCCACACCACAGACCTTCCTGCAGCCTGCAGTGCTTCCCACAGCCACTCTGGAAAGCATCCCTAAAAATAAAAATAGCTTTGAATCACAAGAGAACACTGGGTGTGTAGCCTGGCTCAAAGCCCCTGGCTAACACCACTCTGTACTTCTGTACCCCTACCCTTGGTATTTTCCAAAAATCCCAGCACTGATAGCTTCTAGCATTCAAGTTTGCAAACAAAACCTGGGAAAGATGTGTGGCAGCAGGTCAAGCACCAGCATGCAGGTTAAAAGCAAGTGTCTAACAGCTCAGCAGATCTGAGGCTTGCCCAGGTCACCCAGAGAAGCTGGGGCTGTCCCATCCCTGGGAGTGTTCAAGGCCAGGCTGGATGGAACTCTGAGCAGCCTGGTCTGCTGGAAGCTGTCCCTGTCTGAGGGATTTCAACAAGATGATCATTCAGGTCCCTTCCAACCCTCCTGTGATTCTCTGATCTCTCCGTTTAGGAGTCCCAGCTCCTAATTTTTAATGAGCAGAGCTGGCAGGGCTGCTCACATCCCTCTCCAGGCAGAGACAAATGTGTGGAATGGCGACACAATGCCAATGCCCAGCCCTGCACTTAGAATTCCCCATCACTTCCAGTAAGCACAGGCTAAGCTCCTCACCCCATCCTCCTCCTGGGCTCCTCCAGTCCCACTGGGTGACACCCCAGCAATGCCCTCACACAGCCCAAGGACATTTAAACCAGAGCTCAGCATTGCAATGCAACTGGAATGCCAAATTTTTTTTTTAAAAAATGAGAAACACCTTTAAACTGGGCACTGGGATGATTTGCCATCAGTGGGGGTTACTGGGGATGAGCTACAAAATTTGGACAGTGCAGGGGTAGCAGCTTCCTGATGGGCTGGGAGACTGTCTGTGGCTGGGGAAGCAGCAACAGATGCAGGGCTGGAGCCACAGGGAGCTAAGGATTCAAGCAGTAAGGTCTGCAGGAATATGTAATACCTCTTAATAGACCAGCTGGTACAGTTGGGGAAAAAAACCACCCCACAACCACACAAGCCCTCCTTTGAGCTGGTGCACCTTCATGCCTGGCCATTTTTTCCAGCTGCATCACTTGGTCTATTAAAAGACATTACAGCTCCCTGCAACCCTTGTCTCTTCCTTTGGCCAGTCCTTCCCAGGATGAGCAATCTAGGTCATCCTGATGCTCCCCTTGTGATACCTGACAGACTGCTGAAATGAAGTATTTTGGCCCTAACATACAGAGCAGTTAATGTCCTGTGCACAGGGCAGAGAAAGCTTCTTGTCCTTTAAGGCCAAGAGCTCAAAACTGTCACTGCTTCCATCAGTGCACATGGGTGTTTGGACACCTGGAGCACCTAAAGGAGTCTTTGGGCACTTCTGTCAACCTTGAAGGAATGAGGAAGCCAGGGCTGGTGGGGTGGGATGTGGGACTGCTTTGGGAAAAAACCTGCAGAGGGATGCTGGAGTGGATGAAATCAGATTCCGCGCTCAATGCCCAAAGCCTACGGACCATGTGTCATGGGTACAGCCCCCAGATCTCCTCACTGGGTCTGCAGCCCACAGAGCAGCCACACCCAGCACCCCTGGGTGCCCCAGGAGGAGCACAGGTCCCACTGCCACCCCAAGGCTCACCCCACTGCTGCCTGACCTTTCCTGGCAGCTTAGAGGAGGTCGCCACGTCCTGACGGCTCCGAGCAGCTGGGACTGAAGCTGCCCAGCAAGGCCAGGCTGGAAGGAAGGAAGGAAGTTATAGCAGGCTTTTAAATAGTGCTATGCAATACCTGAAACTTCTATTCCTGTGCATGGATAATATGGTTTCCATATTCTCCTCCTTCTCAGCAGGCCAAGCCATTCATGCTCAAATTGAATTAGCAGCAACCCACACTCTTCACCAGTTTAAACCATTAAAGCTCAGTGAAGCCATTGTGTAGACAGTCCCAAGCTGCACATTTCACCTAATGAAGAATGTATAGATGTCCTTCCACTTTTGCTTCCCACTCCTGTTTTCCCTTTATAACCAAGCAATGGATTGCAGGTGGTTTTGCAGCCACCTGAGCAGCCCCCACACCTCTGTGTGCCCCCAGACCCCAGTGCAGCTTCCTGCAAGACATCTGAGCTTGGCAACAAGGCTACATCCACCCCTCCAGGCTTAGGCAGGGAACCAGAGAATCAGGAGGATGCTCAGGGCTTTCTGAGAGTCTGTACACAGCAGAGCCACATGGGGTTTGCAGTACTGATGAGGACAGCTTGGCTGTAATTATGAAAATACCCTCACACTTGGAAAAAAACACCAAGATAGAACTCCTCCAAACTGAATGTACTTGCTTCTCTGTGCCAATTAACCAGTTAAAATTTTTTCTTCCTCGAATTTTCCCATCACATCTGCCATTCATCAGACCTCTCATCTTGAGTCTACCAGGCAAGAAACAACCTGGACACCATCACTAAAATGGGTTTTCCTCCACCCCTGGTCCACACACCTGAAGGCTCTGAGCCCAGCACCAGCAGTCAGAGGGGATCTCTGAGCTCTGGTCTCCCTTTGGGACCCCTCTTGATCTCTGCTGTTGGTGATAACATTTCCAAGGATGGTGTCCATCCACCACAGACCACAGCAGGGCTGCCATCTCCTCCTAAGCACCATCACCAAGGAGTAACATTCCAGTTTTCCCACCTCCCCACAGGGCTGGGACAAGCAACAGGTCCTGCCTGTACAAAACTCAGTTCTCACAAGGACCCAGTGTAATTCCAACACCTGCTCCAGGACATTAGCCCAGCACGTTACATTCACGTTACCCCTTCCCAGACAGTGGATTTCACTGGAAAGGGAACATCCCCTGCCTTACAGCCCCCACCAGGGATACCAGTGGGATACCTACAAGCAGGGAAACACTATTCCCAAGTCAGCAAACACCAGAAAAATGTATCAGGAGCCACCTCAGGCCCCAGCTCAGGAAGGAATCGAGCCCAAAATAGTAATGCAAACACCAGGATTCAAAGAGTAACGAGCAATGCAAGGTTTGATGACGACGTTGCTGTTCAGGACTTGGTGTGATTCCATTGCCAGCAAGTGACAAGTGCCAGACTGCCAAACAGGCGTGGAACAGGAGTGATTTCAGGAATACAGGTGGTTTTAGGAAGGCAGCACTAACAGAGGAGACTAAAAGCTATTCCTGAACTGAGCCTGGCTACAAATCTCAGCTAACCTTCCCTGCACTGCAACAGGATTGCCTGGAAAAGTGCGTGTCCTGCTCTGCAGGATGCATGGATATGCCCATCCCATGGGAAAGCCAGAGGGGATGTTTGGTGAGAAAGTGGAACTCAACTCATCCAGGTTTTGGCATCGGAGTTACGAATGCCCTGGAGGAAGAGATCATTTTTGGAAGGCACGCCAGGGAGAGCTCAGGCAGCTCCACCAACGCAGCAAGGGCCAGGCAGGAGGCTGGATGCCAAGCTCTGCACGCAGGAGAAATCCTCGCGCCAAGCAAGGTCACCGGGATTACAGGGGCAAGCAGGGATTGCTCGCACGAGTGGAGATGGGAAGGGCCCAGCCCTGGTCTGCACCCAGGCTCACACCGAGAAAACGCCACCACAACAGGCGGCCCTACGTGACTCTGTGCCCAGCACCACTTCAGAGCCCTGTTTTCCTTCACAATCCACCTTTTCTGATGGCAAATTACCCCCCTCCAATTCCCTGGCCAACCGAGGGGACATGGATACTGCCAAAGCCACAGCAGGAATGAAAAGCCAAGATGCTGATAAAAAAAAAAAAAATTAAAAATCTATTGCTCACACCAACTCGCAGAGGGAATCGCAGCTAACCTGTGCTGAAGCTGGCACGGGAAGCTGCAGATTTATCCAGGAGCAGCCGAGTTTGGAGAATGTGTTCCCTCCCGGGCCCCCCCACCCAAAGGGATGGATGAGGTTCATCCCTTCAGCTGTTTATAAAAGCAGCAGTATTGCGCCCAGACGCACTCGGCAGCATTCCTCCCTCTCATTCCTGGAGCTATATAAGGGAACGGCCAATTCCAGCCCCGCTCCCCTGTAGCCAGCCCCGATCCCTTTGCGCCGGAGCAGCTCCAGGCTCGGTTTCCTGCAGAAGGACTTAAACCCGTCCTCGGTGGAACACGGCGCTGCGCTGGACCTTGTCATCAAATGGCAGCACAGGCAGCTGCCAAATCCTGCCGGCTCGGTGCTCTAATAGGGAACAGCTGGAGAAGGACCCTGCATTCCTCCCGCCCCGTCCACACCGGGGGCTCTGTTCGGGATCCGGCCGCAAGATTTCCACCCAGCCCGGAACGCAGCCGGCCGCTCCCCGGCACAACCCCAAAGCCGAGAGCTTCCAGACCCCTGAGATTTTGGTGCTTAGGAATGAGGGGGGGTTGCCTTGCTTTTTATGGGTTGTGGGATTTTTTTTTTTTTTTTTGAGAGGTGTTTGGAGAAACAGAACTGCGCAACTAAATGACATTTCGCCTTCCCTGCTGACCCCTCCGTGTTACAAAAGTCTACTTTAAGCAACTCGCATCCCTGTGTGCGTCCACACTTAGGAACACACATCTGTAACACACCCCCCGTAAATAAATACGGGAACACACGGTGTGATTCGCACGGCGCTTGTGCCGTTCCCATCCTGCTCCAACTCCCATTTACTTTGGAGGAGTTGAGCAACTTGTAATGGCAAATAAATAAGAGAAAAATACACTTTCGGTAGCCACGCACATTTTCTGTCCTGCACCCTGCACGCTCAGTAACATGAAACAGTCCACTCATATTTTCTCAGAGCTCTGCTGAAACACAAGGGGGTATTCAGAGCCGCAGGAAAAAAATGCGTCCAAACAGGATCTGAATGATGAAATAGGAATTGCCACATTTAACAGGGGAAAAAAAAAAATAGGATAACCCAGTTGCCCAGACCTTTATACAATAACAGTTCGTCTGAGGTAGCGATGGGCTGCTTCTGCATGTTGCAGAGAGCAAAGCAAGCCACGTTGCCCAAAAGAAGCCTAGAAAATCCAGACTCTACGTGACCTGACTTACTTATTTCACAGGAAACTGCATGGAAGGAGGAAGGGGGGCACGGGGGGGAAAGGAAAAAAAAAAAACCCACCAATCATTCATGCTACCGTAGTTACACCACGCCATGGAGCGGAGTAGTTTGCTGTGAAAAACCAAACTGAAATAAGCCAAACCCCGTTTGGGAAATCAAACGTGAGCAGAGAAGCCCTTCCCGCAACCGAGCTGGGGGAGCCCCCCGGCTCCCAAACCGCACACCCGTTTCTCGGGTGTATTTATTTAATTTTTTTTTTTTTTAATTCCAACGGCATTGGAGCACCGCCCGAGAAGGCTCGCAGCAAACGGCAGCACTCACCGGGGTTGTTCGCCTCCCCTTCGAGGATGAGGAGCTCGGTGCAGTCTGCCAGGGAATGCTCGAGGCAGAGCTGGAGGAAGCGAGCCTGGGTCCGGCTGACGCGTTTGAGCAGGGAGAGCAGCGCAACAGTCTGCTCGCACTCGTTCCAGCCCTTGAACCACCCGGCCAGCACGCCAACCTGGTCTCGGAACATCATGGTGAGCCGGAGGGACAGCTCTGCGGGGAGAGAATAAATAACCGGGACAGCCTCCCTGCCCCGGCGCCGCTGCCGCCACCGTGCTCGGGTCAGGGGTGTTAAAAATAAAAATAATAATAATAATGGTGATGATTTAAAAAAAAAAAAAATTCTCCTTTGCGACGCGAAGGGCGGGTTTGGTTTCTGGACGCAGCGCTCGGCCTGGGCTGGGTTTTGCTCCCTCTCTTCTGGCTTCGGTGCAGCGCTGGATTCCTGGAGGGAGGGAGCGAGGGAGGGAAGGAGGGAGGTGGTGGGGCCGGAAAAAAA
>WBNO01032956.1:188796-209980 GCA_013400575.1 Peucedramus taeniatus
CCCCCCGCCCTTTCTGCCACTCCCCCCGGGAATTTTGGGCGCTCCTCCTGCACAGGGAATGCTTGGAAAACACTCTCCGGATCCCCTCCCCGCGCCGCAGCCGGCCCGCGGAGCTCCGGCTGGAGGAAACCTCCCTCTAGTGGGCTGCGGGGTAATGGCAGGGCAGGGGGGGTTCGGGGGGAAAAGCGCCGCTTTGGGCTCTGGTAAATGTGGCCTCGTCCCCTAATGGTGATTTTTTAAACTTTTTTTTTTTTTTCCGGAGTTTTGCATATTAGATATACGTGTTAAATAGACATGGATTTAACGCCGTCAAGCACCAAGTGTGCAGGGATAAGATTTGTGTTTGGGTTATCATTTCCTGTGCAGATTTTTTTTCCTCTTTCCCATTTCTCGTTTATTTTTCTTTTTTTTCCTTTTTTATTTTAATTTTTTTTTTCATTTATTTCCATCCCATTTCAAGGGGTGAGTGATACAAGTATATACAAGAAGGGAAATGGGGGAGAAAAAACCCTAGGCACAAGTGTTTGCAAGAAGGCATCGAACACTGAACATAATCAAACATTTTATAAAACAAAAATAAAGGTGTAAAGTGCTTTTATCTGTGGGCTTTTTATTTGTGGGAGTATCAGTCAGTTTTAGGCCATTTCTTCTTGTCTTGTCACTCCAGGCTGTTGTCTAAAGTGTCCCTCCAGCTCTCTCAGAGCCCCTTTAGGAATCCCCAGAATATCCGATCCATGCTCAGGAACAAGTGACACTGGTACCTCTGCTCAGGGCAGGGGTGGAGTCCCCATCCCTGGAGGGGTTTAAAAGCTGTGTGGATGTGGCACTTGGGGACACGGGTCAGTGCTGGCGTTGGCAGTGCTGGGGAATGGCTGGACTCGATGATCTCAGAGGGCTTTTCCAACCTAAACAATTCTATCATTCCATGATTCTACCTTCGCAGCATCTCCCAGTCCTCATCACTTTCAGGACAGGGAAGCTCAGAGTTGGGAGACGTGCCCAGGTGTCAGGACATGGTCTGGGAGTGAGACACAATGGGATCATGGCAAAGGGGGGGTGAAGCCCTTCACCAGTGAGTCACAGAACCACAGATCTTAAAGCTCATTTCATTCCATCCCCTGCCATGGCAGGGACACCTTTCACTGTCCCAGGCTGCTCCAAGCCCTGTCCATCCTGGTCCTGGACATTTCCAGGGATTCAGGAGCAGCCACAGCTTCTCTGGGCACCCTGTGCCAGGGCTTCACCTCCCTCCCAGGGAAGAATTCCCTCCCAGTATCCCATCCATCCCTGCCCTCTGGCAGTGGAACCCATTCCCCCTTGGCACTTCAGGCCCTTGTCCAAAGTCCCTCTCAGCTCTCTTGGAGCTGCTTTAGAAATCCATCCCCTACAAGTGGCTGTGTGCTCTGGTGGGGGCTGGAGAAAGGAAAACTCCATGTTTGTGCATCCTTTGGTTGCTTTTAAAGCAACACGTGTGTGAATCTGCCCCTTTTGGGGGAAAAATAGTAGTGGGGAAACAAAGGCCACCCAAAATCACTGGGAACACCCGGTCCTGTGTGCTGGAGCATCCATCCCACTGCAGGATGACGAGATGAGGTTCACCAGGTAGACATCAAGAGCAAATGCTCCATCTCACCCCACTTGGAGTTTGCTTTTAGCTCTCAGTCTGTCTGGTGACTAATTAAACAAACAGGAGTTCCCTGCCAACAAACCCGGGCCATCTGCCTCATCCTGCAGCTCCATCCCAATCAATGCTCCACCAAGGAGCCCCTTTCCCCTCTCCACGGCCCTCCTGCTGTCGGGGTGTGCTTTGGGGTGGCCCTGGAGCCGTGGGGATGCCCCATCTGCCGCGCCGGGTGCGCGTCTGGCGCGGGAGCGCGGAGCGAGGCGCCCGCGGCACCGGGAGCTCACACCCCGCTAATTTAAGGGTTGCCAAGCTGGCTGTGCCAAGAACGCCTCCCAGGTTTTGCATTTTGCATGTCTAAAGTGGGAACGGCAGCGATGGGAAGGATATTTAGGGCTGAAGCAGTAAATTCATCCCTCTGTGAGGCTGGGCAGGGCGGTGGGAAATGGTGTCCCCCCACACCAGCAAGGTGGGGATGAAAAGAGTGAAAGGACCGAAGCCACGGTTTCTATCCTGTGCTCCAGGAGACACCAAGACCATGCTTAGTAATCAATCCAAAAATAATCCCCCACCATTTAGGACCCCACGGTTCCTGTTCCCCAGAGTGTCCCAAGGAGGCAGCTGTGGAGGAGCGAGACCCTGACGTAACAGCACACGCCTGATGTTTGGAGGTTTCTATGGTAATTAAAAAACAGATCTGTGACCCGTGGAAGAAATTCCTTGCTGCATTCCGTGCTCTGCAGGGCGGGTGCCCGTGCAGAGCTGTGTGGTGGAAGGATCCTCAAGCTGGCTGGGAGCAAATCTCCTTCCCTGACTGCAGTGGGGGCACTCACCAACACCCCCGTGGCCAACTCTCTTCCCAGCAGATGGAGACTCCAAAGTGCAGACCACGAGTCCTGGGAGCAAAGACACCCCATGCAAACACACAAGTGGAGAAGCAGGGTAATTCTCTTTTATAAGGTAATCCCTGTGGGACCTCAGGATCTTTGCAGTTCCAGCTGGAGCATTTCTGCAGGGCTGCAGGTCCCTGGGTAGGAAGCAGAGGCTGTTAGTGGGGCTGTGCATTGTCTGTGTTGTTGTGGGCTGGGGCAGAGCAGATGCTGGGCTGGGGTGGGTCATGGAATCACAGAATATCCTGAGCTGGAAGGGATCCACAGGAATCATCCAGTCCAACTCCTGGCCCTGCACAGACACCCCAACAATCCCACCCTGTGCCTGAGAGTGCTGTCCAAATGCTGCTTGAGCTCTGGCAGCCTTAGAGCTGTGCCCATTCCCTGGGGAGCCTGGGCAGTGCCTCACCACCCTCTGGGGGAAGAACCTTTCCTGATATCCAACCTAAACCTGCCCTGGGACAGCTCCAGCCATTCCCTGTCACTGTCATTGAGAGCAGAGATTGAAGCTGCACCCCTCCATGAGGTCTCCCCTCAGCCTCTTCTCCTCCAGGGTCAGTACAGCAACATTTAGATTTCTGTTTACCATTTCAGAGGGAAAATAAGAGGCCTGTGGTAATATTAGCCAAGCAGGTGGTCTAAGCAAATTAGTGAATCCTGACGATTCCCGAGTTCAAAGGAAGCAGTTGCTCATCTCTGTGGAAGCTATCTGATAACATATTTAGCTGAAGAAAGGATGAGTGTATCCACCAGCACACAATGGCCCAGATTTCCTAGCTCATTAAACCCAAATATTAGTGAAAATACCATGGTAAGCAGGCTGAGATAATTAAACACAACATCATTTGTTCCTAAACACAGTGTGGGAATTGGCCACTGGGATGGCAGCATTTCCCTTACCTTGAGTGGTGAAGTGGAGCTGTAAAATTCACACAAAAAACACCCTTTGAAAAGCAAACTCACACCAAAAAGAAACAGAATAAAATTAAAAATAAAAAATAAACAACAAAACCTATGTGGGTTTGTATTTCCAAGCTGGATGAGGCAGACATTAAAAAATGACAAAATCCTTGAAGGATTTAGGTTGGAAGGGATCTTAAAGACCATCTTCCAGCCTTAACGTGCCCTTCCACATGGATCAGCTCTCAGTGTGGATGTACAACCATTGCTTCTTAAGCCCTGTTAGCAGAAAATGAAGTGTTGCACAGCCCAAATCCTGGCAAAAGCAGCATGGGCTGACTCCTCTGATGCTGGAGGCAGGGATCACTGGGTGATGGAGGATGAGGGCTGGTAGGAAAAGCACATTTAACCCTCTGGCTTGAGCTGCAACCGTAGATCTGAAAGGGAAAGAGAAGGAGTGGCAGCATTTGGGTGCAAACACCTGGGGAAAGGAGCACTGGGAAATACTGGTTAGCATGGAAGGGCTGCTCACATTGTATTTGTTTAGCCATTGTCAAGGGATTGCTGTGAGAAGTTCCCATGTCCTCTCTGAATGCTGGGAGTGCACGGACATTGCCTCTCCAGCAGTGTCAGCTCTGCCCTGCACGCTTGATGAGCTGGCTCAGAGGGACCCTGGGGACACAGAGCCAACAAAATAAATCAGCTTAACTAATGGTCCTCAAAAAACCACCCCTGGCAAATGTATCACAGGCTGCTTTCATGACTGGAGATGCCAACAGAATTGGTGATGAAGAGGAGCTGAGGGAGAAGGGGATGTAAAAAGGGATGTGAAGGATTTCCCGTAAAGTTCACTGGGCTCTGCCAGTTTCAAACAACCCCTTGAATATAAACATTGCAACACCTGATAGTCCCATCAGCAGCAAGGGAGTGTTTGCAGAATGTGCCTTTGCAGGACTGAGATCTCTGTGTCTGCTGGCCTTCAGGGCAGCCTGGTTATAGGTGCTGGATTGTGGGGCATGCGAGACACGTCCCATTCCATCCTCTCCAGGCATGGGCATGGGCATGGAGAACAGCTCCCCTCACACCTGGAACAGGTCTGCACCCCTGAGCAGCTCTGGGCCCCTCTTCATCCACACCAACACCCCTAAATGCCTGCCAGCCTGATAGCTCCCAGCATGGCTGTATCCCATAACCAGCCTCATGTTTACCTACAACACTCAAGATTTTTCCAACCATTTCCAGCCGGCACTGAGAGCAGCTTGTTGTAGGACTTGGAGCTGACTGAGGCTGTGTTGCAAGCAGATGGCCCTGATGAAACAAGACACTGATCCCCAAGGAGGCACCGTGCAACGGAGCTGCTCCACTCCCCGGCTCCAGCAGCTCCAAGGCAGGCTTGGATATGTGCATTAGCACACACCATCGAGGAAATTGCTTCCCTAACCACCCCTCTCAAGCAACTCTCTTTGGAAGCCTGGTTCCAGCTCGAGACACGTGTCAGCAGCACTGACACTGTGGCAGTTTTCCTCGTTAGTTATTAATAATGGAGCAGCTGACAAAATTAGGGTAATTTAAGAATATCGTTAAAGGAGAGAGGAGGAGTTTCCAGACTGGGTGAGGGTTTAGATGTAGCCAGGATGCTGGGGTGGAGGAAAACCTCAATGCTCACACTTGGTGGAATGGAGAGGATCCCAATGAGGAAGATAAACACAGAGGAAAACAGCCCTCATTGATCCTCCTGCTCCTGGCTCCAAACAACTTCAGCAAAATCCAGGGAAGTGCCATCTAGGGCTGCATGGACTAACAAGCATGTGTGGGCACAGCTGGAATAGATGTAAATGGAGATGATCCACTCAGACCTCTGAGGGCTGCTCTGCAGCTTGCCCAAGCCCTCCTAATGACAGAGTGTTGAATGCTGTGAAATTTGATGGAGACTTTTTCATTAAGAAGTTGGTGCCAAAAGGGAAAACTGGAGCTGGCAGACTCATTCACACATTTTTGTGTCTCTGGGAAGACACTTAGAGATTGAAAGACTGGGAAAGTTGCAGTCATTCTTTAATGGGAATTCACCACCTCCTGGCAAATACTCCTTTTTGGTCCTATAGCAAAATGTAAAGGTAAGTTCTTTCAAGTGTCATTCAAGCTGTCTCAGCAGAGGAGGGTTTGGATGATATTGCAGCCACTCCAGCCAGGGTTTGGTACTGAGGACATGGGAGGTGCTTGTCTCACGTATGGCAGCATCTGGTGAATTAAAATAATTGTTTTTCAAGCTGTGCTGTGCCATAAATCACTGCCCTGGTCTTACTTTGATCAATGGAATGTGCTGCCCCACAGGGCTCTGCTCACCCTGGCAAGCAGAGACAATGCCATGTCCAACTCCCTCAGGGCTCCTCACTTTGCCATAATCATCCTCAGCCTTGCTGCCAGCAATATCCCACCCCAGGCTCCCTCCAAGCTGGTGCTTTTTGAGCTGGTAGTCTTTCCCTACAAGGAAAATCCTTGAAATTGAGGACCCTCAGGAACTGGAGAGAACAAACCGAATGTGGTGTCCGTGCTGCACGTGAGCAGGGAAGACACAACATCTGTACCTCACAGTTGTGATGCCTGATAACCCCTGGTAGAGCTCTGTTCTGCCTCCAAACTCAGCAGCATCTGCAGAGTTACAGGGAAAAAAAGAAGAGGGTAACTATCAAAATAATTCACAAGTTAGCAATCCTCCTCTCCAGCCTGTTTGTCAAAGTATTGTTCATGAGGAGCTGATAGACACTGGAATAAACAGCATGTGGAGAGAGAGAAGTGATGCATTAGACCTCTCACCAGCCCCCTGACTGCAGCTACTACTGAGAAATCTGCCAGGAAATATAAGATGTGAAGTGGCTATGCAATGGGAGAGGAAAAATTATTAGGAACTGCCAAAACCCCTCAGCTGATGAAGACAAAAAGCTGGAGGAAGCTTTTAAAACCTAGAAAAGCTTTTTAAGTACAAATCTTCTGCTGATAAAAGGTCGCTGCAGACTGAGGATAGAAAACACAGGTAGCAACTAATTGTCCTGATAATTATTGCTGGTCCCACAGAAGCAGTTCTGGGATTCACTCAAATCCCAGGAGGAGCCAAGAAGTGCAGGTGTTTTCTAAAGAATGGAAATCAGAGAATCCCAGAATGATTTGGGTTGGAAGAGACCTTAAAAATCAACTCATTCCAAGCCCCTGCTATGGGCAGGGACACCTTCCACGTGAGCAGGTTGCTCCAATTTTCACCCAGTCTGGCCTTGAACACATCCAGAAGTGTGGCAGAAATGCAAATCCTCATGTCACAGCTGTGACAGACATCCCAGTGTTGCCCTTTCCATGCCTGAGGACTGCATGGGCAGGGAGAAGGAACAAAAGGGGGTTTTTGGGTTTCCCAAGCCTTAAGAAGGCTCAGTAACCTCAGCATGGATTTATAATGTCATTGATTTCCAAAATTCTGGGGGAGAAACACAAAGACTCCTCACTTTGGACATCAGACTCTGCTGATGGATTCATTTAGTCTTAAGACTGTGTGTACATGCAGTATTTTTACTCTTTTAAATCATTCCCATTATGAGATGGGGTAATTAAGGCAGGATCTCTCCAGCTCAGCTGCAGCAGCATGCACACAAAGGTGCCTTTATGTTGGTGTTGCACATTCCCAAAAATTTATGGAACCCAACCAGTGGCAGGCCCTTTTTACAGGTATATCCACACTGCACTACAAGCTCTTGTCTCTCTACACATATTGCTCACACAGAGTGAATAAAAGCAACACAGAAACAATTTGCAGAGCGGCCCCAAGTGACTCTGAAGTGCTCAGCAGACACTTTCTGGCCCCCTCTGTGGTTTTGGGGGCTGTTGTGGCAGATCCTGCAAAATCTGGGACTCTCTAGTGCTCAGCTGTGGCCTCATAGCTGTGCTCAGGTTTGCACCTGCATCCTTGTGTGCTATCAGCAATGGTAATAATACCAAAGTTATCCAAAAATAAACCCCTAATCCCTATTTTCTCTTTTTTCCTGCTCAGCATATTCCAGCAAGGCAACACCAAGCCTTTCTAACAGCTCAGTTCAGAGGAGTTCTGCTGTAGCAGATGGAATTCAGCTATCCCTGGCATTAATTACATCAGCTACACACACACAGGACACCAGGGACAGCCTCTGCAGGGGCTGCACGTCCTCTGCAGTGACAGAGGCCAGTCCTTGTTTACTCTGGATGTGAGGACAGCTGAGCAAGTGGTGGCTGGTGCCTGCAGAGACCTCCAGTGACAGATGTCAGCCCCAGACCTCCCTCACCTGGCAGACTCACCTGCAGACCTGGCAGAGTTTCCTCAGGGCATGGGGAGCCCCAGCAACGTGCAAACCAGCAGGAGAAACTCATCCAATTCCTGCCATACTTGAAGTTTGATGTTAGCACATAAATGAGGCATTTAAATCAGATTCACACAGAAGCTCATCTTAAAGCTGAACAAAACATGTAGCTGGGCAGCCTGTGGACAGCCCCACCACCCCTTCAGTGAAGAAATTTTCCCTGGTATCCAATCTAAACCTCCCCTGCTGCAACTTGATGCTGTTTCCTCTCATCCTATTCCTGGTTTCTTGGGAGAAGAACCAACCCTCACCTGGCTGCACCCTCCTGGAAGTTGCACAGCAGCCACCTGAGCTGACATGGATTTTCCCTACAACCATTTTCCCCTCTAGTTAGGAGGCAGATAAGGAGGGAGGAAGATCCTAACACAGCAACTTTCCCTACAGAAGGTAGATGCCCATGTAACAGTCCATTGGCACTTGGAAAGACACCTTGGGACATCTCTAAATAACACCATTTTGTCTGATCAACCCATTTGGAAGCCTCAGCTCTGATTAGGGTTGATGAATCAAAGCAAACCAACCTCTCCTGCAGCAAAAAACATTACGAATCTGAAACACCCCAGTGCTGCTTAAAAGAACCAAGTCCCGTTGCCAGAAATCTTCCAATGTTCCTTGATGTCACCAAATCCATAAACATCATCTATAATGAGCAGAAAAGGAATTTTATATCACCTCTATTACAACAGGGTGACAGAGCAGAACAGCCTCTGTCAATACACTGTGTTTTTGTGGGTCACAGGAAGGTTTTTATTTCTGTCTTACAGCCTTGAATCCCTGCTTTAAGACAACCAAGGGACACACTGGGCAGCTTTAGAGCTGCTCCTTTTCCTTCTCACCTGATCTGTATTTTGGCATGGCTTCTCAGAAGAAGGGCAAATGTAATGAGGCAGCTACTGTACTTTTTATAACTCTCATCAGGTCTTTCATTTGGGCCAGCAAGGAAGCTTGTTAGAGCAGAGAAAGCAACTAAGCATCTCTGGAAAATGCTATTAAAAGAGTAAGTAACAAATGAAAAGCTGGGACAGACTTAATGGTAAATACATGGCCTGGCAGTTGAGCAGAGCTACATCCTGCTTGCCATTATTATTTAATACTGGCATCGATTGAAAGATGAGGCAGACCAGGCAACTCTCTGTGGGGTTACTTGAATACCATTTCACTGTGAGATTAAATAGACCCACAGGTTTGGATCACGCTGTTTGATGGGAGATTTTAATTAATTGATTAAATATCGGTGACTACTGTGGTCGAGCAGTAAACAACACCTCCCTCATCATCTCTGTGGGCAAACAAGGGCCTGCTAATTATCAGTGCCCAGCTCCAGGCTGGAACCAGCACAGCATTAACCTGCTCCTCTGGAATAACAAGCTGCCCAGCCACTGTCCCACATGCTGTGTGAGCTGTTGGTGTGGAAGCAGCTGCTGCCATGGATCGGGCACGGCTCCATCCCCACAGACACCTCAGGGTGTCATTCCTGGTTGATACACAGTGCAAACAACAGCCTGGTTTGTCCAGCAGTTTATTCCCAAGTTGTCCCTGCCAGGATGGTCACTTTAGGCAGAGCAGATAAATTATCTTACAACCAGCCTGCTGATCACTGACTGGAAATCTGTGGCTATGGGCATCAATTCCCCACTTCTATCTGTCCTTACAACTAACCATTACTCTTCCCAACAGCACCCCCTAAATCTTTTCCTCAGAGGTAATTGCCAGGAGTTCAGAAGCAGGGTCACAGCAAACAATAAAAAAAAAAGAAGGATGGAAAGGTGAACTTGGAATACCTTTGAGTAGGGGAAGCTTCCTTCCCTGGTTTGGAGGTGTGCAGCACCTTTTGTGTACCTTGAAGCTGCAGGAGATCAGAGATGAAGATCATGGAGCATGGCTTTCCCTGCCTGAGCAGCTGTCCTGGAACTGGGTGTGGAGAAAAGCTGCAAGGGAACAAAAGGGAGGACAGAAAGCAGCTACTCCCCATTTCTGCAGGTTCTAAGGAGCATTTTCCCTTTTATGAGCAGATGTGAGACTCAGCCCATTTGTCTTTAGGAGAACTTGTCTCTCTTTAAAGAAACAAACCACTTCCTTTTCTCAACAGCCATTTTTATTGCTTTTGACAACACACCACTGGAGTGAAAGGAAATAATTTCTGCTATTCTTTAGCTTCTTCCTTTGTTAGAGCAGGTACATTTCCTGGGACTATTGATAAGGGTAACTGGTTAACTTGTTACTGGTCATCCAAGCTGACCATGCAAGTGAAAAGAGCTGGAAATCCCTCAAAGCACCACAAAGCTGCCACCACTCTGGAGAGTGATTAACCAACATTTGCATGGAGAATAAGTTCTTACAGGCACTGCCAACAAGACTGAAAGTCTGTGCCTCAAGATGTCATCACAGGGGCTCAGGCTTCGAAGTGTCAGCAACATGCAGTTCAAGAATAATCAACAAAAGTCTTTCCAAAGGGCTTTGGCTGAAGTCCCTCACACACAAATCCTTCAAAACAGCCAGAAAGAGTGTCCTGAGCCACACCTTCAACCCCCAGCTCCTGCCACAGTCCAACCTTCAGCTACAAAATAAACACACACAGGGTTAACGATGAAGAATATTTACTTTCCTTCATATGGTACATTCTGTAAAGTGCTAAGTTCCTAAATTATACCGAGTTAAAACGATATACAGCTCTAGTATTTTAAACACAATAAATATAGAATGAGCCTTGGGCAACTGCACTTGCAAGTTTAATTCTTTTTTTAGTAGACAGCCTAAATTTAGTAGTCAAAATAGCCTCCAACAGTGCTCCAAGAAAATCTAGGAAGCAGTTATAAATAAAATCACATCCTTCAGAGCTATCCCACGCACTTCTCCTGTCCACATTGCACGGGTAAGCAGAGCTCCTGTGAGCATATGGAGCGAGGAAAAATAAGGAAGCTGAAAATTACCCAACAAAAAAAAGCAAAATCCTACAAGTTAACGCTACATATCCTCCCATAAATAGTCTGGCTTCCACATTTAATCTTAGTGCACATAACCCAGGTCTTTTATTTTTAACTCCTGTTAAAAAACTCTTCCAGGAAGAACATCTTGCAAGACACGGGTCGATTCCTCCTCATCTTGCTCCTTTTTGCTGCAAAGTGGAAAAGACTCCTGCACGAACTGCCTGCACATTGGGCACTGCTGGAAATACTTGATGCAGCCATCACACAGGCACGTGTGTCTGCAGGGCAGGAGGACCCAGTTCACAGGGCCATTCTGGCACACAACACAGTCTTTGCTGTTTTCTTCCTGCAATCCCGGTTCATCTCCAGCCAGCCCGGCCTTTTCCAGCAGCCCTCTGTCAGTGCTGCTCTCACCAGGGAAGGTATCACTGGAGGAGGGTGCAGAACTATTTGCAGACATGAAGAGTTGCTAAAATGCACACAAACACAAATATTTAGGAGTGAACAAACTCTTCCCCAATATCTGCACACGCACAGGTGCAATGGAAGTTCCATTGGATCCATCCAGTGCCACTCTGTGCGGGCCCTGGCAGCTGCCTGGCCTCCAGTTAAAGGCATTTCAGAAACATGAAATTACATAAAACAGTGGGAAAATCTTAAAGATAAGTCCTCAGACCTTGGTTGCATCAAATCAACGTCATGCATGAACTTTAACAGAAGTGCTCAGGTTTTGAGCAGCTCGGGTTTGTTTCTGGTCCAGCAGTCTCTGTGCCTAGAGGGATCCTCTATCCATTCCTACCAAAGTGATATCCACCACACTGTCAAATCTGCTTCCCTCAACTCATTCTGCTCTTGCTCATATTCCAATCCCCTACTCCTTTTTTTGTCTTATTTTACATGAAGTGCAAATTCTTCTGGGCATGATTCCTAAGTATAGTGCAAGAAAAAGGAATTTTAAAAAAGTAAGTTTCTTCTGAGGCTTTCCTGATTAAAAGGGAATATTGAAGAAAGGAAATAACAATTCTGGAAAGAAGAAGCATTCAACAGTGAATTTCTTCCTACTGCTTTACTAAGTGGACACTAGGACTCCTAGATTAGAAGCAGTTAATTTCTCTGGGAAATCTTGACTATTTTAATGGAAAATATTTCTGTACAGTAAGTTCCTGTGGCACTACTTAACTGATAAAATAATTTCAACTACCATCCAGTTCTTTGCATGACAATAGAAGTCTTGTACTAATTTAGGCTTCTGAAAGCCTACACAAGCTAAAGTTAACACTGTCATACACATGAAACCAGACTCCGTGCGTGGCTTACCTTCAGATCGTGGTATTGACCTTGAGCTAGGAGGAGATACTGATACAAAATTCGGCAGGAAAGTCTGTAGCTTTCATCAGGAACATGAATTACAGCTACCATTGCAATCTACAAACAGAAAAAAATTCTGTGTTTAATAACCTTATCACTCAGGCTGAGAGAACTGGGGGCGTTCACCCCAGAGAAGAGAAGGCTCCAGGGAGACCTTAGAGCCCCCTAAAGAGGCTCCAGGAGAGCTGGAGAGGGACCTGGGACAAGGGATGGAGGGACAGGACACAGGGAATGGCTCCCACTGCCAGAGGGCAGGGATGGATGGGAGACTGGGAAGGAATTCCTGGCTGGGAGGGGGGTGAGGCCCAGAGAAGCTGTGGCTGCCCCTGGATCTCTGGCAGTGCCCAAGGCCAGGCTGGACAGGGCTTTGTAGCACCCTGGAATAGTGAAAGGTGTCCCTGCCCATGGCAGGGGGTGAAAAAAGATGATCTTTAAAGTCCCTTCCAAACCATATTATTCCCTGATTCTCTGTTTTGCTTTGGTACAGCTTCTGACCTGCATAATTCCTTAGACAATAAGGAATTCAACAATGTTGACTTCAAGCACTGATCAAAAAAAAAAAAAAATACACTGGACAAGGTATAAACAGGATGTGGCACAAGAAAGCCCTTGGTGCTCCTTCAGCTTCCCACCCTGCTCCCCCATGGAGCTCTTCTGTGGCCACTTTATAGCAGAGACCTGCTCTGCCTGCTCCCACCTCATGGAATTACATCCTAAACTGCAAAGGTACCTGAGCAGCCTTCTCCACTTTCTTCCCCTTCCCTCACAAACACAGAGACTGCAGTTTTTAGACTCCAAAAATCACTAAGAAGTGATTGGCTTGTAATCTGAGCAGGCAAAAGACAAATTTCACTGGAAAGGATTTTGAACCCCCACAGGCTGACTTTAGATAATTCCTCTGGAAATACAAGCACTCCAAGCCTGCATGCTGTGCCTAACAACCCCCACCCTGCCCAAATTACGTAATAGCCCCTAAAAAGCTGGGAAAAAAGAAAGTGAAATTCAATATTATTGTAGTTCCCAGAAGCTGTCAAAGGAGAAATGAAATATAGAAGCTGTTTTGCTTTAAAAAGAAATTTAAAGGCAAATTAGACTTGCACTTCAAAATCCACACATGGCTAATTAAATACAGAGTTCAAATGTGTATGTACCTACACATATGGATTTATAAAAACTGAATTCACTATTCCTTGGCAAAAGGGTCTTTTTTTCTAAATCACAGTGTCTGAGATCTAAGCTTCCACTTTAGCCGTGACAGTCTTCCAGTAATTTCTGTACATTTTCTATATGGTCATGCTAATTTTCTGGATCTAGAGGAAAATGATGGCACAAAACCAAGTAGGGATGATCTTGCCACAAAACCAGTTAAGATGAAAATCAGACAACCCCCCCCCCCCCAGGAAAGAGACACTGGAACACCATCCACAGTGATGGACACCCACACAGACCCCCCAAATAATTCAAAATGGTAATACCACAATGGCAAAGATCCATTTCCACATTCCATTTCTGTTTTACAAGTTTGTTTCAACAAACCAGATGCAATTCTGACATTTGTCTGGCAAAGAGTTCAGGTGGAGTTACTCCTTGACTGGATTTACAGATTCTAGACATGTTCCTTTCCTCCAAAACCAGAGGAAAATACCTCCCCCACTCTCCTTCCACCCCTTTCTTCTATGTTAAGGCTCAAAAGAGGAGTGGTACAAATTCATGCCCATGCTAATGTCAAATACATTAAAATATTACATTTAGAGTCTCTATAAAAATGTATTAAAACATTAAAATATCTCAAGTGGAGACAGGAGGGAGGAAGGCAGTCCTCAAGTCATGTGACAAGAAGCCAAGGACAGCCATCACCTGGAAAGGGGAATTACCTAAGACTTCTTAGGCACTGGTGTGATTACAGCTTGCAGGTGAACAAATGGAAAAGTGTTCAGTGGATTTAGGTGCTTCTGAGCTCAGTTGTGCTACTGTTCAAGGAGTTGGTGCAAACAGATTATCAATCCAATGAAAAGATGGGAGATGAATGTGTGTCCTCAAATCATTCAGAGATCATCAATTTTGAGTTTATAAAGGGTACTGAACAGCACGTGGCAAGGTTGAAACTGCTTTAATAGCAAGAGATTAGGAGGAGACCCTTTTTGAGGAGCTGAGTATCTCCTATCAGCCTCAAGCCAGACCTTCATCCCTTCCTGTAAACGCCCTGGAGTTGGCTCCTGTGAGACACAATCATGACACAGACCTGGGACAGAGAGGTAATTTCTAGGTTTCTAATAGCCAAGTCAGCAATCAGCTCCATATCTGTGCCAGACACTTATAAAAAAAGTCCTCCTGCCTTGCTAAGAGAATCCAAGAATCTGTTTAAGTGCAAGAGCTCCACCACATGCCTGTGTGATCCCAGAAATCAGAGTAACAGGTTGCTAAACTGCCCCAACTCTCATTCCTCTGACCACAAGGACACTGGCAGGCAGAAGCTTTGGGGAAATCACAAGCATCTTTTAAATCCTCCAGTGATTAACTAAAGAGTAAACAATGTTTCTCCATTGCCTTTTCAAAGAGGTTTGAAAGTTAAAGCTTTAAACTGCTTTAATTTAGAAAATAAGGAAGTGAGGGACCAAATTCTGGGGAATAGGAAAGTGAAGCTGCTCTTTCCAAGCCTCTCTCCTGAAACATTCAGACCCTAAACACAGTGACCCTGATATATACTCTGATATTACTTACAATATCATATATTTCTCTGTCTTCTTCATCTGCTAACGTCAGCAGTGCTACCAAGGGATAGCGAGCTCTAGGCACGGGGCCAAAATCCACTACTTGAGCATCTTCTGGTAACTGACAATATTTCTCTGCCTTGTCATTTTTTTTAATGCTTTGTCTATGTCAAGGAAAACAATCAGTGGCTGCAACTGCAGACAAACGTGATGTTTGCATAAAGAATATTTCTCATCGTGTTTGTTCATAAACAAGTTGTGCCAAAATCCGCGGCGCGTTTACCATCCTCAATGCTCTCTGTGCCAAAAAATCAACATATTTTGTCAAAACAATTCAAAAAAAGGATACAAGTACTGTTGTTTGTAGAGGTATTCGTTGTAGAGAGCATCCTCTAATGCCTGAGGAGTCTTTATTCTGAAGCAGTAGACATGTTTCTGCAGTGCTTCGTGGAGTTTCTGGACGTTGCAGCCCCAGTAGCAGGTAAGGACACAGTCCTCCAGGCAGTCAGGTGTCAGTGTCACACCCCCTTGGAGAAAGAGGAGAGGGATTTCATTAACTCACCATGTGCAGAAATCCTGGAATTGCTAAGTCTAGATGCTTGAAGAGCTACAAGTAGAAAACAATTTCAGTGTCACAGATTTTTATTACAGAACCATAAAATTATGGAATGGTTTGGGTTGGAAGGGACCTTAAAGAGCATCCAGTTCCACCCTCTGCCATGGGCAGGGACACCTTCCACTGTCCCAGGTTACTCCAAGCCCTGTCCAACCTGGCCTTGGACACTTCCAGAGATCCAGGGACAGCCACAGCTTCTCTGGGAAAGAGAAGCTTTCAGGACCTCCCCACCCTCACAGCCAGGAATTCCTTCCCAATATCCCATCCAACCCTGCCCTCTGGCAGTGGGAAGCCATTCCCTGTGTCCTGTCCCTCCATCCCTTGTCCCAAGTCCCTCTCTAGGCAATCTGTGCCTGGGTGGGCAACCTGTGCCTTGGCAGGTTTTCCCTGCCCTCTGGCAGTGGAAAGCCATTTCTCCTTGTCCTGTCCCTCCAGGCCCTTGTAAAAGTCTCTTCTTCTAGGCTCCCTTCAGGTACTGAAAGGCTGCAATTAGGCAACCCCTAAAATGATAAACATTATAAAATAACAAAAATTGTTTATCACTATAAACAAATCTTCTGATGATTTAGATTCAGCTTAGTGTTTATGGAAGTCAGTGGGAATGAGGAGGTGGGTGTGAGGAGATAAAATGGCTGATTAAGCTCACCAAAATACCCCATGCATTTTATGAATGGTAAATTTTAACTTCTGGTAACACTTTACACACTCATTGGCAGATCCAAGAGCACAACCTTAGCTCAAAGTCCATTCCCTCCTGAGATAATGGTATTAATTGGATCACTCATCTACAAAACTCTCTGTGGTCTCAAAGAATAAAGCTCTTGATCATGCAGAAGGAGGAGAAAAAGGGCACCTATGCCCTCCATTATTTTTTCAAAAACCTGTCAACTTTTAAACACTTCCTGCACAAACAGGAGCAGGAGTGCTCAAAGCTCCTGTAAAATCCCAGTTACCTGAATTGTTGGATTTGTTGTGTTGGGGGGGTTTTATGCTGAGGGAGGGGGGAAATCTGCTGCAGCCCTTCCTCATGCACTGGAAGGCTCCACATCTGTGTGGGTGGAAGATGCTCAGCCTTGCTCACTGCTCCCCAGTGATGCAGAAGGCCATGAATTCCACTTCCTCCCTGGGTGATTTCAGGAATGATGGGGTGGCTTGAACTCTGATCCAAACAGATATTTCAATTCAGTTTCCATTGGAGAACAGATAGGAAAAGAGAGTGATGATTTATTTATCTATTTATTAAAAATAGTGCACTTCCAAACACTGCTGAAGATCTGGGCTTAGATTTAAGTGGGTGGCACATATTCCATTATGAATTCTGTACAATTCTACAATTCCATGAAATTTATAGAAACGCCCACAGTGGTTGGTAATTTGCAAATGTTTTAGTTACTTAAAGATCTGTAATAGCAGGAAGTATTCCATTAATGAGAATTAAACTGTACCTCCATATCCAAACATTTCACTTTTAAAAACACCACATTTATAAACTGTGTAAAAGCTTTTTTATGTTGGAATGAAAGTGTATTTCTGAGGAATTATGATGGAGAAAAAAGATGAGAGCAAAACCAATGATCTTTAAGGTCCCTTCCAACCCAAACCATCCTATGTTTCTAGGCAGAAAATGTAAAGTACCAAGTTCAGGAATGCAAATTGACAAAAACCACGTAAGAAATCCACTGACTTGTTACTGAAGCTGCAGCAGGATCATGGATCTCCAACCCAAAAGGATTCTTCACTTGTCTCATCCGCTTTTTCAATACCCTTGTGCTGGATTCTGTCTCTTCTGAGTTCCTCAGAATAACAGGAACACCCAAACCAAACCTAGGAGACACAAAACAAGACACATTTTATTTTTTTTTTTGTCAGCTCTAAATAGCAAGCAGCAGAACAAATAGATATAGCCTGGCTTTCCAGAATATCTGCTAGGATGCATGGATAATACATCCTGCCATTTCAACTTCAGCTTTTTGTCAGAAGGCAGGGGGTCTGCACAGTGATGCAGGGAATCTTTAAAGGGGGAATATTTTGCTCTGGGTTTCCACAAAGGGAATAAAATTAATGAGAGTTGTCAGTGCCCTCTAGTGGTAAAGGGTTAGGCCAGAATTTCCTCCCATCTGAATCCTGCAGAACTGAGCACCATTCCAGCCTCCTCCTGAGGAGGAGGTGAGCAGGGACACTTTGCACCATCCCAGGTTGCTTCAAGTCACATCCAACATGGCCTTGAACAATTCCAGGGATGGGGCAGCCACAGCTTCTCTGGGCAATCTGTGCCATGGCCTCATCTCCGTCACAGCCAAGAATTCTTTCCCAATATCCAACCTCAAGCTGCTCTCTGTCTGTTTAGAGCCATTCCTTTCATGAAACACTTGCATTTCATCAGTGGCATCATTGAAGGCTCTTGGCCATCCTTGATTTGAGCACACAGAGGGTCAGCTCTCTCTGCTACAAGGGAAAACACCCACAGTGACTTCCCTGGGGCTGTAGGAGAATATCCCAGTTAAACATCTCACAAAGAAACCAGGGGCAGCAGCTATTTCCCTTCTTCAATATCCAAACCTCAATGGAGCTGATCTCTGCAGCTGCGCATAAAGGTGTGTCCTGTTTTGTACCAGAATCTGCCTGATTGTGAAGGAAAATCCCTGCTCCTTGGAAATTTTCTTCCCTGGATGAAAGCAACAGGATTATCCTCATGAAAAGCAGCAAGATAAAAGAACCTCTGGCACAGTTTTAGTAGCAGCTGAAGGCACGGGGGCCTTTCTGTTTCACAGTCAGGTGTGGTTTTCTGTAAATTTTAAGGGTAGGAAGGATGAATAAAGATACAGTTTTTATTTTATGATCTAACAGTCCAGATCATTAGCTGGTAGAGGAGAACATTAATTTCTTCAGAGCAGTGCTAGCTTAGGAAAAGCAGGAATTTCCAAGGGTTTAGTTAATGAATGAATGTTTCTGCAGAGCCAGACTTCCAACAGGTGCTGAGCCTTCAGCTCCTCCTAACAGGAGCATTCCCCTCTAGCTAAAAATACAAAGCCCAGGTAATCAGGTGATCTAAAATCCACTTCACCCCTGTGCCCAGGGCACCTGTGGGAATGGCTCTGGAAGCTGCCTGTGCATTAACCCACTTGGACTGTGAGCAGAGCCACAGGTATGCAGAGCTGGCCACAGGAACAGCAGCTCCTCCCATCACTGCAAGGCCTGACAAATGAAAGCATGAACATTCCTGAACAGTTGGTGTTCTTCAGGCTGACTGACACCAACACAAACACATCATTAAAAAAATTAATGCTGAAAATTATGGGGGAGCCCAAATGCCACTGCAGCAATAGATCATGTATTCTGTGCTCTGGTGACAACATTTGCATTTACAGTGCTCTGTGTGGCAAATGAAGGATTTGAGTTGTTTTCCTGAGCAAGTTCAGGAGCACTTGAGCTGTAACTGCAGCTGCAGGCATGGGAAAATCCCTTGGAGGCTCCTGGTCATGGCCATGGCACAGGAGAATTCCAAGGGAGCAGCTCTGAGCAGCTGCCCACATATTCATTCACCTGCTTGTAGGTGCTGAGCTCCTGGCTACGGCTCCTCCTTGATTAACAGGCCCCCAGTTTGAAGAAAAAAATGCATATATTTCCATAAACTGCAATAACACCTAGTGCAGGTGCAACTGGAATCTCTGATTCTGAAAAAAAAAAGCCTTTGGACAGTTCTCTGTACACCCTGTACCCAAAAGGCACCAGTGCATACATGTAAGGATCTTATAGCATACATCTATTTCAGACCTTTTTGAGCAGGGGATTGCCAGAATTTACTACAAGTAGATAAATAATTATTAAACTCGCAAAAGGATCAGTGGTTAGGGATAGACATGAATGAAGATTCATCTAAATCGTGGTTAGTATCATAATTTTTTTAAAGATACCTTTATCACCAGCACTTTGCAGATATTAATGTGGAACCAATGAGAGGAAGGTCAACAACTCCAGTTTTATGTACACCACAAGCCACACGATTCTGTTGTAGCCACAATTCCTACATGATAGATTTTGACTGCCAATCAATGCTCTGCTCTTGGGAAATACCAATATTTACATCTACAGCCACTCCTGTGGGTTACGGACGTTCAAGGAGCTGTTTCTGAAAAAGGCAACAGCGGCGTTTTTGCGTCACCCTCTCAAACACAAGCAGAAGCTCTTTCACTCACCATCCCTCGAGACACTTCAGGAGATCAGTTCACAGATTAACAGAACCATTTAGATTGGAAAATACTCTGGCTGCACCCAGGGAGTTGTGCAGAGCCAGAAGGTCCCCCCGAGCCTCCTTTTCTCCAGGCTGAGCTCCTTTCCAGCTCCCTCAGTAGCTCCTGGTGCTCCAGACTCTTCCCAGCTCTGCTCCCTTGCCTCGACACACAAATAGCTCAGTACATACAAACGCACTGTTTGCCAATATTATGAATTATATTGCGAAAACCATTAAGAAAACACTTCGCTATTACTAAAAGAGGAACGAGCTTAACAGAAATACGTATAATTTCTTTTAAAATTCATTTTTATTGCTCGTTTAGAAGCCTAGGAGTGTTTGGGTTGGAAGGGACCGTTCCAAGCCCCTACCGTGGGCCCGGCCTTGCTCCCCCTCAGCACAGCCCAGGCCCCCTCGGCCGAGCCCCACCGGCCCCCGAGCACTGACCAGCCGAGGACGAGCGCGCTGGTGACGAGGAAGCAGACGGACACCAGGGCGATGTAAAACAGCGGCGAATACTCGTACAGCGTAACCAGGAACACGGCAGCCATCGGGCTGCCCGCGCCGCCCTCAGCCCGCGACTGAAGCCGCTGCCCTCAGCCTGCCAGGGACGGGGTGGGGCCATGGCGGCACTGAGTGAAGGCGCTGCCCTCAGCCTGCCAGGGACGGGGTGGGGCCATGGCGGCACCGCCTGAAGCTGCTGCCCTCAGCCTGCCAGGGACGGGGTGGAGCCATGTCAATATCGACTGAAGGCGCTGCCCTCAGCCTGCCAGGGACGGGGTGGAGCCATGGCGGCACCGAGTGAAGGCGCTGCCCTCAGCCTGCCAGGGACGGGGTGGAGCCATGTCAATATCGACTGAAGCCGCTGCCCTCAGCCTGCCATGGACGGGGTGGAGCCATGGCAGCCACAGGGTTCCAGGGCTCACAGAGACATGAAACGTCTAAAATGAAATAGTATGTCGATGACAACTTCATTGAAATACCTGAAAAAAATCATAGTATCATTTGTATCCATATACTTCTAACAATATCAATCGTTTCTATCGATTCCTGTATTTATGGCCATTATAAATTTTATTACATCTATTACATGAAATATGCCATATAAAATTCATAAAATACAGGTTAAAATATACTTATATATTACTTTTAAATTCTTCCATATTATATATCATATACATACACATATTTTATATCATGTACATATAGAATACATATAATCTATTTCATATAATACAATGCTACGTAATACATTTTTGTAATACTAATTTTTAAAAAACGTAATTCATGACTAATAAATTTATATTCCCCTCCAGCAAACTAGTGCTACATTTTTTCTAGCTTGTACATACAAAAATTGAAAAATATTACAAGTAATACCAGTTAATATATTGTACAACTGTATTATTCAACAACAAAAAAAAGTTATCTAGATATAATAAATATATATTGTTATTTCTAAACTTTTCCCCTACTGAAATCCAGTTGCATCAATCTGGCCCAATCCTCTTTCAAGCGCCTCCATCCTCGAGCAAATGCAAAGC
>WBNO01032957.1:0-12667 GCA_013400575.1 Peucedramus taeniatus
CATAAAACATTTTTAAAGGTCTTATACAGCAATACTAAATATGAGCCACAAGCTTTGGTTTTATTCACAGCCTATGGATGAATAGGCTGACCAATATTAAAACTAACTCATTTATTAAAGATGTAAAACCTGAAACTTTGTTATAGCCTTCATAAGACAAGGTCCAACAAAACCACATATTAAAGAATTACAAAAGAAGGGTCACATAAATCTGTAAGATCCAAACCCATAAAACTTCTGACATTTTCTGTATCATTGTTAACCCTACGAATCTGTTTACCTAGTCTTGGTTTATGGATCAGAACAAACTGAAAAGCTTCACGCTTTTGTCAGATATTTCCTGATGATCTAGGAAACAACAAAATTAAGGCCCATTTTTCTTAAACTTCAGTATTTTTCTCAAGGGAACAGCGGTCACATCATCACTTGAAACTATAATTAAGGAAACTCAGGCTTGTACTTAATGTGTGTCCCAAGGGTTTTTCTGGCAGGAAGATATTAACTGATAGTTCTCTCTTTACAACAAAATAATACTAGTCTGCCAATCTATGAAGATTAAATATGCATGTAGGGGTGATACAGTTTTCCCAATGACCAACTGATCAAGGTGTGTGACTGTTATTAACTCTCAGCAGCATTAAACACCAGTGGAGACTCCACTGATAGGAATGGATGCATACAGAAACCAATATAACTGTATAACCATACCCCAAACTAAACTAAGCATGTGCTCTAATGCTACATTTCTCAAGAGACTACAGATGTCCAGAGCTGTTTTGGTATGTGTCATAACCAGAGTAAAATATTAATTTAAAAAATTATACTTCATTATGCAATCCTGACTACTTCCAAAGCTACTATGCTATAGCATATAAATAAGGATACTTTTATTAACTAAATTATCCATTAAAATCACTGACCACTAAAAAAAAAAGAGTAGTTTTTCAATAATCATAGAACATCCTGAGTTGGAAAGGACCCACAAGCATCATCAAGTCCAACTTGTGGTTCTCCACAGGGCAACCCCCAATAATAACATTGTTTCACAACATCCCATTCCATATATAGTTAATTTTTTTTCAATCATCATCACTGCTATTAAAATGTTTTTTAATATATTGAAACAGTAAGAAATGATTTATTTAATCTACCAACTCCAAAATCACATGAGACTTAGAACTCCAAAATTTATGTTAAAGTGAGGAAGCTGTTGAAATGAAATTTTGAATATGCTTCTTGTCTTTCCCTCGCACCAGGTGGTAATAGAAGAAAAAGAAGGTTGGCTTAGTGCAGATCTAAGTATGCTTTAACAAAGAAAAAAATACCAACAAGCTGTTGAAGATATGGCTTATCACTCAATTCACTTGCTTGGCATTTTATGAACAAGAAAGCTCAGCCAATTCTTTTTCTGTTATATATGCTCTGATTTCTGACAACAGGGATTGAGAGAGGGGATAGCAAAACCCAATATTCTCAAGACAGGGCTTTCATTTTGTTCTTGAAGTTTATAGCATAAAAATAGCTCATTAAAAACCTATTTTACCTCACAATTATGAGGAAAGTTGGTACTTTAAATACTTCCCCATCCCACTTTATTTTAGAAGTAATGATGAATTCAGGCTTTGCTACTCACAGGTCAGGCAGAAAATACTAGTTTTACTGAGGCATATTTACCAGGTTATTCTTCATTGGCAATTTACCTGAACAGGCAGATTGCACATTCCTTAGGCATCAAGTTCAGAACCACTATATTGACACTTTTATTTTTATGCTAACATCACCATGGCTAATGTTTGTTTTCAACTGCAGTTTGTTGTCAAACTGTTTCTGCTACTGTATTGAATTTCAGTTTAAGAAAATCCCATAACCAAAGCAATTTTGTCATTAGGAGACTAAATGCTTTTCCTGTAATTACTTTGAAATATTTGAAAAGGATGCCAGCACTATAATACTTAGAACACTGTGGTTCTGCAACAATTCTCAGCTCAAGGCAGCCTGAGAACAGTGGTGACCTCTCATGACTTTGGAAAAAGTATGCTACATTTCTATACTCCTCCCATCTACACTCTCAGCATGCCAAAGCACATACTATGAAGTAAAAAACTAAGACAGACTCCTTTTTTTGCTTGTTTGTTTTTTTAAATACAGCTTAATATTTTGTACTTATCTTTTTATTACAGATTCCACAGCTTGCAGCTTGTTTCTTTAAAGATATTTGCTGCATCTTGCTTGTCAATGAACATCCAGGAAAACACTGCATGTTATTTAAAAAAAATTAATCATGCAACCCCTATCTTTCAGTTCCTTTGACTTCTACCTTTGGTGTTTATATCTGCCAGTTTTCTCGTATGTAATGTGGCTATTTTAAACCCTTTTCAACCTCTTACCACCTACAGGAATCCCTTCTTGCTTAGCTATACCACTCTCCGAGTTCTGTTTCTAGATATATTATTACATTAACATGAGAGGAGCCCCACAGGATATGTTGTCACAAAAATGCATTTTCGTTCATTCAACAGTGTAAGTGTAATATTCTAGGACTTTAGACTGAACTCCTTCCCCTCCCTCAAAATCTAGCATATGTAATAGAGAATAATAGAATACTGTGAATAGTATGAAGATGAATCAGGTATTTTAAGTTTTCGTAATAGAGGAACTTAAGAACTTTAAATAAAAACACGTCTTATGAAACAATTAAAACACATATTGCAGACAAATATTGAATGCATAAAAAAAATAGGCACACTCAGAAAAGACAAATTCAGAGGGAAAAAAACATCAAGAGCTATAAAACTAGTTTTAAAAAAAATCTCACTTTTGGCTCAGGAATATGCAGGTGACTGAATGAGGGAAGAGAATCTGAGTACTGCTCTTTGTATATACCACCTGCAGTCAGTATGAGACAGGGTCAGAAACACTTTTGATTCTTATATTCATAGAATCATAGAATGTTTTGGGTCACAAGGCACCTTTAAAGATCACGTAGTTATGATAACCCTGCCATGGGTAGGGACATCTTCCGCTAGATCATGTTGCTCAAAGACCTACCCAACCTCACCTCGAACACTTCCAGGGATGGAGCATCTACAACCTCTCTAAAACACCTGTTGCACTGTCCACCCTCAGAGAAAGCATTTCTTCCTTATGTCCCATCTAAACCTATTCTTTTTCAGCTTAAAACTGCTGCCCCTTGTGCTGTTACTGCCAACAGGTCTTGGTAAGATGTCTTTCTGAGATGATCCTGTTGTATATCTGGAAGGCTCCCAGAGCCTTCTCTTCACCAGTCTGAACAACCCCAACTCTCACAGCCCATCTTCATACAAGATGTGTTTCAGCTCTCTGAGCACTTCCATGGCTCTCTTCTGGACCAGCTGTAACAGATCCATGTCTGTCTTCTAGTGGGGATCCCAGCACACTCCTATGGATGGGGTCTCATAACAGTGGCAAAGAGAGAGAGAATCACATCCCTTGAACTGCTGGCCATGTTTGTTTTTATGTAGCCCAGGATACCATAGGCTTCCTGGACTGCAAGTGTACATTTCCAGCACATATCCCATTTTTCATCTACTAATATCCCCAAGTCTTTCTTCACAGAGGCTGCTCTCAATCCATTACTTCATCACACAATCTATACTGAGATTAGAGATTGCCCTATCACAGGTGGAAGACCTTTCATTCAGCCTTGCTGCAATACAGTGAGGTTTACATTGGCCCACTTCTCAAGCCTGCCAAGACCCCTCTGGATGGCATCCTTTCCCTCAAACACATCAACTGCACCACTCATTTTGGTGCCATCTGCGAATTTGCCAAGGGTGCACAGAATCCCACATCATTAGTAAAGATACTGACAATACTGGTCCCAGTACAGACCCTCGAGGGACATCGTTGATTACTGATCTACATTTGGAGATTCAATCATTGATGGCAACTCTGAATGCGGCCATCCAGACACTTCCCTATCATCTATAAAATCTGTATCTCTCCAAGGCTACTGCGAGGGACTATGTCAAAAACTCTGACAAAAAGTCAAAAAGTCAGATGAAGTAGATTATTATCAGCAGCTCTTCCTTTACCTAGTGATACAGTCACTCTGTCACAGAAGGCCACTGGATTAGTCAGGCACAATTTGCCCTCTGTGAAGTCATATTTGGTGTACATTTGGGACAACACACTGACTCTCTCTAACCACCTCTGTACCCATATGCCTGGACATAGCTGGCAGAAGGTGTGTTCCATGATCATACCAGACACAGAGATAAGGCTGACTGGTTAGTAGTCCTCAGGGGCCTTCTTATTACCTTTTTTTAAAATTGGTGTGATGTTTCCCTTTTTCCAGTCACTGAGTGACATATAGTTAATCTAATCCATTTTTTCCTGTTTATAAAATTGGGTAGAATGCTTCAAAGTCCTCATCAAACTCTGACCCAGAATGACAGTCATGTCTAAACAATATATTGAGTCTTTGAACTGCAAGTCCTAAAACTAGTGACTGTCACAAGAAGACTTATTAAATAGGGAAAGAGAAGAGAAAGCCTTGAAGATAGGCTGAAGCTGGATGCAGACAAGTGGGAAAATACACAAGAAATCAGGAGACCTCAAGGTACTGACAAATTGCATAACTACTAGTCACAGTGATGTGAAAGCATCTGGCCAAAGAGAGAAATGCCTTAGTAGCTCACATTACTACAGAATTATATATATTTTAAGTATCCCAATAAGAACACTTGGTATTGGATTTCACTGTCATTAAAAACTATTTTGGAGCCCATTGCACACCCCTACAAAAGACTTAAAACTCTCCAGCTTTACTATTGCCAGGCAACAGCCTGTTCCACTGAAGTCATTGCTCCAGGTTATTTTGGGTGGATGAACTCCAAAATCCCCATAATTCAGGCCATGTCACCACTCATCTTCAAGAAGAAGGCTTGAACTTGTGTTGCAAGGTGATGAAATCTGATGCCTTTTGCGTAAAACAAGTAATCTTGGAACAAGTATACATAAAATACAAATAATATTTTTCACTATTTTAAAACAAAGTAATCTAATTCACTTTTGTATGGGGAAAACACCTCCATCATCATGTAACAAAAGTACTCTAAGATGTATCAATAAAGTAGATCTAAGTTTGATCTATTACTTTTTTTTCCTCATAAGAAAGAGGGAATTTTTCTGACGGACAAAAAACAAAACAAAACAAAAAAAAGAAACCACAAAAAAACCCACCAGAAAACCCCACAAAAAACCCACCAAAAAAAATAAAATAAAAGAGAAAATCATCAAGATGAACCTACCAAACAACTTAGCCTACTAAAACGAAACAATTTTACAAACTGTATCTTTTTTTTAGACTAAACTACTACTAAAATCAGTTCCTCTCACATAGTCTCTTACACTGTCAATTAACCCATCTAGACAAATCTACCTTATTTTAAAAAGGGAATGGGGACACGAATCCCTTGAACTTGCATCTGCAACTATCACAGCAGAAGCCTGGAGAAAAGGCAAGGATACTCTGCAGTATCTGCTTTCCCCCAAGACCATTGGGGCTAAATTCAGGAAGTTGTCACCTATAATATTCCAGGCTATCCCAATCCACAGGGAACCATGTAGCAAAACAACAAGTCACAGAGCAGAGAAGAAATAATTAGTGCAGAGCTTGATAAAAGGCTAAGACAGGTACTGATCTCATAGCGAGGCAGGTATTAGTGAATCCCTGAATGTTCAAGCAACCACAGTGTTCTTTATGTAGCCTGCTGTTGGTCTTCCTCCTAATTAAATAACTGTTTAAAGATCTGTTTTTAATGCTCAGAAACTTAACTGGATGAGAAGATTATAACTTTCTTCTGTACATTTAATTATGCCTTTGATTGACACTTTGTACGCCTTAATAAAATTTTATGGAATCACAGATTGGTGTAGACTTTAAAGGACCTCTGGAGAGCATCTGGTCCCATCACCCTGCTCAGGCAGGGCCACCTACAGAAAGTTGTTCAGGACCATGTCCAGACAGTTTCTGAATATCTTCGAAGATGGAGAGTCTGCAACTTCTCTGGGCAACCTGTGCCAGTACTCAGTCTCTCTCATAGTAAAAAAAAATCATTTTCATCATTGACATTGAAGTTTTCTCTCAGGCTGGAAAGTGAAAGAATGTGAGGACTTCTCTGCTTTGCCCTGCTTTTTTGACCACATGCAACATATAACCCTAAGTATGGTACTTACCAGGATCCGTTTTTGAACTTCTAACTGAAAAACACAACAAGAAGCCCCAAACACACTTACACATCTTGCTAGGGTTACAGTAGACTTTCAATAACAAAGGTTATGAAAGGTAGACCAAAATATAGTATTTACCAGAAGATTTTAATGCTTTTCTTCCCAATGTGAAATTTTTCTCTTTTGGAATTTAGAATCTATTTGACAAAACAACAACAACAACAAACCAAAAAACACAACTTCCCCCATTTCTCAAAATCTTCTATAAATTAACAATTTTGTTACAATTTAAAATTAAGTATTTTCCTGCTTTATTATTTCATTTACTACTGAAAAACTAAAGGAAAAAAGTGCTCAAATATCTCATTGTGGAAATAACTAGGAAAACCACTGTTCATGGAACAGAAATATGACAAGTACAAAAACAGTTTTTTATTGTGATTTTTTATTGTGATTTTAAAAGCTTTTTTCCTAGAAACTCAACTGGCTTGATTGAAGGGGTTTGACTGAAGGACAACGTAACTTCTCCCTAATAAAGTTAGAGCACCTGAATCAATGCATGGGATGAGTTCTTCACTCAGCATTCTCCTTAAAAAATTCTGGACATCCTCCACACAGCTCATTTTTAACACCTACTTCTACTGCTCATTTGTGGCAAATGATCTACTTGTGGAGAGCTCAGCTTATTTTCAAGACACTTCCCACTGGCAAGCTCAGGTACTGCAGAAAAGAAATACCAGTCTGCAGATATTGAGGTAGCTAAGCTGTTTGTTTTTCAAAAGGTTTCCTGTAATGATGCCTGGGAATAACAAAAAAAAAAAAAAATCAAATAAAAACCAGCAAACCCAAGGAAGTTAACAGCCCTGATCAAATCATCTTATTCTATTTAGGAGGCAAGCAAAGTTTAGATTTTAGCATGTTTGCAATTTTCTATTTCATAACCACTCTTTCCTTGGAATCTTAATACAGCATAAGGACCATATGTCATGTTCTTCCCTTTCCATTCTACCATGTCTTCCATTCCCAGAGTGCAGAATCAGAAAGTTTCATAGAACAGAAGCAAAGACAAGTAAGAGGAGGAAATTACAACTAATCTCTTGCATTCAAAAAGCTTGTTATTTCTCTTTAACATCAAGTCCTGGGGAGAAATAGCACCTTATTGACAGAGGAAAGGAAAAAATGTCAGAATACTTATAGGGGTAGAGCACCTCCTCTGTGGGGAAAGGCTGACAGAAATGGGGTTGTTCAGTCTGAAGAAAAAAAGGCTCTGGCGAGACCTTATAGCACCTTCCAATACCTAAAGGGCTACAAGAGACTTGAAGAGGAACTTTCTACAAGGGCATGTAGTGATAGGACAATGGGGAACGGCCTTAATGTGAAAGAGGGTAGGTGTAGATTAGACATAAGAAAGAGGTTTTTTTACAATGAGGGTGGCAAAATACTGCAACAGATTGCCCAGAGAGGTGGTGGATGCCCCATTCCTGGAAACATTCAAGGCCAGGTTGGATGGGGCTCTGAGCAACCTGATCTAGTTGAAGATGTCCCTGATCATTGCAGCGGGGTTGAACTACATGACCTTTAAAGATCCCTTTCAATCCAAATTATTTCATGTTTCTATGATTCACTGCTGCCAAAAAATTATGGAAACAGCCATAAGGCCTACCAGGACAGGAGCAGGGCGGGAGAGAGTGGCCACAATGAAGAGAAGTTCAACAGTCACAAAATGTAGTCTGGTTAGCATACAAACACTGTATGACTAAGGCTTGGTTTGTCCAGGACCATACTTGTCATTCATTGCCCTTTTTTCATCCTCAAGTTACCAATCTCAATCCCTTTATTTTCCAAAAGACATCATATGCAAGCACAGGTAGGGTCAATATAACCAACAAAGATGATATTCAGAATCTCTTGCTCTAATACCTGCTAGTGTGTACTTAATAGTAAGCACACCATTAGTAAGCAGACAAAAAAAAACCTACATGCAGAAAGGTTTTTCCAGCCCCTCCAAATCTAGGCTGTTCCTAAAGCAGACTTCCTATGGAGTCCCCTACCAAAGTAGAGACTTCTGTCTAAGAAAATTGTCAACCAGCACCTTCCTATCAAGAAAAAAAGTGTTCCAAGGTAAAGAGGACTGCAGCTGCTCAGCTACAGCTAACCAAACTTCTCCCTGAACCATAACAGCTAAACACAAGGTCAAGATTTTAATTCTGATTACCCAGATTAATGCTTGTATGACACTACTTAAACAAGCCAGGTTTAGTGCATCTAACTCAGCTCTTAGTATTTCAACATGCCATTTTGTGCTGAGAAGTACCATAGCAGATGAAATTCTCCCAATAGCAAATGTCTTACAACTAAACTATGTTAGTAGTTATGTCTCCTCAAAAACATTTCAATCAAAAAGAACAACTTTTTGCCCAGTTAAACATTTGTCATCATAGCATATGATTATAAAAAGCCAAACCATTTAAGAGTCAATATGATACTAATGTTTGCTTATGCAGACTTGACATCAGTTAAATATTACGTGTTTTTTCTAAGTTTTATAGTAAAAAAACTGTGCCTATAGTCAGGCTGTTGTTGAGAAGAGTTTATTGTAACTATTACAATAGAAGACTTTTACTTCAATGACATAAACCCAAGCTTAGGTAAGTAGTTATCAAGCTGACAAAGATAACTCCTGCCTAAATCAAGTTTTATCTGAAACATTAAAAGTCAGCAAATTTTACATAAAGAGTTGTCCTTGTGGGACACTGCAGAGACCTTGCACAGAGTTTACTGTGAAACTAAGCTCAGTTATCCAGCCTAGAACCTTTTAATAGCTCCTTTCCCAACTATTAGACCAACATAACCAAACAGGCATTTCATAATACATATCAAAAGTTCAGCAGCAAATATTCAAGTACAGTCACCAGTTGGTTTTATCTTTTTATTTCAAGGTAAGCCACAGAAACTATGTGCAAGCACACCTTATTCCACTCAATCTCTTTGCAGAACTCAAACTTTTAAGAGAACAACTTTATGAGCTAGTGCAGAACACAATGAGTAATTCCATATGAATGCACACCAGGACACAAGGTATCCCAGCTCACATATTGTCACTTCTCATTCTACATCCCCAAAAGAAGATTAGGAATACTGCCTAGTTGGAAAAAGCTTTTTTTGTGCTGTTTTTTAAATGTATCAAAGCTCTAACAGTAAGGTCTCATGTTCACTTCTGGAGCCTACATGTCTTTAGTAAGATGGAGGACCAGAAATATTTAAGCATAGTTTATCAAATACAAACAGGTCCATTTCAACTGACACAACCGGTAATATTAATTCAATGTTTAGCAAAAATGTCAGTTATTTTAAAATCTGAATTTTAGTGATAAGTGTAAGATATTTCCTCATAGTTAAGGGTTAAACGCTCATTACAGAAAATTCTGAAGAAAGAGTGCTTATCTAAAATCATCTGGTATTCTTGAAATAGTGAAAAAAAACCAAAACCAAAATCACAAACGACCACCACAAACAAAACAAAACAATCCTACAAACAAGCAAAACACCAAAACTTTGTCAAGCCACTCACCCGCAACACTGGTAATGGTAACAGGAACTCCTTGAACTTGAACACCTGCAGCACTCAGGTTGGCAACACTTACTGTTTGAAGATTAGGTACTGAAGCAAGCTGGGCAGCATTCAGAGTGATGGGGGTACCAGCAACAGCCACCGGAGCAATCTGGGCAATGGTTGTGCCACCACTTGAAGACACAGGGGTAATGGTTAGTTGTTGGGGTAACCCAGCATTTTGAACTTGCAGATTTGAAAGGCTTTGCAGATTCTGAACCTGCACAGTTTGCCAGCTGATCTGTCCTGACGGTGTTAAAGTTGGAGCCCTGATGAGCACCTGAGTTGGGCTCACTGCCTGCAGTTGAACATTCTGCAAAGGCTGCTGCTGGATGGTCTGTATAGTCTGCCCTGACTGGAGCTGAAATGACTGTGGAGGAATGGCCTGAATAATCTGCTGTTGAGGCTGCTGGATCTGTATCTGCTGCAGAATAGGTTGACCTACGATCTGGACCTGTTGAAGAGAACCTGACTGATCCTGGACGTTCTGTAGTCCATTGGACTGAAGCTGACTGGAGCTCTGGGCTTCGGAGTCTGTAGCAGTTGTTTGAGGTTCTTCAGTTGCCTGCTCTGAACTGCTGCCTGCTGTGCTTGTGTATTGGCCTGTTTCTGCAGAGCTTACCAGTGTGTCACTGCTAGTCAGAGATGTTGAGGCAGTGGTTGTAGCGGTGGAAGATGAGGAAGGAGACTCCGGCATGGTACTACCAGAGGCAGAAGTGACAGGTGTAGACGCCAGCTGATTTCCATTGGAAACTCCACTCTCAGTAGACTGGCCAACTTGCCCCGAACTTCCTCCAGTCGCAACGTTGTTAATCACAGGCAAAGCCAGGGTTACCCCACCAATGTTTATAGGTAGCGTTGTTACAACTTGTGCCTGAGTACCAGGAATAGTTTGAAGTTGCAGTGGTATGGAAACACCGGGCCTAATTTGGACTGGAACTGTCTGATTTGCTAAGTTTTGAGCAATAACATTTCCTGAAGCTGTCCTGTTTGCAGTTGTGAGGATAGCTTGATTATTCCCTGCAGGAATAAGTTGAATTTGACCCTGTATGTCTTGTAGGCCAGTAGCATTGGATGGATTGATTTGACCTTCCGTTGTCTGAATCTGTGGAATCACTTGGTACTGGACACTACCACTTGGATTCTGTACTTGAATGACTTGGAATTGTCCAGGGGTCGTTGTAGAAGAATTGCTTGATTTGGTTTTTGAAGGAGATGTACTTCCATTGTTACTGCTGGAGGGACTTGCTGCGCTTGAGGCAGCAGAAGATCCTTGTTGAGCAACATTATTTTCTTTTGAAGCAGAAGGAGCAGCAGCAACGAGCTGCCAAGCATTTCCAGCAAGCTGAGTTGTTACCAATTCCAATTGCTGTGGCTGATTCTGAAGCTGCACCAAACCTTGATTTGGGTCTATAATAATCTGCTGCTGTCCAGTTCCTTGATTCTCACCAGGAGTTCCTATTTTGCTGCAAGTGGCTGCTAGCAAAGCGAGAGGTGAAGGCTGAGAATCCTATCCATAAAAAGAGAAACCAGAAAGGATTCAGGACAAGAGTGCAAGTATGAAGCATCAGAAGTCAGCATTAACATTTGCACAGGAAGCCAAAAAAAAAAAAAAAAAAGGTGCTTCTGCCTAGAGACCAATGATACAGCTCTGAATAAGGAAGTATGAATTGCTGTAAATGATCTTTAAACATAGTGCTCTTAAAAGTCTCTAATTATAAGTGATTATGTGACAGCCAAGACCTCAACTGCATCATCAATTCAGTCTTTTTTGCCCCTCAAAATAAAGAAAAAAATTTAAAATGCTTCTATTACATGAAAAGCAGCTGATCACTGCAAAATGCAACCAAACAAACATGTCCAGGCAGTAAAAACACTGCACCCAACCAACTGTGTTTCATCCAACCCAAAGAAAGATGCCCTGAGCAGGAAATGCTGTTAGCTGAACATTTCATTTTAAATGCTAATAGTTTGGGCACTTCCCTATTCGGGTGTGTGTTCTTTACCTGTGAGCCTCCAGTTTTCCCTTTTTTATTATTATTGTTGTTATTCTCTGCCTCGGGAGATTTCTCTCCCTCTGTGGGCATAGTTTCCTCCTTCTTTTGATCTGCAAAAATATCAAGTGTAACAGGTTAATTATTCACCTTCATTTATACAATAGCAAAACCTACTAGCATATCCTTTTCGGTTCCCAGCTTGCCGCTTTTGCCGCTTCATAAAAACAACAGTACAAATCATTATTACAAAAGAACGAGTCCTAAGAAACGTGGTTTGAAACCCAACCCATGGGGGCTGGAGAGTTAACACCCAGAAAGGGGAGGTTTGGTTTCCTCTCCCAGAGACAGCAGGAAAAAACCACCCACAACCCTCCTCCTCCTCCTGCCCCCTAAAGCATCGGCGGCCACTCAGTGGCCGTCGATGCTTTAGGGGGCAGGAGGAGGGTTGTGCATGGGAGGGAAAGAGGGAGGAAAAGAGGAATGAAGGAGGGAAGGATGTGCACAGGAGGGAGGGTTAGCGAAGAAAGGGGGAATGGAGGAGGGAGGTACGGAGGAGGCAAGCCGGAGGGGCAGGCAGGAGAGGAGAAGAAAGGGGGCATAAGAGGAAGCAGCACGGATGGGCGGAGGGGCAGCGAGAGAAGAGCGGGGTAAGAAGGGGGAGAACAGAGGGAAGAAAAGGGGGAACCCGGGAGGGCGGGATAGAGGGGGGATGAAGGGTGGAGGGAGGAGCANGGTGTGCACAGGAGGGAGAGAGGGAGGGGGTTACATACCGCTCATCCCGCATTAATGCCCCGCTGAGGCGCCGCTCTAGGGGGGAGGAGAAGGAGGAGGAGGAGGCGGAGGGTGG
>WBNO01032957.1:13149-114260 GCA_013400575.1 Peucedramus taeniatus
CCGGTGGCGCCCGCCCTCCTCGCGCGCTCCTAACTGACAGCGCGCGGGAAGCCCCCGAGCCGCCGCTTCCCCTGAAGCGCGGCCCCCGCGCCCGCTCCCCCGGCTGCGCAAGGAGCGGGGAGGAGACGCCCCCCCGGCTTCCCCACGGCAGGCAGGGCCTGTTCGCTCTGCCGCCTCTGTGCTCCTTTGTAAGAGCCTTCCGCGCCAGCCCTCGCCTGCGGGCGGGGGAAGGGAGGCTCGGGGATTGCGTCCACACCTGCTGCGTGGAGGCGGGAACTGTTCCCTCCCTCCTCATTGGCTCGACTGCACCGGCCGGCACACGCGGCACGCCGGGATATGTAGTTCTGGGCTGACGGTGGCGATGAGCGCGCATGCGTGGCGGCGGTGCCCGGCAGGTGCCTCCGGCGCGGTTCGGGGCGGGTTAGCCCGGAGCCCTCAGCGCTCAGCCTCGCTGAGCCTTCACAAAGCGGGAGTCAGTCCCCGGCACGCTGTGCTGGACTAAGCTGGTTCTTGCTGGATTAAAACCAGATGAATTACCGTGGTGCTGTTGTTTCCCCCCGATGCTTGTGCCTCTGTTCCTGCGGCTTCGGCCCCGCTCAGCCTGACAGCTCTGGAGCGATAGCTGGGCAAGCCGCAGCTGGTCGTGGCACCTGTGTGGTGCTAGATATGGTAGATCTACAATAACCGCCTCCATGGCAAAGCCTGTTAGCCTTACTCAGATTTGGAAAAAAAAAAATTAGTGCACCGGTGCAAATTTTGTCGGTTTAAATTTTCTATACTGTATGCCCAATTTGTTTGTCAAGTGCAAAATCGCCCACCTCCATGATGATTAGTGGTACTGGGCACCTCTCCTACAAGCGAAAGCTGAGAGATTTGGGTTTTTTCAGCCTGGAAAAGAGAAGGCTTAAGGGTTGACCTTTTTGCAGCCTTCCAGTACCTAAAGGCAGCCTACAAGAAAGATGGAGAGAGCCTTTTTGCAAGAGCTATTTGTAGTGATAGGACAACGAGGGTACGGCTTCAGTCTGAGAGTAGGTTTAGATTAGATACTAGGAGGAAATTTCTTACTGTGGAGGGGGGGAGACGCTGGCACAGGTTGCCCAGAGGAGTTGTGGATGCTCCACCCCTGGAAGTGTTCAAGGCAAGGCTGGATGGAGTTCTGAGCAACCTGGTCTAGTGGAATGAGTCTCACATGACAGAAGGGTTGGAACTAGATAATCTAAGTTCTCTCCCTATGCAGGCCATTCTATTATTCTGTGATAAGTCAAAGACAAAAGTGCCAAAGCAGCTCTTTACCAGCTGTTCAACAGTTTCATCCTTCAGAGGGACGAGGCCACCAGGTTTCTGTTTTCTAAAAAGACAATCTTCTTGTGTCTCAGCCACTGTGGTGTGGTTTTATCCCCAGAGCATTGCTCCATGCTTTTGAAAGGGTTACCCACTGTAGTAGTGAAAATGAAAAACTGTGTTCCTGAAATTGGCCCATTTCCTAACAATGTACCAAAGAAAGGTACACAGAATATCACACATAACATAGTTAAGATTCCTTATTTGTTTTCTACAGTGTAAATGTATTTTCACTGCTTGCTCCCCCAAACTGTTCAGCCCAGTTGTTGTGAACTGGGATTCTGAGGACATCCCACTGTTGTGCTTTTAAGGAATGTAATTAAAGCTTCCTTCTTTCATCTATAAATTCCCCAAAACTGCTTGAATTCCTGCTCTGTCTTCATGGCAATTTTTTTTTTCTTTCACAGCAAAAACAGTTGGGATCATGACCCTACAAATGCTAAATTATTTGTGTTAAGACAAGCGTTAGTAGCTCACAATTTACAGCTCAGGCAAACCCAGTGCCTCCTAGTCAGTGCCAGGGAGCAGCAAGACCAGGACTTCCTCCTTAGAGAGTCCACTGCCAAGGCAGGGCAGTGCCCTCCTGGTCAGGGCACCACCCCTCACATCCATTCAGGTTTGAGGTAGTGACAGGACTTTCTGGTGATCCAGTGGTCATCAGACAAGCAGGAGACTGGGCCACCTCCAGTACAGGGCCAAGGCTGAGCCCATGAGAGCTGCAGCCCCAGGACATTGTGTGGGAGTGTATGGTCAGGCTGCTCAGAGCATCAGAGCTTTTCTGTGCACTCAGCTCTGGGTGGCAGAGTATGGGGCACCTCCTGAAGGAGGGCATGTAGGAAGAAGAGGAAAATGTGCCATCAAGGTAACTCTCCTTTTTTTTTTCTTTTTTTTNTTTTTTGTTTTTTTTGTTTTTTTTGTTTGGGAGAGATTGAGGTTTTAAGTCCTATACAAGCTTTTAAACTTTTACTGGATTTCCATCTGAGGCTGCAGGTAAAGTGCTTTTGAAAAATTTGCTCTAGGGTGCAAAGAGTAAAATCTGTCTCAACTCAGTAAGTGATTGAAGTGACAGATAAAAGATGGTGGTGGTGGTGTAGGTGGTTTCAGTAGGGGCACCATGATTTTCTTTTATTTTTTGCCATCCAAAGTTACTCCTATACCACCTACTCTTTCCCAAATTCCAAGTGTCACTCTTGCTCAAATTCCTTCTGCCAGCTTAAGCTTTCTGAGTCTGCCCCTTTCAGCATTGTTCCCACATAAACCAGTACCTTCCCTTTGCACCTTGACACAGTTGTTCTCTGTGGGCTTTGATTGAAGTCAGCAGTAGTCACCTGTTGAGTTATATGAAAGAAGGATCTGTTCTGAGGATGTGTGTCTGTTGGCACAGGAGTTCCAACTGCTAATGGGGATCTATGAAAGTAAAATATCAGAAATGGGAAAAAAATAAGCAAAAGGCTTTCATTACTGCTTCCTGTCAGGCTCAGAACTTTAGAAGTGTGTTGTCACCCAGGAAAAGAGCACAACATGGAAATGTGTGGGTGAGCAGAGACCCACTGAAATATGAGGTTCCTGGCAAGATGTAGCTCAGGCATAGTATCACATGAGGGTGGCTGGCATGCACAACAGCCCAAACTAAGAAAATCCACTTAATGCTGAGTCTCTATTGCTTTGTGTCTCTCACAGTGTGTATATATTTTAACTACAAAGAGCTTAGCTCCTTGTTTTTGATACTTTAATTATCCTTTCTCTCTATCCATATGTGCAGTTTTTTGTCTGTCTTGTTTGGCAGTTCTTCTATGTTTTGTTCCTGTTTTCCTAATATTTAATTTTCTTTATTTTCTCCAACTTTTTCCTGTGTGAATTTAATTCCCTGGGTCTTGCTTTTCCCTTTATTTTTTGCTTCTTTCTTTCCTTGTTTTAATAGCCACACATTTCTCCACCTCAAAAATATTCTCTCATCCCAAATCCCCACCTGTTTGTTGCATTTTTTTTTTCTTTTTTCTCCCCTTTTAAGCTCCCAAACTCTCTTCTTCTTTATCACTTCTGGCTTGCTCTTTAAGCTGTCTTTAGGGTTCATTGATTTTTCACCTAGCACACTGACTGATATTTTTGAACCTATTTAGGCATGACTCTCTAGAGCACAGTGGGGCTTGTGAAGCTGAACAAAACAACATCAAATATCCTTACAAAGGGGGAAAAAAAAGAGGGGGCGTGAAGGAGGAGGGAAAGACAACTGTCTGCGTGCTCCAGTTTCATTGGTTCCCTTCTCTACTCTCTGCCAGCACTTGCATAGGTTGCATTTGGACAGAGAGAGACGAGAGGCCGGCAGCTGCAAACAGCAGAGACAGTAATGACATGGTGGCTTCACAAAACTGTAAGTCCAGTTGTAGGGGAGCTTGTATTAGATTAAAAATGCTGCAACCCTCAGACACAAGGTGCTGAACTACTATAAGACCACACTGTTTGACTGAAGATGGGGGTGGTGGTGAGAATATTTATATAAATATATGAAGGAGTAATTTTTGTCTGCCAGGATTGTGTAAGATCAAGTATCAGATAACCATATTTCTGAATGAAACTTATTATTTGCCAGCCCAAAGGCTGTTTTGCCAGTTCTTTCATGTTCCCTTTGTGCTCATGGTGCTGCTTTGCCATGGAACTCAAATGTTTCCCAAGAAATATATGCAGGTTTAGGTGTATATTTACTCTTATACATCTGGTGGTTTTGTTGTAAACTGTCTCAACTCCATCAACAGCAACTTTGAAGAATTTGGTGATGGGGTAGTGCTACTGATCAGACAGAGCCTGGACCAGAGCCACGGTAGAAATCGTGTACTTGGCAAGCAAGCCCTTCGGCATTGTTCCACATGATCCCACGTGAACCAAGCAAGAGGTATTTAACCTACTTGGATTCTGTGGAAAATATCTATTGACGACACCATGGGAACTTGAGCAATTATTTCTTTTGTAGCATCCTCTCTTTGTAAATGCATCAGCCTGGGGAACCTCAGACAGCACAGGACTGGATTAAGAATCCTGCCTTCAGGAAGACAAGCAGTAAAAATGGATACTTCAGTTCTGGTTGCCATGGCCCTAACCTCTTCAGGCCTGAAACACAAAGCTTCTCTTCCTTGTACTGCATTTCATTGCACCTGCTTCTCACTCACCTGATGTTCTCCTAGGATTTTCTCATGTCATTACTGTGTTGCAGTTACTATGAGAAAGCAGGTATGTCTCAGGCACTAAATCAAACACTTATTCTAAACAGGTTTTATGCAGCTCTAGACAGGGCCCATGCACTCTCCACTCTGCTACCATATCAGCTCTGACCATTGGATGACATTGTATCAGACACTGTGAAAGTGAGCTTTTAGCTTAGGAAGGGAAAGTGAAATCTACCTGACACTACTCAAGACATCAGACTTTGTTTCTTGTCACAGTAACAGGTGACAACTTCAGTCCAGGACTTCATCATATCCAAGGACACAGTGTAGAAATTGACTTCAGGACATTCACTGAGGAGCTTCCCTTACTAGGTCAAAAATGTGTTTTTCGAACACCCAGAATCATGTCATCCAGCATAGAGATGATCTGCATACCTTAATGGAGTGATAATTGTCTTCTGTATTCTTTTCTACGCCAAATCTATCACAAGTTTGAAAACTAAAATCAAGTCTTGCCCAAAGTATGTTTGAACTCAAGGAGTTATTTGATTCCATTTGTCATTGCTATGAAGTATTTTTGGCTTCTCTCCTCCTGTCCCAAGCTTTCTGTCAGGTGTAAGTCTCTGCAGACATCTTGCCTTCTCCTTTCTCCCAAGCCAGAGAGCCCCTGTTGGCTAAGTGTGGGACATACCCTACCATCATCAGTCCTAGATTAAGTAGGGAAGGAAAAACCTTGAGATGTAGCTCTTTCGGATGAGGAGATAGATACCCTTAAATATGAAAAAAAAAAAAATTAGGAAAGCTATGAGTAGAATAAAGTCTGTCAGAAAATCAGGGACTTTTCTTTGAGTTAGACAAATACACATAGCCAGAGACCACTTAAAAGTATTTAAATCAGTAACTGAAAAGGCCTTAGTGAAGATTGCCAATGTATGAGCTCATGGGCTTGACTGTCAGGGTACAGGCACAGTCCCCAGTGGCTCTGATGGATCAGTCTGTAGATGTCAGTGTGCTGGGAGCTTGAGGGATCATAGTCTTCTTGTGCCAGCATGGCCAGGAGAGAGCTGTGGGACACCCAGATACCGTGCACCTTCCTGTATCACCTAACCCTGACCTTGTCTTCCATGGTTGTTACAAAAGCTTGCAACACAGTGACTCCTTCCTTATGATCTAGAGGGTGGAGATCTGAACTCGTGTATGTGGTGGTTTAACACCAGCCAGCAACTAAGTAACACTCAGCTACTCACTCATTGCCCCTGACCCCCCGGGGATGGGGAGGAAGAACTGGCTTTACATAAGAACAGTTTAATAATGAAAATAAAACATTAAACATTATACATCAAACACAAAATAAAATATAACCATCATAATAATAATAGTAATAATGAAAAAGTTGGCCACAAAAAGAGAGAAAAAAAAATAAAACCCGAGAAAGACAAATTATGCACAATACAATTCCTCACCACCTATTGACCAACATCAGTCCAACCCTGAGCAGCAGTTGTCTCCTGTCAGCTCCATCCATTTTGGTTTTTTGTCCATTTATGTACTGGGCATGGTATTCTGTGGTATGGAATATCCCTTTGTCTGGTTTGGGTCAGCTGTCCTGGCTGTGCTTCTTTCTGGCTTCTTGTGTACTGTTCACTAGCGAAGCTTGGGAAACTGGAAAGTCTTTGATTTAGAGTAATTATTTCTCAGCAGCACCTAAAACATCATTTTGTTATCAACATTATTCTCATACTAAACGCAAACCCCACAGTACTGTAGCAGCTACTAGGAAAAAAAAATTAACTGTATCTCAACAGAAGCCAGGATAGCGGGGAGAACTTTTTCCCCGTCAGTGACCCCATGAGGATGTATCCAAGTCTACTACGAATTTCTATCAAAATAGTTGTTTTAATTTCCTAAATAACCTTGCTTGCTGTTGATTTTCCAGTCCTAAAATGCTGCCAGGGCACTGAGATAGGGGAACTGTGCTTTGGGTCTCTGCATGACTAGTTATTTCCTTACTTGCTCAACAACATGCTTAGACACTAGTCTTGTCACCAAAAAAAGGGCTGAACTTATTATCATTAATATTTTACTTCTCATTCTAGAAATCTCTTTTTACTGTTGAGCTGCCCCACCTGCATTTGCAGAACTCCTCTCACAGAGCCAGATATGATGCTCAAAAAGATCCTGTCATTGTCATCACTGATTATATATGACTACACAGAAAGTTGTGTCTGATGTAACCAACTTTGCACTCTCATTTTATGTGGCCCATTGTGTACAGTAAACTCTTCTGGCTCAGGAAGTCTGCCTGCATCTGTGCTGCCACTGACAGCACTGCTGTCCTGCCCACATACATGCTTTTTGCTCAGTTCATCTTTCAAAAATGGAGACTCTGTGACGGCATTTTATATGAGTTGTTTAAAGTTGTTCAACTTAAACAGTTCAAAGACACAATCACCCAATATGCTGAGTTAGAAGGGACCCATCAGGATCATTGAGTCCAACTCATGGACTCATGACCCATCTCACCTATTCCTTGCAGTGAAACCAGGCTGGCAGTTTACAAAGTACCAGAGGATGGGAAAGCGGGATGAAGTTCAACCAGGATACTAGTTAACATGCCTGTAATACATATAGACATAAACAGGATACCCTGTGTTCTGTGTTATTTTCAATTTGTAATCCAAATTTTGTACGTGGTACCAGTGACCCAGTTCTGCACAGGTCTTGTATTAATAAATGTAGATGAAAGCTGCATGAGGGACATGTCAATTATGATGTTGGCTCTTGTTTGAGAAAATCAATGAATGTACCTGGAAATTCAAGTCTACAGGTGCAGCAGATGGAGGGGGGAATGGGAGGTAGATTTTTTCCTCCTTGAACTCTAATAGAAAAGAAAACAGATGAAGCAAGCACATTCCAATCTCAAATTTATTTTCTAACATCGACTCTTCAATAGGATACAGTTTTACTGTCATGAAACTTCTGAGGAGAGGGAACTGAGAACATGAGCCATAGACTCAATTTTTACCTAGCTCCAAGTCTCAGTGCATTTTATTGTAGAAGAATAACCCTCGCAAAAGAAGTGCACTAACAAGGGTCCAGACAGAAGTAAACTTGTAGTAATAGATAATTTCAAGTACCCAGGATTAATGGCTCAAATACCACTGAAGGATATAACTAAGAGTAGCAAATTCTTGTTACCACAAAGGACTGATTTAAGCAGTAGGTGGCTTTGCTGGTGCGCAAGAGATTTAGTCCTAAGTAACAAATGAGATCTGATTTAAGAAGTAATTATAGCTGACTCTCTCTGTCACAGTAGCTGCAAGATAGTGAAGATTAGTGTAGTAATCTTAACTGTAGAATGGGTGTCCACAGGCATAAAACAATGAAATCAAAGGCAAAGTATTTTAGAAAATAAAATCCTTAAAATCAACCTGGTAAATATTTAACTACACTATAGTATAATGATTAAAAGAGCAAACATTAGATAGTTTATTTGAGTAATAAATAAGCCTATAGAGTTAAAAGCAGCCCCCATGATGCCAGGGGAAGCATCAAGAACAGTGTCATCTAAATTCTGTAGCTGATGAATGTGTCAGAGAGGCTCTGTGAGGAAATGTAAAATTCAAGTGGTCAGAAATAAATCCGAAAGAAGATAAATATTTGGAATCAAAGACCTGTAGGCATCAAGAGATGCATTAAGCTGTCTTGAGAGAATGGATGGAAGTCAGCAAGGGATATAACCTCAGCAGATGTTACTGTTTAAAACAGTAACCAGTAAAGCAGACCACCAGGGCATGGATTTCTGAAAGGCAAGTCACTGCCAGAAACTGTCATGAAACTATTTAGTACTAAAAAGAAATAGCTAATTTAAGCAACAACTTTCTGTTTCTTTGAGACTCCTTGTTGGGGGTTGGATCTGTTTCTTTTGTGTTTGTGGAATTTTTTCCTGATGGTTTGCTAGGTAACTGATTGCTGGGTACTTTATGGATACCTGACTTACACAAAGGAGGCAGCAGGTTTCTCTGGGTTGAACAGCAGTGAACAGCAGTTTGGTCCGAGGACACCGCTCCGAAAGGGCTGGAGTACCAGGGGACCCTGCTTGTTTTCTCTCTCTCCACTGGATTTCTCTCCAGAGGAAGACTGAACACATTTTTCTTCACCATTGGACTTTCCTACAGGACTATTTCACTTCATAGAACTGCATTTACTGCTCAAGGAGGATTTCATCTGGACTGCTTTCACCACCCTGATATCCAGGGTGTCAGGTCACATCCCTGACTCTGTCAGGGCATTTTCTGAGGTTTTGTTGTTTCTTTGTTTTTTGCTTGTCTCTCAGTGCTATTACATTTGTATTTGTCTTTGCTTTGTCTAATATTCCTAGTAAAGAACTAGGAATATTCCCACTCCCAAATCTTTGCCTGAGAGCCTACAATTGCAAAATTATAATAATCTGAGGGAGGGGGTTTACATTCTCTATTCAAAGGGAGATTCCAGCTTTTGCTGGCAGGTACCTGTCTTTCAAACCAAGACACTCCTACTTTTGTAATAAAAGTAGCAAGAATGAAAATCCAGCAGGATCCGCTGTTTGCCTCTTCATTAAAGGAATGGAGAAACTCTGATGAGCATTTTTCTAACCTCTCCTTAGAAAGCTGAATGGTGGAGATTGTACCTCAGTTTTTTTGTGACCTATTTCTGCCTGTAGCTATCCTTAGAGTCAGAAGGTTTTCCTGTTTTATCCAAAACCATTCCAGCTGTGGTTAAAGCCAGCAAGGTTCTGTCCTGCCTTCAGTGTCATGAAGCACAATCATGAAACGGGATCCCTGCTTTTCAGGAATTTCTACATATTGGAAAGTTGAGATATCACCTCCACATCTGCCATCAGCCCCTATTTTTTAGAGCAAATATTACCTCTCCCTTTTTCAATCATTTTCCATATTTTAAACCATTTTTAAAGTACTTTATGTACTATTGTATTAGACTACCCCAAACTGAGGCTTCTGGAAGGTGAGTTAAGAAAAACAATTACTAATCCTGCCTTACATATAACATATCTATTAGAATGTCCCAGGATGAGTTTTTCTGTTTTTCCATCAGCATGGTATCATTGATTCTATCCAATATGTGGTTTATTGTAACAGCCAGGTCTCTTTCTACAGAGCTGTTAGTATTTTCAATTTTGTGTTTATGCATTTGATTTTCTTCTAGCCTCAATATAGTACTTGGTACTTGTATTTATTGAGTTTAATCTTATTGATTACAGACCACTTCTCCTGTTTATCAAAGTCATTTTGAGTTCTAATCTTTCAGCTCCCATGCACCCCTTTTCTTTGGCTTTTTTTTTTTTTGAGTGTGCTCTCCATTCCATCAACCAAATCATAAGAGAAAATTTTGTGTTGTATCGGATTTTGGCCAGACCCTAGCAGAATTCTGTATTATATATCCTTTCTATTTGAAAACAAAATATAAATAAGTCTAGGAGTATTTTCTGCAAGCAATTATGCACATATTGTGCACAGCAAGTTAGCCCAGAACAAAAGGTTTCTGTACCCTGCTAAGGAGAATGTCAAGTAAGGTATTGCCCAAAGATTCCCATAAGTCAATACACATCTCTTCTACTGCCTTTTTTGCTACGAGCTAGATAATCTGCTAAAGAAAGAAAATGCAGCAGTTTATCAAACTTTTTTTTTGCAACAAATCTTTCCTGCCTCTTTGTTTTTCACTGACCCTCCAGGTGCTTTAAAAGTGTCAATTTAATAATTTATTAGAGTATTGTTCTTGATGTTGAAATGATGTTGACTGCTGATTTTTCCTTTCTGAAGATGATATTTTATTCTCTCCTATTCAGACTACCTGTTGTTCAAGAATTCTTGAAAACAGTGATCGCAGTGCAGTGTTATAAATGTTTTCATTCTAGGACCACTTCAAAGAAAATATCTGAGGTAAATATTTAGATACTGTGTGAACATAAAAATTGTGTCTCTGTTCTCAATATTAATATTTGACACTTGCTTCAAAAGGGGAAAATTATGTTAACACTTTAAAAGACAAAATTTGCAAGACAGAAAATTACGTAAAATAACTATTCAGAAGGAAAGTTGTGTAACTACTTTATTAGTATTCTTTGTAGCTTTAAGAGACTTTTCCTTTTAAATATTTCTGAAGCTTATTAGGAGAAGCTAGTTAGTTACTTACTAATTTTCTCTATCCAAACTGCATTATAATAAATTACTGGTTGCCAAATTGCTTCTTTGAAATAAGTCAGTGGCAAAAAGAATTAAAACGTGAACAAAAAAAGAACAGAGGTAGTGAGCCATAGAAATATTGAAATACACTGTATTTACACACAACTGGCCATTTTTATCCCCTTACCCCTCAATTTTCCCACTCTTGCTCCTCCCCAAATCACCTAAAAATCTCCCTTTTCCTGCCTCTGGATCCTCCCCTAAACCTTATGTAGTAAATCCTGTGCAACTTGAGAATGCTTTTCTCCTTTCTTGAATGATGTATCCCACCCCTAGGTAACACCTTTTCTTGGTCTGAAAGGGGATCTAGAGAGCTGCTTGCTTGCAGCACCTTGTCATGATGGCTTTTCCACCTGGACACCGGGTTCCTGCTGGGACAGTCCAGCCTGAATAAAGTGTTTGTTTCTTGGTAGTCCTTGGTTCAGGTTGTGCTGTGGCCAGCAGGACCAGGGCAGTGATTGTCCCCTCATACTCGGCACTGGTGAGGCCACACCTTGAGCTCTGTGTTCAGTTTTGGGCCCCTCACTACGAGAAAGACATTGAGGTGCTGGAGAGTGTCCAGAGAAGGGCAACAGAGCTGGAGAAGGGTCTGGAGTGCGTGTCCTATGTGGGAGCTGGGGTTGTTTATTCTGGAGAAAAGGAGGCTCAGGAGGAAGCAGTAAGGTTCCTGAGAGGAGACTGTAGCCAGGTGGAGTTCAGCCTCTTTTCCCAGCTAATCTGGTATAGGACATGATGAAAAGACCTCAAGTTGCACCAGGGAAGGTTTAGTTTGAATATGAAGAAAAATTTCTTTGCTGAAAGTGTTACCAAACCTTTAAACAGGCTGCCCAAGAAAGTGATGGATCACCATCTGTGGAGGTATTTGAAAGACATGTAGATGTGACACTTAAGGACATAGTTTAGTGGTGGACTTGTCATTGCTGGGTTAACAATTGGACTCAATGATTTTACAGGTCTTTTCCAATGTAAATGATTCTTTGGTTGTATGATTCTAGGTTCCTGCCTGCTACTCTGCCTTCCCTTTACTCCTCTGGACTTGTGGAAATTGGTCCTCAGCGGTCTGGTGGCTTCTGTCTTCTGGGTCTGAGGGTAGCCCAACAGGGTATAATTTGGGTTCCCCATCCTTCCAGTCTCTCTCTGAGCATCTTTGTGAGTGTGCAGGTGAGCTTTATCACAAAACTAAATAGTTCTTCTGACACAGGTAGCAGTCCAGATAATAATAAACCCAACAAAAACCCCAAGCCACCCCTCTTCCAACAAATAGTTGTAACCTTTCAATAGTAACTTCTTTCTGTAACTAATTTTTGTTAGTGAAATTTAAACCTCTCTAGAGGAAAGCACCCAGTTGCTGTTGGCCTTGTAAATGCATGTAGTTGATGCTATGAGTTGTGGGAGGGAGGTGATTACTGGAATCTGTTCCTTCTTCTAAGGAAAAAATATCAGAAAAACAGTAAATAAAATGTGCCATTTTACACTGGTCATGCTTTTGTGTTTTCTTTAGTGATTTTCTTTTTACCTTGCTTTTGAGTTAAGTTATGATGGAAATATAAGAAGTGATTTCTTTGATGATGATCATGATGATGAAGAGCTTAATGGAGATTGCCAAGACTCACTTCCAAAGAGTTAAAAGTCACATTCTAAATCATAATAAAATTCTTCTCTTTTCATCAAGTTTCAGTTATTATGTGAGGGAAAAAAAGGGAGTTGCTTTTGAATACTCCTTGGAATTACGTGGTGCTCAAAGAAGGTGTCGCTAAGAAATTGCAGAGTTCAAGTTTTTCTTCTTAGTAGAGGAATGTGGCCATGAACAGTTCTCCATCTGCCTTAGAAGAACACCTTCATTTATAGCTGTACATTTAAATTTGTATCTTAGAGCACAGACAAAGTTGCCTGTCATGAAAGACAGCTTTCCTAGGCAGTGAATTTGTTGTACGTTGAAATAAGCACCTCATAGAAGAGGACAGAACCAATCTGACACCATGCAGCCCATTCATGTTAGTCTTCACATGAAGAACTACTAATGATGTCAGAGTTATGTCTCCTGTAACAGTGGATAACAACTCTGCACTGGCTAGATGCCTTTTGCTGCTCTCTGAGCTGAACAGGAAATCTAGTTCATCTCATGTGGTTTCCTGATGAAATACGTACTGGCAATGACAAATGTATGAGTGCTGCTAAATTCAGTTGCTAGATAGTGAAAGATTCTTGGTGGTTTTTTTTGTTTGCTTTTTTTCCTACAATGAAACATTAAACTTGCCAAACAAATGACTAAAGGTCAACATAAAATATAATATAGAAATTGCTTCTCTCTTTACTTACCTGAAAAATAATAACTAAAACATAATTAAGAGAGAGAGAAAGAGAGAGATTTCTGGTTTAATGTGTATATTTTAGATATTAAAAAATGGAAGATATTTTCACTTAAGAAACATCTGTCCTGAAGTTTCATAAGGGCACCTCACAGCTCTCGAGTAAGCTCTGCATTGGTGCTTAGCTGAGACGACTAAAGAGCATGAATGAAGTGCCAAACTCTTTGGGTCTCCCTCTTTGGGAAGGTATGCATTCAATCACTAGGGAGAGAAAACAGCCAGACAGTGGCTGCTGAAACCACACAGTGGTGCAGGTGAAATATTTGGCTATGAACAGCTAAACTGTTTTGTCAGTTTGGCAATAAATTTTATTCTAAGTAGAATTCCCTAGTCCACATCCAAATGCTGACACTAGCTGATTTTCCTGATTCAAACAGAGAGTGAGAAGGGGAGCAACTGGGATAACCAAAGTCAAACCTGACACCTTCTGTTTCATGTGATCAGTAAATACTTTGTGCAAAGTTCCTGCAGTCTCTGTGTAAAGCTGAGATAGCTGCCACAGCAAAGCAGGTAGCAGCTCTAGAAGCAGAAAACTGGCACGTTGGAGCTTATGCCAGTTTGATCCCTTCTGTATCAGAGTACATATTGTGGATTCTTTATTTTCTACTTTTATTTTCAAAATTATTTTTGTTTTGACAGTTTTAATCTCCTATTTTTAGTTGCAGAAAGACTTCAGAAATATTTAACATCTGTACTTTTTCTCATTTTACTTGTTCTTGATGAGGCTTGTATCAGAAAAGCCATGATCTTTCAAATCATGGTGGTCTATACTGATCTTACTCATCATTGCAGCACAAGCCATTAGCAAACACAGTGCTACACTAACTAATTAAACTCTTCTGGGTTTGGCATTTAGTTTTATGTGCTGATTCACAGCAATGTACTTACTTGTGCTGAGTTCATATGCAGCTGTGTGGCTTCACAACTGCCTTCAGCCAATTTGAGAAGGTACTCTTCCAAAAAGAATGATTCTTCTTCTTGCCCAGGTGTGCATCACCATTGATTTCCTTGTGGTTGTACCAGTGTGGCCATGCAGAAACTCAGAGAAACTCACTTAACCCAACTGGAAAAAACCATCACACAAAAGATATTTTCTCAGCTAAGCTGTTTCATCTGATTGCGGTGATGAAGCAGCACACCCCCAACAGAAAGGGAAGGTGAGAAGATGTGGCCAGGCACAAACTAGAATTGCACCCTTTCAGCAGCAGTGGAGATCAGCTACAGGAGGTATGACACCTTTGCTTCACTGTGGGGTTAGCAGAACACCTCTACACCTATTCTCTTTGCTTTCATGAGGCCCCTCTTCTTTCTCTCCTTTGTAAGAGACTCAGCCATGCTGTGAGGCTGTGCTTGTATCACAGCTGGAAAGAGAGGCATGCTGTTCGGACTCCTGAGCTGCCTTTGCTGGCAGCATGACCCACGTGAACACCTTATAGGTGTTACTTAGCTCAAGTTTCAAGCCCAGACTCCACAATTATCCACACTGGTTTTCAGCTTCAGCCTGTGTACAAGGACAAATTGACTGATGTATTAGGAGGGAAAACCTAAGTAGGAAATGCAAATACGAGAAATTAGTCTGACCTTAGGACACATGGGGCAGAGTTAGTTTAAGTTATACATAGTGAATGAATAAGCCCAGAATGAGGAATGTCTCACAAGGACTCAGCATGAGACATAGTATATGAGCAGCATCAGGACATTTGGTGGCCTCACAGCGATATTATAGCATATCATTAAAGTTTCATAAAATATGTGGATGAGCCTAAAAATAAGCAGGAAGGATGAAACAGTTACCATTCTCAAAGCATTTGTGAAAGTTGATCCCCTGTCTATCATGTTGCCGATGCAGATATTTACAAAGAGAGGCTAATGCTGCTTTGACTGGTGCAACACATTAACACTCCCTGGAGAGCTACTGTGGCATGTGAGACAGGTTGGTCTAGTATCCTCTTTGGCCTTGCTCCTAGACATTTCTCTTAAGCCAAAAGCTGAAGTGAGTGATCAGGCATTACCATTTCACTGGGTTTACAAGTTTCGCAGTACGCTATAATTTGGAGAAGCTCCTTGGCTGGACTTGGATTTCATATTCTTAAAGAATTTCAGGTCTAAAGTATGTCAGCCTTTTTTTAATTTATTTCTTAAATTTTTAAAAAAATATTCTTTATTGCAGGATTTTTTTATTTTTTTTTATAGAAAGGTTCTGACCAGCCCGGTATCTCCCAGTCACAAGTTAATGACCATCATTGCCAATTCTGCTATTTGGCTTCTGAGGAGACGATGCTTATGCCAATAGATGTGTGGATGTGCCGTAGTTTGTGAAGAACCTGTTGGTGTTAGCCCAAGTGTCTGATCTTCTAATTTCAGCAGAAAACCCAAAAATCAGAAGAATGTGCCTGGGATGTGACTCTTCAGCAGACACCAAATGTACTCCTGAGAAGAAGCACTGAAAGTATCACTTTAGTATGAACAAACCTGCCCTACCTACTGACCTTTTTAGCCTATATTTACTATTAATGACACATTAAAGGCAAGAGTCAGCAGTGACTGTAAATGATCTCAGTGGCCAAGAAAGCCTTGCTCCCCTGCCCTTGCTCCCTGTCTTCCTGACCCACGTGTTTTTGTCTCCTCAAGCACCCATCCTTCTTTGTTCCAGTTATAACAGGCTTCATTGTGAATTGACATGACCCACTGCTGACTAAAAGTGGTTCCCAAAAAGACCTCATTAGCTGTGGAGCTGGCATGGTGCAAGCATCAGGAGTGGGTAGTCAGTGCTGGGGCAGAAAGGAAGGGTAAGAAGGGCAGGGAACAGTGTGTGCACCACCTGTGGAAGGGTGTTGATTCGGCTTCCTAGAGCTGTGGAACAATCCCTCAAAGGTGAACAGTCTGTCTTGCAACTAAAGACAGTGAAAATGCTAACTAAAAAGGTTCTGTTAACTCTGGTTAATAGTGTTGCTAAAATTACTAATGAAGGCAAATACTGGAAGGCTCTTCAAGCCTGCCTTTGCTGCAGGTATACCACTGATAATGGAGTAACATGCAGTTGAAACTTAATTGGAACACTAGGGAAAGCTTGAGCTATTTATGGTATTTAATAATTTAATAGTACAAAGTGCACTGATTGTAGTAGTATTATTTTTTCTATTTAATTATTACTTCTATTTCTTAATTAATAGTGTAAGAGTGTATTTTTGTGTAGCACTTTTTTTGTGCAGTTCCCATTTTGCACCAGAATTTAATCAAGATCTTCCTATTGTTTGTAAAAAATGAGTATATTCCAGTATACACACATTCTGAAAAACTGCTTGAGTCTGTAATCCATGAGATCCCTGCAAGGTTCATAAAGGGAATCTTATCACTAAATGTTTATTCCAGGATGCGTAAGAGCCCTCTAATTTTTACATTGTTATGTTTACAACACTCAGGTAAAAACAGAGTTTTATTTCTCCCACTACAGCTGGGATATCAAAGCACAGAGATGTTAAAGTCTGTACTCAAAAAGGTTGTTTAAAATCATGGATCCCACTAGATGACTTGCCTGGAGTGCTAAGAAAAGCTTTTGTGGAACAAGCCCTGAACTTACATCTGCCAAATCCAAGAGGATCTTCCTTACTACTGGACTTTGCTGTCTCACTAAGATTGCAATAAAGAGTTCTTTAAAGCTGGGTTTAGAGTACTTTGTTGAGTGGGAAGAAAGATTTTCTTCTAAGGGAAGTTTTGAATGTAGGTCACAGGAGGACAGAAAGGATATAAAATAGCTGCTGATGCACATGATGGGCTTTATGGGCAAGGAAAATGAAAGCTGTAATGTTTTGGGAAAAATAACATTATTTATGACCTAGTCAGACTAGCCTTACTTTCCAGAATATAGTTTCAATCAATGAACTTTTTATATTTTCATAATGTAGTATTCATCTTTTATTTTGTTTTAATTTTTATTTTGACATTTCATTAATAAAACTGATTTTATACAATGGATTGTATATAGAAAAATGAGTATTCAAGTGTTGTTATTTTACCAATTTCATGAGTAATGTATTTAATGAGTAATGTATTTTCTGTTCGCAATACTTTCTTCTATAGTCTGTATAAATGTGTTATTTATATGTGTTATAATAATAAATTATTCTCTTCAGGATGTTCAGAGTATTTGATTTAATGACTGGAAACTAGTTTTAAATGCTAGAATTAAAAACTGATATTACTGGGTAATCTTGAAACAACAAAGTTATTAAATACATTAAAATTGTCAGAAAGCAGCAATATATTTTTAAAAAGGAAAAACATGTTGGAATTATGCAGTGAGTTTTTTATTCTTATATTGTCCAGGTTAGTACTTTTCCAGTGATTTTACAAATAATGATCTGTTTCCACTGCATTTCATCTTTCTTCCTTTCCCTGATCAGTATTCCTGATAAGACTCACACAAGTAAACACTGACACATTTGAGAAGGAAACAGAGGTTAAAATTTTCTGGGCTGTATTTCCATAACCCCTTTTTCTAACATTTTGCTGTCCCTGGAGAAGGGGAGGTTTTGCTTCTCCTGTGCTCACAGGGCCTCGTTGCAAGCACTGTTGGCTCCTACAAGGGACTTTCTCCTTCTCTCCTAGCTCTAGTATTCATCAGCCCCCTCCCCAGGCCAACTGAGCTCACTGCTCGAGAAGCTCACTGCTCATAGAAAATGTTCTCTTTCCTGTGCCTGTGTGCTGTGTTGCTGAGCTAAACAGGTCACAAAGAGGTGCCCAGTGCTGCCTACATGGTTGGAGCAGGTGCCAGGGGACAGAGAGAAGGGGGAACACAAGGAGTTTTTTTCCCTTTTCTGTGGTAAGGAGTGGTTTCATCAGCACACGCTGCTCAATGAATTTCAGGTTCAATTAGTGAAAAATGAAAGGGTTTTTTTGCTAGGTCAATTATTGTAAAGACAGATAGGGAAAGCCCTAGAGGGACTGTAGCTTCTGAGTGATTCCCAGTGGAATAAAGACCATGGCACTGGTCGTTAATAACAAAGGCATTGTGTTGATATAGCATTTAATATGGTACTGAATTAGCCAATAAGAAGTTTCAGAAATTGTTTGATCAGCTTTATTCTGAAATGATTTAGCTGGAGATACTCTAATGAAGAATTTTTTACAACAAGAAATGCCTTTTTTTTTTTTAATGAGGCTGTCCCATATTTCCTAACAGAAGTGATTTTTAGTTCTCTGAGATTCTGTTAATGTACACACTAACAGCATCAGCTCTTCACAGTAGCCTAACAAAGTTTTGAAGATTAAGCAAGTCTTCTCCCAGGAGTCTCACTACCTATTGAAGGTAGGGTTCAAAGCACAGTGTGCACCTACCAAGTTGTATTCCTAGTCCCTGGATAATACTGAGATAATTACATAGCTGGTGCTCAGAGCAACTGGGAAATTGAAATTGTGAAAAAGCAGAGATATTTTTCAGTGTCTTTAGCTTCAATCCCACATCAAATGACATGGCTTGTTCCGTCCAACCCATATGCTAGAAACAGCAGCTCCTTCATCTCCTTCCAAACTAGCCTCTCATCACTGCTCAGAATGATAAGGTGTTTGTAACTTCAGTGATAAATGTTAGGTATACGTCAGTGAATGCATGAAAACAAGCCAAAGCAGAGCCAAAGTTCTGCTTCATTCAGCCTGGAAAAGAGGTTTCACAGTGACCTAATTACAGCCTCCTAGTACCTGAAGGGAACAGACAAGAGAGACAAAGAGGGACTATTTACAAAAACATGTAGTGATGGGACAGGGGGGAATGGATTCAAAGGGAGTAAGTTTAGACTAGAGATGAGAAAAAATTATTTTCTGTGAGGGTGATGAGACATGAGAACATGTTGCCCAGAATAGTTAAGGAGGCTCCATCTTTGGAAGTGTTTAAGGCCAGGTTGGATGGCACTCTGAGCAATCTGATCTGGTGAAAGGTGTCCCTGCCTATGGATAATGGTCGGAATTAGATGATCCTTTAGGTCCTTTCCAACAGAAACCAATTTCTATTTCTATTATTTCTATTTCTATTTCTATTTCTATTTCTATTTCTATTTCTATTTCTATTTCTATTTCTTTCTATTCTATTCTATTCTATTCTATTCTATTCTATTCTATTCTATTCTATTCTATTCCCTCCAAGGGAGGTGGTAAATCATGGTGGATCATCCATCCCTGTCAGTGTTGGGGCATTTGAACAATGCTGTTAATGATGTACTCTAAGTTTGGGTCAGCGCTGAAGTGGTCAGGCTGTTGGACTGGATGATCTTTGTAGGTCCTTTCCAAATGAAGTAGAAAATAAATGAAACAAAGCACCAGTTTAGAACAGCTGATCACCTGAGTCTCATCTGTCTGTCTGGGCCCTTGCACAATGGGCTGTGGAAAGGTGACCTGCTCTTTCCACAGGTCAGTCCCTTGGCCCCTTCCAGCTAGCTTCCCTGCCAACTGCACAGAAGGCACAAGAAGGAGTTAGGTTTACAAATAGATATCTTGTCCAGATCCAAAAAGATTATTTTGCATTAATGAAGTACTGTTGAAAAATGAGCACTTTTCTCTTTTAAATGAAAGTAAAAAGTAACAGTTATTTGAGAGGATATTAAAGCTAAGAAGTGCATGTTTCAGGAGACTGTAAGCAATGTCACTTGTGGCTGTCAGACACCTTAAATATCTGTGATTAAGCTTGAACAGGAGGAATGACAAGTGTGGCTTTTTAAAAGAAAAAAGTCAGTGGTTTTTCTATTCAGTGCTGAAGAGATAGGATCCAGTACTTTGGCGTTGAACAGGAGCTATTTTTCTGTATGCCTGATTGAAAGGAAGAGTGAATGAAGAGAGAATGACAAGCTCAAACCCCAGATCCTTCTGTTAGCTTACTCAGGTGGAAAAAAGAACAATTATTATTACGAAGAAGAAAGTTACAAGTATATCAGATTGCAAATAACACAAAAGGTTATTCTCTAATGACAGACAGCAAAGCCAACTTACCAATATTTTCTAGAAATATTATGTTTTAATTTTATGTGGCAGGTGCTTCAGAGAATATCAAGACCACTTTCAGTTACTTCTTCAGTGGCTATAAAAGCACCATCTAAACACAGAGAGATTGAGCTAACCATGTTAAAAACCACAAGCTTGAGGTGTGTTTAGTTTCACTGTACTCTGCATAAGGCAATTATGAAGACTTTTTACTTAGAATAATTCTTAATTTTGTTAGTGCTTTCATGCTTTATTCAAGCTAGGACATACTCTCCAAAGTAGTTTAGGCTTAGAGTAGTTCTGATCCCAGCCTGGATTTTGGGATAGGCTCTGATTTGCTGCATAAGTAAAACCTGTTCAGAGTCAGTAGGCGTGTAGGGCTTTCTTGTAGCTTCCCTTAATAACCTGTCTATACTGCTCAGGCCAAATGCAAAGGAGCATCAGAAGTCATAGTCATTTGTTGTAATTGTAGTCTTGAGTAAGGAGGTGGAGGTGGCAGAAGCTGAAAGATGAGGAAGTGGCCAGGAGAGAATGAGACATGCAGTGATGTGGCCCTGCAAAACTGCCATTGATGCAAATGCATCACAGGACTCTTAGTAACCACAGTCTGCCCTTGTGCACTCCAGCTTTCCCCCAGCAAGGTGTTCTATCCAGCCTTTCCTTGGCCACAGCTCTGTATCTGTTACCACTATAAGGACAGAAATGTGCCCTTGTGGCCCAGAAGCCCAAAGGAATCCTGGGGGGCATCAGAAAGAGGATGTCCAGCAGGTTGGGAGAGGTGATCCTGCCCTTCTTCTCAGCCCTGGTGAGGTTGAATCTGTAGTGATGTAACCAGTTCTGGGCTCCTCAGTAAAAGAGAGACATGGAGTTCCTGGAGCATGTCCAGCAGAGGGCTACGAAGATCTTTAAGGGACTGGAGCATCTCTGTTTCAAGGAAAGGCTGTGGGAGCTGGGCCTGTTCAGCCTTGAGAAGAGACAACTGAGAGGAAACCTCACCGATGTCTGTCAGTATCCGAAGGGAGGGTGCAGAGAGGATGGAGCCAGGCTGTTCTCAAGGGTGCTGAGCAATAGGACAAGAGGTGATGGGCAAAAACTGCTGCACAGGAAATTCCACCTGAACATGAGGAACAACTTTATTGTGCAATGACTAAGCACTGGAACAGATTAACCAGAGGTGCTGTGGAGTCTCCCTCACTGGAAATATTCAAGAGCTGTCTGGATGCAATTCTGTGCAGTATGCTCCAGGATGATCCTTCCAACCTTTCCCATTATGTCATACTGTGTTTCTGGGAAAGAAAATCTAAACCTACCACTTTAAGTACCTAGAACCAGGACAGCATCCCCTTGGAAGGATGTGCCTTAACATTCCCATCTATTTCAGAGAAATAAAACAGGTGTCTTCTGCAGGAAATTCCAGGCAGATGAGGAAAATATGAAGACAGGTAAAAATGAAAATTGAAGACAGGTAAACAGTGCATTATTTTTCTTTAACCATTTGGTAGCACAGAATATCAGAAACTCTTTGGAATTTCCATGGTCACAGGCACCATGAGGCCAGAGATGAAAACAACTCCTTCCCAATCAAATTTTGCAACAACATTGTCTCAGCTGAAAAAGGAGCTAAAAAGCTCATGGCAAAACACAAAACATTTGGTCTTCATAAATGTATCTTTTAACATGGGTGCAACCTGGAAAACTATATGTCTTTTAACAGTTTTCTTTCCAGCAGTTACCATCGTTATTTTCATCCTGATAGAGCAAACTTGGCTAAAATTAATTATAAAGATAATGGTTTTTATAAATCTCATGTTTGTGCTAACCTTAGCACAGCACAACTATATATAAAGCTAAAAGGCTGAATATAATATTTATGATTAGGATAAGAAACAAGATATATAAAACTAAAAGGTTACTTGGGCTTTTTTTTGCTAGTATTTACTACGTGATAAACATTTATCCTAAATACTTAATTTGACTAACATGTGAAAGGATAGATGTACAAGAAGGTACACAAGCTAATCAAATGTGCTTTAAAAATTTAGTAGCAATGGGGTTAATTTCTATAGGAAGCTTGTAAGGAAATGAAAGATTATTTGTTTTAAAATTGCTACATAAATGCTATCTGTTATTTGACATCAAATCTCGGAGATACTTTATAAATTTCTAATGTCTTCTTCAAAGAGTTACTATCTTCTAGTAGCCTAGATCAAAGAGTCTACATTTGACTGAAAAATTGGAGAAATATAAACTGTTGGTTTCCTCACTGAATCCCAAACTATTTGCTTTTTCTGTAACCTATCAGTCATTATCAAGCTCAGAAGGCAGAAGAATGAGCTGGCTTACTTCAGGCTGTAGCAGGAGACAATGACAGCTCTTTCCAACAACTATCCTGCATAGTCTGAGAGGGCATATCACTCATTAACCACCCACATGCATTAGCTTCAGTTTAGTCATCTAAATTTTTCTGTGTCTCCAGCAGGCATCTTTAACTTTACTCTTCCTGCTTAATTTGTTATAAAAGCATTTGCCTCCAATATTGAAGTAAATATCACCATCTTGTTGCTGATGTCAGGGCGGGACAGCAGAAAAGGGGTAGGAGCATATATTAAGGCTGGGAAAACCATAGAAAGGCTTGCAAAGGTGAAGAAGATATGAAAAGGATATAAAAATCTATTACCTTTTTCTTTTCTAGAAAGTTCACAGAGTGGATGAGAAACAGGACCAGGATAGTGATAGACATGTCTGAGCACCAGCACTTTCCTTATCAGCCCATGCAGTGAATTCTGTGAAGAAGCAGGGGAAGTTGGTCAATGCTACCTGTGTTATCTGATCTGTCATTGCTACAGGGAAAGGACCATCAGGGGAGAAGATGAGCTTTACTGAGGGGATGTGTGACCTCTGCTTTACAGAAACCAAGTTACAGCAGCCAAGTTGTAGAGATCCCTGGAAGATCTATGTCTCCACCTATGGATGGACAGGTGATAAGTAACTATGTTAACTGTACAGCTCTCTGGTCTTTAGTACTTGATGTTTCTGTATGCACTAGGGAAGGTGCAGCTAGAGACCTGTGCAGACTAATTTAACACCTCGAGAAGGTGATTATTTTACTCCAGGAAATTCTGCATTATGAACATGCTGATCCATTTCAGGATGTGCTTAAGCACAGCTCAGGAACTGGACATCAGACTCCTTTCAGCAACTGAGACTACTGTGGCCTTTTTGCTTGGTTGTTTGTTTAGAACCTACTTTTTAAAGGTAATTGAGATGTTTTTCTACCTTAAATTATGTGAGATCTGATTCAAAACCCAGTGAGGTTACAGAGTTTATAGAGAAATGCAAAACGTAAAAATATTTGTGTTTTGTTCTCTTCAAATCTTACCCCAGGATGGTGATGAACACCACCAGTTCCCATTAAATCAGACACAACCACAGTAGCAGCTGAGATCTCTCAGATGAGATTTGTCCCTCTTAAAGCAGATAAATGGTAAATTGTAACACAATGTTCATACAAGCTGTAGTATTTAGCAAAATGGCAAACATGAAATAATGTTTTCTTTCCTGAAGTGGCTTTAGTTCCTTGTGACGCTATTTGACAGTCTAGTAGTAAAAAGTCTTTGTATCAATTTGCCTGTAAAAAAAGATATACAGAAAGAGTTTTAATGCACTTTGCCACAGGAAAATTTACTGGCTGTGTACCTTCATGGGTTACATATGTTGAATACAGTATTTATGAAGAGGATAAGAAACAAAATATATTCATAATTAACTGAAAATTACTTATGCTGCCTTTTTGCAATTAATCTCTGGCATAAATCTGGAATGAGATCTATGGAAATTTAAGCATGCAAACCTGAAATATAAGATTAATAACCTGAAACTGAGTACTGTTCTTGAATTGTAAGTGGAAAATTTTGTATCTTTAAATTTAATTAATTCCATTCAGATTCTGCGTGCATTTTTGATGAATGTGCCACAGGACAGCATTAAGAAAAAATAAATGGATTCACTCATGCTGCAGTTCTTGCCACACAATGTTAGATTTACTGTAAAATCTTTAGATATGGAGGGGTTATAACTAAGGGATAAAGTTTAGATTTCCCTTTAAAAAGAAATTATCACAATATACTTTCAATTAATTTTAAATTATTTTTAAAATTTGAATTAAATAAAGTTTTTAAAATAGTGTAATGTTTGAAATAAAATAAAATATAATATTAGTAAGTATTGTAATCAAAAAATAAGACAATAAAAAGAGAGACAGGAATAAAACTCAAAGAAGAAAAGTGATGCACCATACAATTGCTCACCACTGCAGCTGACTGCTGCCCAACTCTGCCCTAAGCATTCATTAGATCCTCCAGCCAGCTCCCACTCAGTTTATATCCCTGGCATGGTGGGGAATATCCCTGGCATGGTGGGGAATATCCCTTTAGCCAGTTTGGTCCAGCTGTCCTGGCTATGTTCACTCCCAGCTTCTTTTGCATCTCCTCTCAGGCAGCGAATCGGAAACAGCAAAGTCCTTGAGAAAGTATGAGCACTGCTGAGAAACAGCTCAACATCCATGTGTTATCAACATTATTCTCATGCTAAATCCAAACCACAGCACTGCACCAGCTATTAGTAGGAAAATCAACCATATCCTTGTGGAAAGCGGGACATCTGAACATATCAGAGATTTAACCAATATTCAGGAATCAAGGGAAAGAAAAAAAAAATCACAGATTCATTCTGATTTTCAAGGGTTTAGTCCTATGTTTTTCTTGGGGCTAAAATCACAGAATCACAAAAAATGGCTGTACTGAGTTCCATGCACTACTATATTAACTTGTACAGTTATTTTTTTGCCTGCAAGTCAGCACCCATATCATCTGCATATTTTATTATGTCATTATTTTTGTTCTCTTGGGCAGTTGACTCAAAAAGAATGTTATTTGGGGTAAGCTTATATAAATGGTTATGCCACTACCTGCTCAGAATGCTGTATGATAATATGCACCAAAGTAAAAATGAGTCAACAGTTTAGAAAATGAAACATTATTCATTAATATATATATTAAATAAAGTGTCCACAGGAGGAGGAGAAAAAAGTGAAATTCTTTATGCTCTCTCTTCTATATAGATTGCCTTTGCAAGGAGAAAAAAATATGCCTTTTCTTTGAACTCAGTAAATGCCCTCTGGGTCAGTTGTCAAAAGGGAAGGGGACTTCTGTACAGTCATCTTACCAAAGGAATTACAGAGCTCTTCAAGGAGATGTCATGCTTCTGGGGACCGTAACGCCCACATCAATAATATTAAATAGCATTTGCTATTAAAGGGAATCCTGTTACAAATGAATCTCTGGTCTAAAACTCAGATTCCATCTAATCTTTTAGTTGGCTTCATTCCTTTGAGACAGTCTTGAATAGAAGCATTAGGTTTTCTCAAGCTGTATAGCATGTCTTTAATGCCAGCAACCACAAAGAGGTTTTTGCTCAAGGTCTTAGAAAAGGATCTGGAATTTCAGATATTCTTTTGGACCTTTTTCAAATCTGTTGTTTTCTAGTACTATGAAGCATTCTCTTTTTTCTCTATAAAAATAAAAAACCTTTTCTGCAGGTGTTCTTAGAGCCCCATTTTACACCTACTCCTTCAAATCACTAATAACCTGTAACTAAATGCCTGTCATGTCCTATCCTTCATCAAAAAGAGAGTTTTATGCATGGATGTGTGCACTCTCACAGACAGAGTCACCAAAAAGGAATGTTGGAACTGATGTAAAGTGATCATCTGATCCTCCACCCACATGCTTATTGATATGCATAATATGTGTGTTTTCATGTGCACTGTATTGATTTATGTTATCCATGTGCAATAAGTAGTTAGTTTGGTACCTAATTAGTAAACAAATATTCTGCTCAAAGTTCTTTTTGTTCAGGAATCTTACCTGCTGGAATAGAAATTTTCTGACAGATATGAAATAAAAAGCCAGCCAAGTATTCAAGAAACCTGTCAGTTAAATAGGAGAAAACATCAGCTCTTGAACATTTCCTCCTTACCTTGTGTTTCTCTTTATAACTGAAATTGCTTTTATGAGAATGCCTAAAGCAATTTCTGTGCTTTGTGTTGATGAGGAATAACACCTCTGGTAAGGAATAGTGTGGGTTTGTTTTCTGATTAAGTAATAAAAGGAATCCCATTGTGCATTCTTTTCTCTGCATATTTATTCTCCTAAGTCATTAAAAAGCAGGAGACACTTCAGTTCTCCCAGCTGATCATCACAATGAATCTATGAGATGAAAAGTGATCTGAATTATATTTTTCAATTTAAAATTGAGCACGTATTTCCAAACGTGTATCCTAACATCCACTCAGTCACCTATTTATAGGATTTAGGATTTTAAGATTCTATCAAATCATTCAAATGATGAGATTTTTAGTAAAATCCCTATCAGGAAAATCATTTGGGGAAAGAAACTCCAAAACCAGAACAGGCTCTAGAGTCCATCTTCAGAGACAATTTTACTCAAACTCCACTGCTACTTAAAAATTTTCACTCTGTTGTCTGAGGAGTGTTGCAAACAATCCTTGGAGAGGAACGTTCTCCAGCGTAGCTTCCAGGTGAAAACACATTGTACTGTCTGTGAAACTCTGCCCGTGTGTGCAGCTGTTATTGTTGTCACAAGAAAGTCGTGTGACCGTCATTGAGGGATAAAACAATGGAGGCAAAGATAGGTGACAGGTAAAAGTGTCTCTATGCAGTCCTCAGAGGGAGGAAGGAAGGACTCGGAGACATTTCTATGCTATCAAAAGATTTAAAAGTCCTGTTTCAGGATACAACTTCAAAAAATATATATATTAAGGACTGTCTATAAAAAATCTCCTTAAGCAAACTATTTTCCCATTGCAGGCAAAGAACAGGCAGGAAGTGTGGAATGTATAGCGAAAAAAGAAAACATCACCTGAGGGAAATTTCTCACATAAATCACCAACACACATATCTGCTTTGTCTCCTGTTTAACAGGTTGGGTAGTTAAACCCATATACTTTCCCCCTCCTCTGAAAAGAAGCCTTTTCTTGCAGTCTTTCCCCCCAGCCCTGGGAGCAGCGGGCGGTCCTGCTGGGACAGGGTGGCACTCTCCAGGGTCCTGGACACGAGGCTCGGCCGCGCCTCTGGCTGGCTGGGTCAGGGTCCTGGAAAAAGACCATTGCTCTGACTTCTAAATAGATGATGGCAAAAAGTAAGAGGCATTCACCCAGAACCCTCAACACTGCTTCTGCTTTTCTCAGTAGTAAGCAGAATTTGTAATTTAGGGGAGCATATGGCTCATTTCTAATCAGTTGTACATTAGCACTTGGGAACGGGTTATCTTGCCACAAAAAATGCTTTATGAGATATGAATTGCACATAAGGAAAACTAGCTAAAGAAACTGAAACAAACGAGAACAGACAAAGCAGTGTATCTGCTCTGCAAATGTGTGAAATGGGAGTTCAAACTACAATTGGACAATTTAACCAAGAAAGGGTCTCCCTCTCTCTGATTGAGGAAGTGAGCAGAGATTTGGGGGTAATAGACTAATGTTCACCCCTGCACACCATATGAGAGACTTTCATTTAACATATTTCTTCTTTATTCAACAAAATAATATAACTAGAAGAACTAATATCTGGCATATCCCAAGGCAGATGAGCTCTTTCTCACCTGACTGGTGACTGCAGATGTAAAATTGAGTTGTGGAGAAATCATTGTCTTCTGCTCTGAAAATGAGCTAAAACCTGCAAAAAAAGAGCTGGACCAATTTAGAAAATAGCTACCAAAATGATGTCAGGAAAGAAAGTAAGTGGATGAGATGCTCTCTTTCTATTGCAATTTGGTTGTGTGTCATGTTTATTCCCAAAGGCAATATCTTTTCTCATTTTCTGAGTAAAATTCTGTGTCCAGTATACTGTGCCCCATCTCTTCTTCTGCTGATCTCTGCTGCCATCAACTTTGCTTAAGTTGATTTTTGTTTTCATGGTAAGGAATGTTTTAAATGTGTGAATTTTATACGTTGATGATGGAAAGTAGAAAGTGAAACTGAGTTTTGGGGTGAATATTTATATATATAACTCTACCTTTTTTGACTTTATTACTTTTTTTACGTGCACAGGGTGAATTCTCCAGCTTCTTCTAGGCTAGTGTTTGTGACAAGAATGGTAGAAAGAGAAATTTAAATGTCTGAAAACTCTTTCTAGCATTGGAAATACAAAAAAAAAAAAAAAAAAAAAAAAAAAAAAAAAAAAAAAGCTTTGAACTTGGAATCGAGTTTTCCTAAAAGCATTATCCTCTCTTCTCTCCCACCAGTGGTTCTCTGAGGAATATGAGTTCCCAGTGTGTCCAGGTGGCCAAGAAGGCCAATGCCAGTCTGGCCTGTATCAGCAATGGTGAGGCCAGCAGGACCAGGACAGTGATTGAGCCCCCTGTACTCAGCATTGGTGAGATCACACTTGAATCCTGTGTTCAGCTTCAGGCCCCTCACTTCAAAATAGACATTGGGGTGCTGGAATGAGTCCAGAGAAAGGCAATGGAGACTGAGGAAGGGTCTGGAGCAAAAGTCCTATGAGGACTGGCTGAGGGAACTGGGAGCTTTTAGCCTGGAGCAAAGGACACTTAGGGGAGACCTTACTGCTCTCTACAACTGTGTGGGAGGAGGTTGTGGCCAGGTGGGGGTCAGTGTAACAAGAGACCAGATGAGAGGAGTTGCACCAGGGGAGGTTTAAACTGGATATTAGGATATTAGGAACATTTCTTCACTGAAAGAGCTCCAAGCAGTGGAATGGACTGTCCAGGGAACTGGTGAAGTGACTGTCCCTGAAGGTATTTAAAAAATGTGTATATGAGGTGCTTAGGTGTATAACTTAGTGTCAGGCTTGTCAGTGCTGGATTAATGGCTGGACTTAATGACTTTAAAAGTCTTTTCCAACCCTAACAAGTCTATGATTCTATGATTTTCCCCTCAGCATTTATGCAAGACTTGGAGATAGAAGTTGAGAAGATAGAACTGACCTTCTGTTTGCCCAGCAATTGGTTCCTGACCTTTGTCTCTGATCATCCAACATCACTTGCTTGGGGCTAATGACTGACAGTCTCTTCAGTACACCTGAGTCTGAGAGCCCCAAATTTCCTAAGAACTACACCCCTTCACTGTGAGTAGATGATTCAGATGCTTGTTATTAAACATTATGAAAGACTCATTTGCAGCTTCTGTTGGTGTGGTTTTTAACCAGACAAAATGTGGGGCAATATTTTTAAAGTTACCTAAACTGTCATTAATTATAAATGTGCTGGATAAAGCTTTTCTTGTGTGTTTAATTCATGGCATTAATTGCTCAGGAAATAGAAATCAAGTGATTATTACCTCTAAAAAGAGTATGTACACATAAATGTAAGACTTGTGAACACAGTTGGAAAGCTGGAGAGTATGAAATAACTCTGGTTTGTGCATTCTTTTTTTAGAACATGCTGTGTTGCTGGCCAATTGCAGAATACCACAATACAGGTGATCACTTCTAACGTGGTGTGTGACTCATAGGAGAATAAAGAGACAAAGGCCTGTTTTCATTCCAATTGAATTCTAAAATCATCACTAACAGTCAGGATCCATTACTGGGAAACTGTTGTCAAATGGTATAATAAATCAATGTGTTAGAAGCACTCAGTACTCTGCATGCACATCACACTTGCACATTTTATAAATGTTCTTTTGTGCACTGTAGAATTTGTAGACAAATACAGATGTGCCTCTTTACACAGTACATTTTCTAGTATCTGCCTTGATCCTAGTCTTTTATCACAAAAATCTCTCAGCTTTTGGCCCTTGTTCTCATGGTTTCCTTTCAATACAATATGCAGGTTGCCTAACAGAAATTATATTCCATGCCCTGCATTAGGAAGTCTGGAGTGAATTCCTCTCTGGCAATACAGTGCCTGGCAATGGGACTGCAGAGCATTTGCCATAAACATGGGATGATCCAGGATGCTTTCCAAATGCTCAGCTGAATGGGACCACTCCACACCAGCAGGGAGAAAAACCTGGATGAAGGAACCATGTCTTGATCAGGCAACACTGATTCTGCATTTTTTCATTGTGATTCTTACAAATGAGGCAAACCCCACATAAACTGACTGTTTTTTCTGCATATAATGTGCTTATTACTCTCTGCACAAAGCATATTCTTGAAAAGTTTACTTAAATCTTCCATGGGTGTATGCCAGAGAGGGAAAAAGTGGGATCAAACCAGTCCTTCTGTGACACACAAGCACTTCCTCCAAAGGCTAGCAGTACACAGCAAGGGTGAAGATGTCACTCTCCTTGTTATGGGTGCTGCAGTGTTTCAGTTCAGCTCTATTGGGCCCAACTGGGAAGGCAACTTCTTTTTTTGCATTCAGTCAACACCTGCTCCACTTTGTGTACTGCCAATGGGCACTGTGTGCTTGACAATGGTGCAGAGAGGAGTTCATGGGATGGGACTGCAGGTCACATGTGGATAAATGAACATCTGTGCTTAAGAAATGGCTTAGATGAGGCGGTCTACCAGTGAAACCCAAAATGAAACATGTACTACCTGTGTATTTAAATACAACCACATAATGATTTCCTCTGGTCTCCCAAGCCTTCATGACCATGAACAAAATGAGGTTCTAGATGGAGACTGAAAAGACCCTTTCAGTTCACCAGAGATTTCATTATGAATAAGTATGTCGGGCAAGATTTAACCCAGCTGACCTGAGTGAACTGCTCATCTCACCTAGCAGCATGGACAGCAGTTCAAATGCTTAGTTACTGTCATAACTTGCTTACAGGTTCAAATGGCTCCCCAAGCAAATAAAATGCTTATAAATTAATAAATGCAAATAAAATGCAAATAAAATTGCTGCAAATGGCAAAGAGAGAAAATGATTTACCTTTACTCTCTCTCTCGCGTTCTCTTGTTAAAATTTTTTCTTTTTTTCTTTTTTTTCTTTTTTTTATTTTTTCTTTTTTTTTCTTTTCTCTGATTTTTTCTTTTTTCCTTTCTTTCTTTCAGATTTATTATTTTTTGTCTTTTTTCTCTTTAATTTTAATTTATTTTAGGTGCCATTATACATCAAAATCTGCTGGTTTTTATTTCATCACTTCTGAAATATTAGGCCAGGTTTCTATACCATCTGATGAAAGATTCTATAGAAGACTTCTTTTCAAAGTGAATATTCTCTTGAGTCCTAAGAACACCAGAAGGTTGACATTCAGAAAATTTTAGAAATGAAAATGAGGAGTGTGTCTGCAGCTCAGGCTGGGACTTTGTATTTTCACTTTTATCCTTACAGAGTGCAGAATGGAAACACTGAATGTTTCTTCTAACATCATAGATTCTGCTATGATCAGATGCTTACTCTTTAGGACATTAGCATAAATATTACTTCCTATGAATTGTGAGTTAACTTGTAATGATATGTTTTCTGGGATTAAGAACTTTTTTCTTTCAGATTTTGTTGATCTGGAACTCATTCATGATTTTCCAGTTCCTATGAATTAAAGCTGTTTATGTATATGTATACTTATGCAAAATTTCCCTTAAAATAAAATAAAAATATCTGTAAAAATACTCTTCAGCATAATTAAGATTTTTGCCAAGATAAACACACCCTTCAGTGCACAGGTGTGACAGTGGTGACACTACAGGTCAGACTATGTAAAGTAATGCTCATTATTCTGAAATTTTTCCCCAAAGACTACGACCTTCAGTGAAAATAAACAACATTTTCAAAGCAAAGGTAATGCAATTATTCATAGACTGTTTTGGATTAGCTGGCAGAAAAGCAAATATTTCAGTTTCAGCTTCAAAATAAAGCCATTATTTAACTTTCAATGTGCAGTTCCCATAGTAAATTCATTTTTAATGGGATGGTGTACCTGGTTTGTACTTGGTAATTCAGTTATAAGAAATCTGAGCTATGTCCCATAAATCAATCTGACTGGTATGCCATAAGACTGCAATAAATTTATGAGCTGCCTTTAAAAAAAAAAAAAAAAAAAAAAAAACCAACCAGATCATGTATTAAGTATTTTATGTCTTGTACAGATTGCAATTCAAATCTTTGACTCTAGAAAGGAAGCTGTGGGATATTTTAAAATTGTAAAACCTCATTTGGGTCCCCTGGAATTCTTTGTATTTTGTCTGTCCCTGGCCTGAAACTGATCTTTGGGGTCCCTTTCAGATTTACTGGAAGATCACTTCAGGTAGTATTGCAGAAGCAGCTGTCAGATAATGTACATTTGTGCTCCTGAAAAATCTTTACTAATGGGGAATTGGTAAAGATTTCAGCTGTGATTTTAGATTGTAGCTATGTGTGTGACAGCTCTGTTTGTCTCTCAGGTCATTCATTCCTGAGTTAACAGCAGGGGCCCAGAGTTTTATGACAACAGCCCCTCTCAGAGGCCTTGGGTGAGCACACAGACCTGCAGCTCTGCTGAGACACCAAACTGGCTTTGGACAGCCACAGGGCTTCTCCCAGGGAACCAGAGGGAATATTATACTGGATTGATTTAATTGCTAGTACATGCCAAGCTGAAAATCTGACAGAGCAAGCAGGAATAATGTCATTGTCCTATTTCTACTTACAGATAGTTAAAAAAAAAAAAGTACTAATATTGTCATTCTGAAGGACACACTGATAAAGGACTTCTCAATTACATGGTGCTTGATTTGGTAAATCAGACAACAATATGTTGTACTGAACTTTTTCTCCTCTCCTCCTGCATGTGCATACCTTCACTTAACAATCTCAGGTTCTGTTCTGGGTCATTTTAAAATGAAACCTCATTTTCATTCAAACACAGTTGGTTCAAGACTTATTAAAATTATGCCATCCCTTACTATGTAAAGAGATGAAAATATGAAAATTTGGAATAAGAATTACCATTGAATCTATTTCTCTCCAGAAAGCAAGAACTTAGAATACCTAACAATCCATCATGCTTAACCTTTCATACAAACTGAAAATATATTTTAAATAATGGAAAAAATGCTGACAGGTATTTCAGTGAAATGAAATTTCCTTATTAAAAACTGCAGTTCACTTAGTTATTGGTTCTGTACACCTGAGTTTCCATCATCAGTTTCTGGAAATGTAATTTTTTTCATGGTTTTATACATTTGAAGGGTTAACAATGATTCAGAAGAAGACCCCTATCTTTGAGTCATCTAAAGATAGAGAGGAATATGTGGTGTGGTGTATGTTCTGGGTAATCAACTGAGACAAGATAAAAAAGAGAAGATAAGAGAGAAGAGAAGAGAAGAGAAGAGAAGAGAAGAGAAGAGAAGAGAAGAGAAGAGAAGAGAAGAGAAGAGAAGAGAAGAGAAGAGAAGAGAAGAGAAGAGAAGAGAATTAGAACAGAAGGTTTCTATTGGAAGGGACCTTCAGTGATCATCTAATCCAGCTGCCACTCACAACCTTCAGATAACCTTTAAATAATGAGATTGACTGTGAAACTTCATTCACAGTATACAGAGTCTGAACATAATATCCTGCAGTCGTACCCCTGGGTGGAGTAGAGCAAGAGTTTGTATTCATTTTGATTTGACACTACTTCACCACAGCCATCTGATTTTGGGTCAGTTTGGAAAATGATCAGTGAGAGTTTGTGTCTTGCATTTGATAAAATTTTGATATAGCCTCACTGATATTTTAAAGTTCAGCATGACCTAGTTCCAAGAAATATATTTTTAATCCTGTGAAAAAAATAATATCAAAGACAAATGAGAGTTGCTATAAGAAGACTATATATTCCAGTTGAAAAACCAAGTCCTGCATGTTTCTTCTTAACCCTGTTATGCAGACAGGCCTTAAGCAAGATGAATTAAAATAATTTAAAAAATAAAATTTATTCAAATGTTGACTGAGACTTATTTTCTCAGCAGCGAGATACAGAAGGCAGCCATCTGAAGGAATATAAACTCTATACACAGCCTATGAGGAAAGAGGGAGCTTGGCTGATAATTACCAACCTTTGTATTCCTCCTTCCCCTGCTCTCTCCTCCACCAATATTTCCTTACCTGCTTGCAAAGAAGAGAAATTCTGAAAGATCTGAGTAAGAGACTTTGATTTATCTATCAAAGGGAGCACAGCCATGTCTGCAGCACACATCTTTTCAGCCTTCACATCTTCCTGATAAAACTGGCAGAATCCTCTCTTTTACATGTCCTCCTAAAACTTTTGCTACCTTTGAAACATAGGTAATGAGCTAAACCTCCTGAAGTTCTTCATGGTGGTGAAACTTGTAATTAATGTTAAAAAAAAATAATTTGTCAGAAGATATCATTATTTCCTTTTCATTTCTTCACATCTTTAGGACAGAATTCTGGCATTATCTCCAGATTTCCTGTCCTATCCTTCTTGCCCCCAAATGTGTTCTGTAAGTGTGGAAACATTTTTGTTGAAATAAATCACTAAAATAAATCACTTTTACTTTCCTCAGATGTTTTTAAAATTAGTCAAAGAAATACCTCTAAAAGAAAATAGCTTTTAACATCTTTCCAACTTTGTTTCCCTCAGTAACTTAGTTTTACCGGCCACACATCTCCAGTTCTGAAAAAACACCTTTGAAAGATGTGGTCAAGAGACTGTTTTTCATGAAGTGAAGAATCTTAATATAGCAATATAGATGTGATCTGGCAGAAATAGCACCAGAAAACATTTTCCAGGCTATGAAAATCTTCCTCTAAAAGCCACAGTAGAGCAGACCCCAAGCCACTTCAATGTCATATCTCATAATTCAACAAATTTGGATTTCTTTTAAACTGAACTATCAATAATTGAGTTTTTATGATTTTTTGTATGATTTAACATTTTTGCTTTTGGAGGCAACAAGAACCTGTTAGCAGCTTCATGCTTCCTTACAAATATTTCTTGTCAATCCCACTTCTAGTTTCGTATACTTCTAATGTTCACTGTATTTTTAAAATTTTAGGAATTTTCTAGATGCTTATGAATGCCCAGAAGTGATGCCAATATTTCAGTTCTGCAGTTTTACAAAAAAAATGCACCTCAAGTACATAATCTGGTTGGCACTATCGTGGTGCTACTTGACAAATAGGAAAAGAAAGAGCATGCAGTGCACAGCAGAACATCTGCTACTGCAGCAACAAGTGTTTTGATGGAGCTGCCTGATCCTTCAGCTAAGTCAGGCCTGTTCTTTTAAATGGAAAAGCTGAAAAAAATCAGTTCTTGAGGTAATAGAAATATAGATGTTCTAGTCTGGTTTTTCTTTTATCACAATATATGCAGACATGAGATGTTATCACATACAGCTGACAGAATGTTTCAAATGGAGAACAATATCTATGTGCAAGATAAATTAAATTATTTTTCTTTGTGTAACTGTCATAGATACATCATATGATTTTTTTTCTGTGTGTGAGGATTGATTGCTGGGGAATTTCACAAATGGAAATGATCTTAATTGCAAAATATTCCATCCCTTTCTTTATTTTCAAAGAAAACATGAATATATATATATATTTACAACATTGTGATATCCAGGTACAATTAAAGTGAAAGGGAGAGGACAAAAAACCTCTCCTGTATTTTGCTGACATTAGCTAGGTTCTTAAAGCACTTTGCAAGGCTGAGTGAAATAAAACTCATCAGACCAATGTGTTAAGCTCATAATATTTTCTCTCCTTTATTACAGCTAGGGAAACTATGGAAAAAAGTTACCAAGTAGAATGCATGAAACCCAGAAGGACCAACATCTGTTTCAACTTAACTGTGTATTTTACCCACTGCCCTGTGTTTTTCAGGCAGTTTCTTCAGTTGTGCAGAGAATACACAAGTTTTCTTTGCAAAACTGGAAAATAGAGAGAAGAATGTTCAGGTTACCACTCTCAGACGTTTTATAAGTTGTATTGTCCCTTCATAGAAACGCCAAACATCTTTGCCCCCAATATTCTGACATAATACAACATTCCATTTGAAACCTTTAAGAGCAGGCACAAGGTAGGAGGGCATGGTTTAGACAATGGCATAAAATTAACTGGAGAGTCAGACAGAGATCATCATCAGAAGGGATTAAAGATGGAAATTTTTAATGTAAAGCTGCTCTCTGTAATACATGAGGTTTATTTGCAATATTTCGTGTGCCGCACAAAGAAATATCTGCATCAAAAATTGTATTAACTCTAACTTCTGCATGATACCCTCACCTTGAAGGGGAGAGTAAGCTGCCTTATATTTCAAGGCTCCCATTTCAGCACCCTTGAGGAAAGGAGTTACTGCTGAACCATGTGGTGACCACCAACAGCATCTGCCTGCAGGGAAGGGCTGTCTAGAACTCGCAGGGCTGGTCCCTTCGTGGGTAACTGTGTGACAACATCTTTGCCTGCTCACTCTAAAAATGGTCAGAGCTCTTTCCTGTACGAAATAAGGACCTTTCTAAGTGGCAGGAGGAGAGGGAAGGGATTAGAGCAGAGGAAAGGATATCTGACAAATCCATCCTCTAACCAGGTGCACTGAGTTCCTGAAGATAACATATTATCTAGATGCATTGGATTTACATGAAAAACATTAGCAGGAAGGATCTTTACTTTTTTCCCTTTCATCACTTTGAGGGTGATTAACAGTGCCTGTACTTTCACTGCTGCACCTGCAGGTAGTGAAGAGATGTATTCACAACAGCAAGCAATTTCACAGCATGAGCACTCAGAAACATTATTTATTACTACCGTTCCAGCTAAAAAGTCTGAGACTGCAAAATAGTAACACATACAAGATCTCATCACTCATCTGTAATTTGCATTTTTCATGGATACAAACCTGGCTGGCTAATTGGGAAGTCATTTGACTTGAGACTTAATATACTTTTACCTTATGATGGATTCAGCATGAAGGGAATATATTGTGTTTTCATCACTTAGAGCCAGGGGCAATATTCAAGTGTGTGTTTTCCAGTTTCAAACAAGAGAAAAGATTTATCTGTGAGAATAACAGATTGGTCCATCTAATTCAGCATACTTCCAGCAGTTGCCACCAATGCAGCAGCTGTTGCTGAGACTGTGCTCTTTCCTGATGATTTTATCAAAGAATGCACAATTATACAAAAACATGCAGTGGTAGTAGGGCAGGGGAAATTCCTCTTTGTTCAAAGAGTACGGGGGATGAGAATTGCAATGAAGGAAATCATACTTCCCTCCACTTTTTGTGTTTTCTGTGGTCAAGGTGAAGGAAAGAAGAATTCAATAAAAATTGAATGTGGAAAGGTGGTTAATTTCTAAAATATGTCACAGAAAATCCACAACTGCAGAGTGAATTTTATCCATCCTTCTGTGTGTCACTGTATACTGACACCCAATATGGGCCTGATAAAGGCCCAGATAAAGGGACCAAGCTTGCTTGTGGTTTGCTAATGATGATGTGCAGACAAAAGCCTTCCAGATGGTGATGGACTGTCACAAGTCTAAAAATCTGGAAAACATCAGCATCCCCCCCCTCGCTGCGATGCAGCTGTCAAAGAAAAGCACCCTGTCCTTCTTAAAAGGACTGATGCATGGGCACAAAAAAGATTGTTCTATGCCTTTCCTGGACAGCTTTCTTCTTGGAAAGCTTACTTGGAAATCTATTTAGAAGATTAGTCTTCTGTGTTCAAAGCTATATATGGTCTAGGGTACTGAAAAAAACAAGGTAGCCTTTTGTGTCTAATTTATAAATATATCCATAAAATTTTGTTAATGCTCCTTACTTATTGTGTACAGCAGAAAATATTATTTATTCCAATAGAAAAGATGTATTGAGAAAAATTTCTATATTCAAGCTGCTGCTGGCTCTATAATATGTTGCATTCAAGGCACAGCCGATAGAAAAACAGATTTCAGGGAGGTGTGTTTACACCCACACCATGTTCCTTCAGTGTAGTCCCTCTTCTCAGGTACTACAGGAACACTGCACCCACTTCTGATGTGACTCAGAAGAGTGAGTTCTGCTTCTCTTTAATGCTGCCCAAGAGTTCAATATGTCCATGAAACAAATCTTTTCAGTGATGGCTTTGGGTGTATCCCATCTACTCAACAGAACAAAACAGTTCGTGAGCGCTCAAGTACTGCAATGACAGCGGGGAGACGTAACTTGAGCGAGTGGTTGAAGCGTAGTGACACATCAGGGATTTTTGGCTCCATCATTTCATCACTTCGTTATGTAAAGCGGTAAAATGTAGGATCTTTGAAATGGCATGAAAAAAGGAAGAAAAAGAGAAAGGGCGCACCTTGTAGGACGGCAGATCCCCCAACTCCAGAGTAGCTGGAGCGCGATACAAACAAAAGCAGAGCGCCCTCGTGTGGCCGCTGGGACGGGCGGGAAAGCGCAGGACCAGGAATTTGCGTTGTCATGGGAATATCCTGCAACCGGGGTCTTCCGCACGGGGAGAGATTTCCGCTTACTAATTCCATCGTTTTTGAAGGAATTTGTAAAAGCTGTTCGCATAAGCAGAAGAAAGCTTATTTTAAATGCACACACTCCAAAGCGTTTTACTTCCTTGCAGTTTGGCAGTACTACACTATATTATTTTTCCCGACTGTGAGAATTTTCTTAAAAAAATGCAAGGACTATTAGTCTAGTTATTCTTGATTTTTTCTTATTTTTGCATGCTGCTAAATTTTATTTTATAAATTTATTTAACTATATTGCAAATTTTCTGAAACATTCTTGTGTTTCCTTTTGACATTTACTCTCCTTTTTTTTTTTTCTCTCTGCAAAAATGTATTTGACAAGTTTCATTTCACAACTGAAATTTAATTTATGAACCTGGCAAAATGAAGATCTTATGAAAAATTATAATGATGAATGCACTTTTAAAAAAATATGTTGTCATATTCCCAACTTAATAAAACTATGATTTCATTAATATATGGTTTATTTATAGGATTAGGGAAAAAAAAAGTCAAATTTTCAGAAAAATACAATGCAAGAAAGAGCCAAGATCAGTGAAGAACTGTGTTTCTGTATGTTTCGTCTTCAATTTCCAGACATCTGGTTTAAGTCTATATGTTTTATATTAGGAAGCAAATGTTAATTTACTCTATTTACAAGTGATTTAACATGATTCAACAGGTGAATTGTCCATGTGTTTTTATAGTTGCCACCATATTTCTGAATATACACACACTCAGCATTAGGATCCATTTCTTCAACAGCTGGAACCAAAATCCTTATACAGTAAGAGAAATCAAACTACATAACCATTCTTTTTTCTGCACATTCAAATGGACACAAAATAATGGAAATTGGTCTTCCTTTATTACAAAATATCACAGAAGAATCACTTCTAAAAATGAATCATTATCTGTATGACAGAAGATAAATGGAACGATTTCATTAACTGGTTAGATTAAATATAAACTAATATTTGTCTCAATGTTCATCAGGAAGTGTGAGTCTTTTATCAACATTTAAATAAAGTATATCAGATGTTATTTCATATGTTCTTTTAGAAGATATTTTAATGCAAGTCAATCACTTTCAGTGTTGACATCCCCAATCAATTAACATGTGAAATAGTCCTAAGTACAACAATGCTTTCACTCGGACAACAGATGAAAAAGGAAAACTGATGGGGAAAAAAACAGAACTATTCTCATCCTCCTATGAATTCCTGCTCAGAAATTGCAATAAAATTTATTGTTTTATCAAGGCTTACTGGAACTTATTTTCAAAGTCACCAGCAAGCCAAGCCATCAATTTTTCTGTGTCATATGGAGGCAACACGGGAGCTGAAATCTGCGCTCAGCTGTTCTGCTTTTTGGGAGAATATGGTGGGATTAAGCAATCACCATTTACCAAACATTTTCTGTTGCTCACTGTGGGCTCTGTCATGCAGTATCTGTGTCTGCTCTGAGTTTTTACCAAGTCTATTTTTTTTCATTGTATCAATAGAAATGTGCATGTTCAGGACAGTAGGCACCAATGAACAGACATGTGAATACCTGTGCATTCACAGGGAAGGAAACTGCTCTCAGCTAGCATTGCCAGGTATGTATCTTTCCAATCATCACTATTATGTGTAAATATTCAGTAATGCAATCTATTGTAGTTTTGGTTTTTTTTGCACTTCTGCATTCTAGTAGCAGTCTTTATGGGGTACATTCACTTTTGCAAAATTAGGATTTTTTTAAAGTGAAACATTGGAAAAGATGAAAGTGTAACATTTTCTGTATGAAATATGTAATATGTTAAAGGAATATGTTTTGGTCAACAGAGGGCACTCTATGGTTTTCAAAGGAGCCTAATAGAAGCTTAAAAAGGTTCAGTAGGAGATGACTGAGTGTGGTTTTTAAAGAGCCTTTAGTACTGGTCAATCTATAATTTATTGGAAATGCTACTGATTTCCACAATAACATAGAGTACAGGAATGAAAGAGAACCCCATCATTTGATAAAGTCAGATACTAGGATTAAGGCTGTGATATACACAGTCAGCTCTTAGTTACATCTTCAAAATTGGAAATTATGTGAAAAGTTGTAACATACTCTGAGTGAAAAGTGTACTTACCCAGTAATGCAGTAATGATGTGTTTTACTCTTGCTGTTTGTTTAAAAATGATGACTTTGAATATCATAAGTGTTGACAGGTCAGTCCCCACTGCTGTTCATACAGGATATTTCTTCCAATTAATAAATAGGTTACTTTCCTGACACCAGCCTACCTTGTGCTGTTGACTTTAGTGACCACTTTTAGTTCTGTTGTTCACTTATTTTCAAATAAAATAATTGCATTTAGGATTAGAACCTGAAGGGGAATTCTGTTAGAGCAAACTAGATATTTTCAGCCTGTCTTTCTAAAATGCATGGAAATAAAGCAATAAAGATATAGAACAAAATGAGTAATTGCCACCATGTAAAATTTCAGAAATTACTTTAACTGAGATTTTTATACTGAAGATAAGCTATGAGAACTTGGCAGGAGAACTGCATGCAGAGCTATCATATATAAAGGTAGCATGCATGTATTTCTATAAAGTAGGCTCTTTCTGCATAAAACCCCAAAACTAAAATTGGGAAAACAATGCTACAAGCCCACCCTGGAGAGCACAGGAGTTCAGCACTGACACAGCTTTAACTAGGTGCATGTTTCTCGTTAACAAACCTTCAAGCATGTGATCTATGTGTAAAGGTAGGGCAGTACAGGCATCTCCAGCTGGAGAGAAGATGCTAAAAGTTAAAGCAGAGAGAAGTGCAGTAAGTCCTTGTGCTGCCCATTCCTCCTATAGTAACTCCCCTCCTCAGAGTTACTGGGTAACACGTGCTTGTAATTACAGACAGTAGGAGAGCCAGTGAAGAACTAGTCAAAGTTTAGAGGGCAAGTTCTTATCTCCTTTCTGTGCCTATGTGTGTGGAATGAATTGAGGGAAGCAGCTGGAAGTGTGTGTCAATCAGAGCCCAGCTCTCACAAGGAGCCAGGATTCCTTTACCGCAAACCTGACGCGTAGAAGTTAAAAGCTGTTTTCCTTGCTTTAACACTTACATTTGCCAACAGCTGTTTCAACATTTATAAACACAATTCCCACTGGCTGCCAAATTACCATAAATTCATTTCTGCATATTTTTGAATACTAGGCATAAAAATAATTACATCTGATTAAATCCATTTATGCTTTCACACCTTTCAAATGTACAGTAGATATGAATTTTTATATTATTATGCAATATATTATATCTAAACAAAAATTTCATGATGACTTCGAGGCAGTTTATCTTCAGAAAATTATGAAGCAATATTTTATTAGGTATGGTAAGGCCATGGTGTTTCACAGTTTTATTCCAGCTAGAGTACACAGTGTCTGCTAAGTGACACCACAACTCAGGGCAGCATCACGCTCTAGGAGATTCAGGTGTTCTTCTGTGTTCAGCTTCATTTAAGTGAACTCTTTTAATGTTATAGATACCTAGAAAAATCCTGTCTATAGGAGAAGGAAACCTTCAGAATGCTGCTACACAGTGCTGCTTCTCTACTGGATGTGTTTTCTCCCTGTAGAAATTTTAAACTGCGCCTAGTATTGCTGAACACTTGTTCCTGCAGGAAAATGTACATTTGACTCGGTCAAGTATGAAGTGTGTGTGATGCTGGCAGGCTCTGTGCTTGGGAGTGTGGAGCTGCAGAGACCGAGTTTGCTTCTTCCCGCTGAGCACGTAATGCCTTTCATCACATAGTGTTTAACCTTACGCGTTCTGCCGCAGTCCTGGCTAACACTTCATTTTAAGTGTGCCAGCATTATTAATTCATTTGGTATTCACTGTAATAACACTGATCATAATTAACTCATTCTGTAGCCTTGTGAGTGTTTTAAGTGCTCACATGGAATTCCGCTGTAATTCAGCATTAATTAAGGTACCACCTAATTTTTTGCTCAGAAACAAGAGCGTGTGATCTGTCTCATGAGGTAACTCCCTTAACATCTCAGATGGAGTGTATGGATCTCGTGAACATGTTGGGTATATTCCCTCTCTGAGGAAAATTGTATACACCAAGTAGATAAATATGAAAGAATAATATTATCTAACATGCAATACACACATGCCTATTCTGTATGTCACTATGTAGAGTATATTGCACTGCATTTAATACTGATAAACGCATTTTCACTTTACAAAATATGAAAAGAGCCAAGCTGCTTTTCAAGAACTTAAAAGAAAAGCTGTAAAAGGAATATCTTTACATTTAAAAAATGCCCTCCTTTTAATTTTATAAAACTATAGCCCAAATATCCATAATGATATACAGCAGCTGAAGCAATCATATTGTATCAAATTCCATGTATTAGTTTAACCAACCTTCTTGCTGCAAAGATATTGTGAACTAAATAATCTCCTTTAACTGAAAATAGGCATAAAATTGTTATGCTTTTTTAAGGTACATTGTAAATCAGAAAATTAGAACACTGTAAAGTGAAAAGTGCAAGCTCCATTTCATAGCAACTTAGTAAAGTACAGATACAGCTACATGATTTCAATACATCCCTTCAACTAATATTTTCAGGGATGATTAACTTTATTGGAGAAAATTATTCTAGGCAAAAACTGTGCAGGTAGCAGCTCAGCTTGCAAACTGATTTTCTCTGCTACAATTTCTTGAAAATTATTTCAAAATTACTCACTTTTGCTCATTTTCGAATGATGGAGAGGGCATATTTATGTAAATTGTATCTGTACACTACGTGCTCACACAAAATCAGATCATTATCAGCAAAGTATTTGGGATTTGTGTTTTATCTTGCTTGATATTTCTTGACTTGTGTGTCAATTTTTTGTTTTGCTAAGTTAAACCCCACTTTGATAATAAAAGGGAAGTTTGAAAACTAAAAGCAATCTCATATGATTTAGGCAGTTGCCACCAGTTTGTGGACTGATAGCTTAATCATATTCATTAATCTATCAGTTCAAAAAGTTCTCTGAATGAATTTCTCTTGGTCTACATGAAGGAATCAAGGGAACTAAAAAGGAACAGATTTCAGCCGGTAAATGTCTCAAAATAGTATTGATTTCTTTTACGGTCCAAACATGTATTGTGGAACACTCTCACCATTGGAAATCAATGGCAAAATTTTAATTGACTTCTCCAGAGCCAGCATATCACCTATGAAATTTAAGACTGAGGCTGTGATTTATTTTTTTAACCCACTGTACTGCAAACTGCAGCTAGAATAGTGGTCTACTGTTCTTCAATGAGTAACTATGATTATCATTTGCTAAATTTGTAAAAATGCATTATATACTAAGTAGAAGAAAAATTCAAATATTCTGTACTGTATTAAGAGTGAGACAACAAATACGTGATATTTAGACACAGCGTGCTGAGGTTTGAGATTGCTTCTTAGAACTCACAATATCTTTTAAATTTCAGTAGGAAAGACATTTTATTTTTGAACATGGAAAGGCTGAGGAAATATGATCTTACTTTAGAAAAAACCCACAATATTTGATTCAAAACTTCTTAAGTAGTAATCTGTCACAATGGCTACTTTTTAGGGTGATGTCTTGCTTCAGAGAGTGCAGCCAAAGGTGTTTAGGTGCCCATTAGGGAGTTTTTCAGGAAAGTTAAGGGCAAGTAAACCCTGAATGCAATTCCCTAAAATGTGAACAAGTGTGCCTTTCACTCTGTGTTATCTATTTCTATAGTTAGGGGGTCTTCATTTTCTAGAAGCACTACAAGTAATGGATCATAATCTTGCTGTATTATGTTGTCTGAATTTATTTAGGCAACAACCTCTTAAGAAGGAAATTAATTTTGAGTGCCTTGCTGTTGCAACAGGCATTTTTTACCATGTCTAGTAATTGTCACCTCTTAGGTACTCTCAGAGCAAGAGCTTTGAAAACTCATTTGATTGAGACACTAGTACAGTTATTTCATTTAGTCTTGAATTTATGTAGTGTTTCTTATGTGGAAGGAGAAGTAGATCCTGAGTCATGCAGCTCAGCTCTCAGTTGGACTTTCCCAAAGTCCATTTGTGGCTACATACATGGAGCTCAATCTAGTTGATGCCTTGCAAATGCTCCAGGTGCAAATTTTTTTTTTTTTTTTTTTTTTTTTTTTTTTTTGTGTTGTCTTTATTTTGGTGAGAAAATTCATTTCCTTTCTCTCAAAGTTCTCTAACATGGAAAAATGTAAAGTATTTTGTCAGTCTCAAAAAGATTCAAAGAACATGGCAGTGATCCTGATGCTCCTTCCCATGTGTTTTCCACTGTAATGCAGTGACAGAGCAAAAAGGAGCAGAGGGGTATTAGGTATTTCTCCTTTTGCTCCTTGCTTACAAAAAGTAAGATACAATTCTTTGCTAACAAGAATTAATTAGACTACATATTTTGAAAAAACATGGCAGAGGTACTGATACCAATAAAAAACCCCACATGTAGCTGAGACAGATTTAGACAATGCAATCCAAAAATATTTTCTCTTGATATTCTGTAATAGATAAATATGTGAAAGTATACAATAACTAATATGAAAAGGATAAATAGAATTAGAAGGAATACCACAGAACTGATTAACTCTGCAAAAACCTCCTACCAAGGTAGTGTTTACTATAGTGGGTTAGTCTCATGTTAATGAAACATTTAATTATGTTGGTTGTAAACCTCAGTATCAACACAAAAGGGGCATTCTTTCAAATTAAATGGAAGGAACATGAATGCAATATTGTCACATGTTTTTGCTTAATTTCTGACTTATTTAGTTTCTCTTCGTTAGTTGAAAGGACTAATTTTTCTTCCAAGTAGGTATAATTGTTTTTTATTGTAATAATAATTTAAAAAAAGATGATGCAGACTAGAACTCAACACTTATCACGAGCATGAGCTACCACATTGTGTAAATGGTAACTCAAAAATTTTTTAAATCATTGGGAAATTGCACCAATTAGATTGTACTATTTGTGAGTAACATATAAGATGTAACAGATATTAATTAGTCATAATAGATTTAAATCAGATTATGAAGTAATAAAATGTAGACTAAAAAAATTCCTTTTGCATTGCTTGCTTCTATGCACAATTTAAATAGATTGCTCTCTAGACCAAAAGGAAAATACTATCTTAAATAAATATAATTGAAGAAACCAAGTTAGTACCTGAATGTACATTACAGTCTCTGTCTCATGGATATCCTTTAGCAGTCATAAAGTTTTCTTACTTCCTTTTGACTTAACCACATGATATCTCAGTTCAGGATGGTGAAATGCATAAGCAAAACCTCTATTTCTCCTGCCTGCATTAGCATCTGGTCTCTTCATCCATGTCAGTTGAAGCAGGTCTGAGATCTCAGATCTTGGTAGATTAGGAATGATGTCTTGGCCCTGCAGCATTTGTGTGTGTTCACAAGCACACATATTTCCTGTAGGACAGTGAATGTGGGCTCCATGGGAACCCACAGGAAGATGAATTCTTTGTGTGTGTGTGTGACTTTCAAGAGCCTAAGGCTATAGCCTCAGCACATCACTGAGAAGTGTTGCACAGTATTTTTAACTTAAAAAAACACCAAATAAAGTATTGTTAGATCTTTATCACATTTTTTTTTCAAAACTGTGATACCTGTGAAAACAGAGAAAAATGGTGGAACTGTGAGAGAATCGCGAAGTAGTTGATGTTGGAAGAGGTCTCTGAAGATCATCTGTGCTGATCTCCTGCTCAGAGCAGAGGCAGCTCCAGCAGGCTCTTTAGGAAGACAGAACAGCAGCTCTGAGCACAAGGGTAGCAGGTTTCCAGGACCATCCCCTCAGCTGCTTTATGACATCAGGCTACTCATGTATCTTATTATATATCATTAGCTACTCTGTATCTCAGAGATCCCATCTGTGACAAAAAGATATTAAATTCTAGCACAATTCCTAAATTGTCTCCATAATTTCTACAAAAACTCTTTTCAGTAGGAGTTGGAGATTCTTCTAAGGTTGTTTAGAAAGCTGCTTAAAGACTTCAAGACTACCTAAAACACTTGCATTCTACACTTCAACACTGTTGTAACTCCTGTCCTCACAAAGTGTGTCAACATAAATTCATCCATCCTTCACTATAGGAGGAGACCTGAATGGATCCTGCTGACTCCCTGCAACCAGTTGAGAATAGGGAAGCAGATAATCTGAAAGATCTGGAACTTTTTCAATGGATGCTGTGAGTAACACTTTAAAAGCAGTGCTGTCAGCCAACATTCATTATGAGCCCACAGTAATGGGAGATGATTATTCCCATTGAACACCTCCAACATGCCTTCTGTCCTAGAAAAAGGTGCCTTAATTTACACTGAAACTCATTAAAAGAATGCAAAAAACTTAAACCCTGGCACAAATCCTAAAAACAAACCCAAACCCAGCACCAAAAAAACATTTAAGGCTACATACACCCACTTCAGAAGAGACTTCAGACATGTAATACCAATGTTTAAGTTTCAGCTCCCAAGGAATGCAAGACCAACAAAGAAAAAATCCTGCTGTTTCAAACGCTACTCACCATAAAAGTTCTCAGAACTGGGGTAGTAAGTGTGAGGACTTTCCAAGGCTGTGCAGTTGAGGTGTGTTCCATCAACACTTCAGCTGGGGTTTGTGCTACTGTAGCAGATTTCCTCGCTGTCTTCATTTAGTGAGCCTTTATCGCTAGTCTCTCCACAGCAAATGCCTTTGGAGAGAGCGGACCACAGGATCAGACTAGAGCATGTCAGAGGTGGGAAAAACCCTGAACTAAATAAACTAAATAACAAGATCCTCACATCTTCTGCACAAGCTGCTTTACTCCAAGTAGCCACTCTTCTTGTCCCCATACTCGTCACTGTGGGTACAGCTCACAGGCACTATTTCCATTGCTACTGTTTCCAAGAGGGAATGAGTTAAGTCGATTTATGTTACAATAATTTCTTGCATTTCCTCTTTGAGCTGCTGCAGAGAATCAGAACAGGAATTGAGTTAAAATCCTTGTAGGTAGTCTTTCTACTTTTCCCACCACTTCAGCTGTCACCCCAGTGGATGAGAAAGCTTTGAGATAGTGCAGTGTTCCAGATGTCATTTATTCTGAGGATTTGTTTTTGAAAAATACTTAGTATCTATTTAATCCTTGTGATCCTAGGAGACCAAGAGGGAAATGTGATTTTTTTTTTCTCTGATAATTAATATGAAATTAAAAGAGGGGAAAGGGAAATGGATGGCAAACTGCCCCATCACCCATCATTCCCCTTTTCTTCCACCCCCCTAACCCCCTAAAAAAAATACTATAGGACAAGTTTGAAAGAAGTTTTGAAATAAATTAATTATTTTGGGGTTGGGCTGAAACAGTGCTTATGAACACTAAGAAATTAATGTGATAAACAAGAGCTGGTTCTTCCTGTAGGTTGCCATTGGTGATTATTTTATACTTAAATGTTTCAAAGATAGTCAGAGATCGGCTTTTCACAGAATCCAAATATGAAATTCCGCCAAACTCAATGACTAACTGACCCCTGTTAGTCATGTGTCCTCTCTTCAGCAAATTACTAATAAATGCTTGTAGGAGGAATGTCAGACAAGATTACACATCAGTACCATTAGTAACTCTGGATCGTCTTTCTTATTCCATGGTTGGATAAGAAATGCTTTGTCATTTTCAGGAGTCATGCAGAAGTGAATTTCATATTCATTTACACCTCTTAGCAGAGATAACATGGCAAGTAGCAAATGGATCATCCTTTCAGCTGTGAGCTCCTGAGGGTTCATTTATAATAATTCTGGCAGTCAAGCATGCAGTCAGATAAAACACCTCCTATTCCTATTCTGGTTTCATATGAACTTAAATATTGCCCTGACTTTAGGTCTGGATATGTGTGGGCATATATATATATATATATATATATATATAGCAAGCATGAATTCCTCATCTTTATTGTATGCCTTACTTTTCTTTCTATGTCATTTCAAACTCTCCATTATTAATTCAGCCCTTTGGTATCTCCCAGCAAAGGGTGAGCAGGGACTTCAAAGTTCTCTGTTGCCATTTAGCAGGACTCCTCCATCACGTCTCCGTAAATGTCTTTAGATGTTTAAAGATGCTATTAGGTACCAAGTGGGATCTATAGACAGGACTCAGTGCCACCAAAATGCAAGGAAATCACATGTTTAATCTTCTTTATTGCATGCAACATATATCTCTGTTTAACCATCAAAGCAGCTTTGTGTACATTTACACATTGTTCTCAAGTGTCTAGTGCTGGCTATGCTTTCTGCTTACTGCCCTTTCAATATCATCTTGAAAAATCTAACATTAAAAACCAAGTAGTCTTTCTGTTTGCAATTTTAAGGTTCAAGACTTCAGTTTTTATATTCTGTAATTTCAAAATCTGAGCATATATTGCAATGTGCTTTCTTGTCTTGTTCTTCAAAAAGATGAAACATATCTTATGTTACTACTGTTACAATTGACTGCCTCCTTTATAGATGTGAAAGAATGGGTTGAAACAGCCATCAATAAGAAAATACTTTAAAAATCTTGTTAAGTACAATGTAGCAATAACAATAACCAGTAGATGCAGTAGTCAAGAATTTCACTAAATTGGTGTATGGTGCTTCAGAAAAGCAAGCATTTAAATCAGTTACACAGAGACAGAAAATAGGTTTATGCTTCTGAGACAGCAGTGAAAAAAATAAGTAGGTTTGATAAAAGAATAATTCAGAATGATTAATGAGATGCTGAGCTGAAAATAAACCAGAGTAAGATGTTCTCCCCTTGTCGGAAGGTTGTGTGAGGACTATGGGGAAACAGGGCAGTGGTGGTCCTTCAAAGGAGGAGGTGGACATGGAGTGAATCTGCAAACAAGTCATTCCTAGCATGTGGAGAAACCATGGCTAGAGAATTGCAGCATTTGGCCTAAAGCAATTATCAGGCCATATCCCCAGGGAACAGGGGGCATTATTCCTAGACCTCTCACTGCTAAAGGGGACCCTACACCTGGGACCAGTGACCTACTAAAAGGGTAATTTGTTTCAACTTTCCTGACCTAAGCAGCCAGGACTGAGTTATGCTACATTTGCAAGAGAGAATCTGAAGAGAAGCTGATTTTGGTCAATCACCACACATTTCAGTCCTGAGTTTGTCTTTTACTGGGCCCAATTTTACATGTGACTCTGTGCAAGTGCTGAAGCATAAGCACATTATTCCAGCTGGGAGGTCAAAGGGAGATCGTACTTCCAAGCAGATGCAGGATTTTTTTGGAGGGATCCATTTCATGTGTCTGCAAGGCAGGTGTCTCTCCTGTATCAGACTCAGTGATGTTACTTGTGGTTCTCAACACACGCAGCCAGCCAGCAAGAGAGAGCTGGGGCTTGAGCTGCTCATACCATCTCTCATTTGTAGAATGATGACAGGAAGAGCTCCTACCTTTCTCTGCCACAAAGTTACTGATTTATCAAATAGGCCATAGAAGGATTTGTGATACTTTTCATGTGTTAATGTTCACTAGCGTTTTACTGTAGCATTTGTTCCTATATTTATGTAGGGCCTACTTCAGCAAATCTTGAGTGCATAATATTTTTCATTCAATTGAGATGAATATGCCTGGTAAACTTCTGAAATGTCCCTTCACAAGGTAAAATAAAAGAATCTTTGTAGCCATCATTAAATGCCTTCACCACAATATTTATACTGCAATCAGAACAAAGCAAATGGGTGCTTTTGGCAGGAAAAAAACAGTCTTAAAAAGACACAGGCTATTGTTGTTTTCTTGCAAAGTATAAAATTCCTCAAAAATTACATGGTGTCACACAGCCTGCAATAGCTTATAAAAAAATGATGCACTGCCTTTAGTTTTATTTGGAAAATTACACTGTGTTAACTCTTTGTATCTTTAAGGGCATGTCTCTGCATTGCCATTGCACAGGAAAGCTTCTTCCAGACAGATGTGTGCCATGCACACAGCTCAGAGTAACACTGTGAGGAGATAAGCACTCTGGAAAGGTTGGCTCAGGTCATTTCATCAGCACAGGAAAAACCTGCAGCCAGGAGCTGGGAGCCAGACTACTCCTGGCCTGGGAAGAGGAGACCTCTGAAAAATGGGAACCTTGCTGCTGCTGCTGCTGGAGGAATGAAGGCATGGCAGGAGTGAGGGAGGCTGCAAGGATGAAGCACATCTTTGTTGTCTTTCTCAGAAGCATCAGCCAATTTGTTTTTTTTGTCTCCGGCATAAGCAGAGTAGGCAACAGAGTAACTCTTAATGCAGAAATGAACTTCTTGACTTGTCCTCGCTCAGTCACTTGATTTACTAAAACCTGCCTGAAACAGAGCCCACTGACTCCAAGCACAGGTCTCCACAAAGAACCTTCTAGAGTTGAGGTAGCCTGGCCAGTGCTTTCATGGGGGTCTGTGCACCACACATCCTTGCATAGGGCAGAACTCCCCCCTTACTCCAAAACCACGCATTTTTTAACCAAAAGACCTAAAACGACCTCTCTGTGAGCTTGGTCTTCAAAATAGGAAGGCTGAAGTCAGACTCCTAAGAAATGTTCTAAAAACTCATCTTCTGAAAGTATGAGACCTTGGTACCCCTAACACAATTAAAACCTCTTATGAGGCAAAATTATGAGACAACAAAGCAGACTCTAACTCTTAGAGATTTCATTGCATTAGAGAGCACCCTCCTGTAGACATTTGCTAGTCTTTCAAATAGCTAAAGCATAAGGTCAAATGTTTTGTGACTACACTGTCACAAAGCAATGATTTCCAATTTTTTTCACTAAACAGTTTTACTTTTTCAGGATAATCTCCCCTGTAGCCAGTATTTAGCTGGACAAGTATTCTTTCCCATATAAAATACATGGGTGATCACTGCCTGCTTGAATTCCCATGTGAAAGAAGCCAAAAAGTATAGGTGAGGAATCTGTGGTGCTAATTTATTGTCCTATCTGTGACAAAGGAGGAAGGAAAGCACAAATTAGGTGTCTCTGCTTAGAGCAAATGTGGTTGTAAGAATCAGTCCTACTTTGCACATGAAGAACTGCTTAAAAGGCCGTGTAGAAAAGAACATTGGTTTGAGGATGCAAAGGAAGTGTTTGTAAAAGGAGGCCTGATGTATGCATCAAATATTTTCTTTGAAAGTATGTCTTGTTGGCAATGCTGGTAGATTGAAGTGGCATTAGCTGAAGTCTAATATTCATGTCAGAGGAGTGTGGGGCAATAAACTCCTGTTTAGGGTGACAAAAGGTAGTATGAAGTAGATGAATTCAGCATGCATATAGCCATTTATTGTAAATAAAGTATAGAGTAATGGGACCATCTCCTTGCTCCTCAGTGTAGCCTTGTGCAGTGGGATCCAAATCAGAAATAACAGGCACAAAATGTAGGATAACTAACTGAGTGACCCTGGTGAGGCTACCAGAAACAAATCACATTATGGCAATGTTGTTCTTCAGTCTGTCAGCTTCTCCAAGACCTATTCCATATGCAAAAACAAAATAAAAATATTTTTAGAAATGCAGAACTTGATCAAAATATAAAGAGTCATAGATTAAAAGATTTAATGTCTGTCCTAAGCAGTATATTGCAACATTTTTCAGTTTCCCACTGGTTTCATAAATCCAGTGCTCACAGGAACTCAGTAACAAAAAACTTAAAGACTTAATGTCTTTGGTTCAAGAAGCTTGTGAGGCAGATGTTCCTAAAAATTCTATATATGAAGAACCAGAAAAAAAATGCTGTTGTATCATTCAATATCTGATTTTAAATATTGAGTAACTGTATGCTAAAGACAGAATTGAAAAAATCAAAACTGTTGTTAAATCTCTTTGTTAGGGACATGCAGGTAGGAACTCACCTGTTGGCAGCAGAAACTTAGTCCTGAATATGAAAGAAAATGAGTGCAGCAAATGCAAACAAATATCTCATCTAAGTCATTAGCTAAAGAGGTCATTTTAGAAAAATAATCTTTATGTGTGGTAGATTTAAAATGAGCAATTATTGGAAAACAGCCAGTGAAAGGCAGAGTAATTCTCCTGGCTGTCAGAAACTACTGGCTGTTCATACCAACTTTCATTCTAGACCTCTCTTTTAATATATTTTCAAAGAAATTCTTCGTAAGACCTCCAAGGCTCATGAAGATGATGGAAGTGTGATAGACTGATTTGTGGTTTGCCTCCAACTTTTCATCATTCAGCAGTTTCCCAGAATTTCTCTGTAATCTTTAGGACTATGAATCTGGTTTGGGGGTCTATTTTTCTCTCTTTGGCATCTCTAAAGATGGGTATCTAAGTTGCCCTTGTCATCCTTAGCTCTTTCTACAGTTAAGCAGGAGTAAAAGGTGATTCCAATGGGGATTTGCTCCACCTTAGTGAAAATGCTTAAATTGTGTGAAATAGATCCCTTCTGTGAATGCCTTCTTTACATTGCTCTTCTTTATCTTCTCTAGCTTTAGAGGAAACCAGGAACAATTGATGCAGACTTCAGCATCTGTCTCTGGGACATCTACAGTCAGATGAGATTAATCTTAGCTTGCAAGAGAAATATTTGTCCCAGTGCCAGCTGAGGTTGCTACACAATGTACCAGCTTTGGGGACCTGGTGGTGTCTGGAAAAAATAACTAGGAACCAGAACAAAAACCCTGGCTCTGAATACTTGTATTATAATAATTGTATTTGTAATTGAATCACTGTGTACTTTGGTACAGACTACCTGCCCGCCAGAGATGGCTGGGAAAGGGATCATGCACGGAGCACCTACATCAGCCTGTGTTTATTTTCTCTGCATAAGCCCTTATGGCAACCAGAAAATGTGGTAGGGGATGAGCCCAGATACTTTTTTAAAAATCAAAACAAAACAGAAGTAACAAAACTGTTTAAAAAGGGTAACCCTGGTAATAATCTGAACTAAACTCTGATTTTATTTATGTTTCTGCAGATCATGGCCAGGACAGAGATGGTGGAATGAATGCCCCACCAAAGCACACACAGTTGTACATACAGACAGCTTTGCAAAGTGGAAGAAGGTGATGCCTACGTCTGTGTCCGGGGTTCTCTCCAGCTTCAAATTCTTGCAGCTTATGAGTGTTTGTTATCAGTTACATTACCAAAACAAGCACTGTATTTACTTCTCTTTTATTAAAAAACAATAACAATAAAGACATATCTATATTACCTAAAAGCAGAATTGCCAATATTCTCTGTTGACATGATGTCTGATATCAAATGGGGCAATAACAGCACAGAAACAGAGGAAACAAAAAGAATCTTTTTTAAAATAAAAGATGGTGTACTAGAGTTGGGGACATTTAAACGAAGGGAGTACTTTTCAGTCCAAGCAGAAAGTACCAGCACATTTTTTGCTGTACTTTTCGTGTTGCAGCCCATTAATGATTTGGCATGCCAGTTTCAAGAGAAAAGGGGGATCTCTATGGGAGAACAGGGCATAAGTTTGATAAGTGTGCTGGGTGCTCCAGACATTAAGCTCTTCATTAAATGTGGGAAGAGCAAAATTCATGTAATGTGTGTGAATTAGAAACAACAGTGGAGTACCAGGGTAACAGGACCTTTTCTACCTTTTGTGTGACAGAAAGAAATTACCTCAGAAGAGATTTAACATGCAATCCATGCTCAGGGAATCTTCACTCCAAAATTTGAACAGGTGGAGGCATCCGGAAAGAGAAGAGACAGAGCTGTGATTTTGGGCAAACATGGCTTTCAAACCAGTGTTTTATTAAGGATGATAGGCCTCTTCCTCTAGTCTTTTTTCTGAACAATTGTTTGAGTGGATTATTTTAGATTTACATCTGTTCTATATTTTTATTTAAAAAAATCCTTCACAATGGTGGTGGTTTTTTTTATTCTTTTTTTAATGAAAGGATATGGTTAATATTAATGGTAAGTGTTCATAAATTCAGTCAACTCCTGTGCAACGGACATAATGCTCTTGGCATCCCTGCAAGAAACAAAGCAGAACAATTATGAGTCATCAAATGTATTTGTCAGAGGATTTTGTGTGGTAAAAAAAAGCCTGTTCATGTTAGCATAGTGCTGAAAGACAAGGAGTGAATTATAGCTTGGAAAGTGATGGGATAGATATAAAATCCAAGGGTCCAGAGGCCAACTGACTACATAGACTCAGCTGGAGACAGAAAATACATGTTATGTATTTTTTCAATGGATTCTTCCATTTATCCTGTTAAGAAGTAGTGACTCCCCAAATCAAATGTGAGTTAGGCTAGAATTTTAATCGTACTAGAAATGTTGCCACTGCAATTGGTGTTTGAAGCTCTCCTAACTGATAGTTATGCTATTTGTTCTACTGTGAATGCAGAGAACCAGCGACACAGAAACAGGAGCTGGGGATAAGAGGACAGGGACAGTGGTATGCAGGCAACTCTATGAGAAGTTCCTAATGAAGTGGTACATATGTGTCCTCTTTTCATGGATGCTGGTGTCAGGGCGAGTCCTGGACCGGTTCTGATAACCCAGAGTTTACAAGCAACATTCTCAAAAACCATAAATTTCCTTTCGTCATTGCCCTGAGAGGTTTCTCTAGGGGTACAGGCAGATAAAAATCTGTCTGTTGGCATTCTATTATTAGTTACTAGGACTAATTTAGGAAAATTATATAATTCTTTATGGTATAGCAGAAGAACTTTATTATTCTCTTTTATCTTTTTCTAGGAAAAGAAATGTGTCTGCAATAGGAGATTTTTTTTTTTACAATGAAGACATGAAATAAACAAAAAGCAGTTTTGTATGTACCTTAATGGTTTGAATTTAAGATAACTAATGAAGAATTTGAAAACTCCTGGATTGATTTCCTTTGGACATGTAAATGTACAATGAACTGATCATGCTGCTGTGATATAAATGGAATAATATTAACAGTTTTTTAAAAATTTATGGTTGTTAGTATGGTTTTTTTAGTCCATTGAATCTGATTTGCCATTCCCAAGCATTTTACAGTACCCCCAGTTGTGCAGGAACCCAAGTGTTTGATGTAAGAACATCACCAAACTTGAATTCTCTCACTGTGATGGAGGATGGATACAACTGGACAATAAGCTTGGAACTACCACTGAGGGAATTGAAGCCCTTTCAAAAGAGGGCTGGATGAAAAGCTCATTAAACAAGTCCTAAATAATTTTTCTTCAGCTCTACGTATAATACACTGTTACAAATTTCACTTTCACCTTTGTAAACCTGCTTGGACTCTGGAGATCTTTCATAGCCTTTCACTTGAGTGGTGTGATGGATGAGTGGTGTGGTGATGGCATCAGCCAAAATTCACCAGTGTTGGGCTAACAGTGTACTTTCACCTGCAGATTTAACTTCCTTCCATGGGAACACATGCCATGCAGTCACATTCTGATTTTGCTTCTGACAGTGTAAATTACCATACCTGAAGGTACTCCTTGCTAAAAATAGCATCTGGTAAGAGTATGATTCTACTTGCATAAATTAAAATTTTAATAAAGACCAAAGCATTTTGTTTGTAATATTCTCAATGGTAAAAAAAACCACTCCAGCACATCTAAAAATATGCAGAGCAGCAATTTTAAATACCTTATAAGTAGTAAAATGTTTAATAACAATTTTAATGCTAAAAATGTAATGGTTTATCAGTCTAATTCAGGTACTTTTCATTACTTTAAATTACATAATTTTTTTTCAAATGGCCAAACATCCACAGATATGATACTTCAAAATTTATAACAGTAGGAAAAACACTAAACTTTCTGGTGCAAACAATTTACCTCAATGCAAAACACAGGGAAGAAAGGTCAGCAACACCTAACTGTTTTTTGAAAGAAATAATAAATACAAACATTCTGCACAATAGCACAGTAGAAGCAGATGTGATGTTATCAGGGTTTGACAGTATTTTCACATAAATTATTGTGTAAGCACAGTCAATCATTATGTACAGGTGGTCAGCCACCTGTTTAATTCAGTTTCAAGCTGATTTACACAGTTTTTAAGGTAAACAATTCCCCCCTCCAAAATTACAGTTTTTCCTGTGTATCAACTGATGTGGACAATTTTATTTCCCTTCACTTCCCACCACCCTGCAAAGACATGGAGAGAAAGTTGCAGCTTCTACTCCCCCTTTACAGCCTGGTTTTAGCTGCCAAGTTGTAAGTGCCATTATACAGGTAGTAGCAGATGGTTCCAGCCCCTCCAAAATGAATTTTTACTTGCTATGTGAACAGTGGTGATCTCATCACTTGGTTTCTCTATTGTGCCTCTAGCTCCCTTTTTCTGGTAGTACACTGTGACCTGTGAGAAAGACCAGTCCCACTTCACAAGCAAAAACTCCTTATCTGCAGGCCCTATACAACCCAAATACTTATGAAAAATCCTGGTCATTGCTTGGGTAGCCCTGATAATTCGCACATGTAAATTGTGTAAGAAATGCTGCCAGCTTTGCATCAAAGTAAAAATGAAGAAACAATCTTAGCACGCCTGCAGGTGGGGATCCCAGCATCAACAGGAGTTCAGTGCATAGTTATGCTTGTGCTAGCATGTGAAGGGAAATTATTTTTCATCCTACTGTTGGACAGATTAGATCTGCACTTCAGTCTGTCTTTTCATGCTATTGTTATCTGGTTGAACCTGTATTGTATACCCTGGAATAGTTTAGCACTGTCACTGACCCTCCTTTTTTTTNGATTCCTCCTTTTTTTTTTTTTTTTTTTTTTTTTTTTTTTTTTTTTTTTTCCCTTAACTTGAGGTAAAGGTCTAAAATGGATCAACAGACCCTGGTTTAACAGGCATACTAAAACCTATCAAAATATCCAGAGAATAGTTAATATTATTAAGCCTCTTTTGAATTCATGACTACATGTCCCCTACTTGTTTTAGGGCTATCAGCAGTCTTTTTAACTTGGGCCCTGAGTACAGGGGAGAACTGGGAGGGACATTTCAGGACTACGGGAGAGATCTGCATTCTTCAATGCACCCCAAGCTCTACTTTATCTCACCAGCACATTTTTAATCTACTGCCATCATCTCTATTTGTTACCATTGCCCAAACTCATCCCTGCATTTACCAGCTCAGGTGCTTGCAGCTTGCCCATCCTTGCAGCTGGTTCTCACAGCTCATTTGCTGGTGAGGACTTCAAGGGGCCAAAATATTCCCCTTCTTTCCTGCTCTGAAATCTTCCTCTGGCAATGAAATGAAAAATATAAAACTGTCAAAAAAAGGAGAGTCAAGGCACATCTTCCCTGGTCCCTTATCCATTTTAAAAACCTGCTGAGGTAGGCAAGGTAAAAGTGCAACATTTTAAAGGTTGCAAAATAGGGTTTTTTTTGCTGTTGGCCTCTACTAACATTAACATAAAACAGAAGCTGAGTCCTTCCTTTAGAGTTGGATGTTGTACTGCTGACATAGACTAAGAGAAAGAAAAAGGCATCCATCTCTTGATTAATTACACCTATGGAAAGAAAAAACCCACATTTGCTATTCAGCTTTATAGCACTGACCCACATGTGGAAGGTGATGGTGTGGGGTCTTTGGGGAACAGGGTAAAGTTGTGACCATTTGCAATATAATGCTATTTGGACATGAGCTTTACCTCTCTGCCCATCATCCAAACTACATGTGTGGCTGGGAGCTGGCAGGGAAGCACGCATCTCTCACAATAGGGGAAGAGTTTAGCAGAAATGTAAAATGAAGTGCTGTACAGAATTACAGGAATCACAGAATTACAGAAGTTTTAGTATTCCTCATTTAGGTTATGGGGCAGGAATAGGGACAATGTGATTAAGGAAATACATCCAGTGTCTGGAAAGCAGATGGGCTGATCTGAAAGGCTTTTGCTGCTGCAAAGCAGTGAATGAGTGGTGGTGACAAGTACATTTGTCTTCTGTTTGCTTGTCTAGCTTACTGAAGGGTCCCTAAGGGTTAAGTCTGCCTGATAGTTTAAGAGTTCATCCACAATTCTTCATCTCCATGCACCCAAGAGCAGACATTGGGTGTCACCCGCAGTTTTGAGCTTATTCTGCAGGAAACTGGTAACAGCATCAATTCATTTGCATGGGATTGAATAGAGGTGGAATTTTACTTGAGTGTTTTATTGTTTTGCAAAGAGCCTGAAATGAATTTTCATGGTTAGAACTGGGTGTAAGCACTTTAGGTTAGTGTATAGATAACAGAGGTTGCCTATTTTATTGCAAGCTGTTAGCCCTGTTGAGAGGGTACAAGATTTGTTTGATTGTACCTGACTATCATCTTAATGTGTCATTTACCTTACTGCTTCTCCATCACTGCTCCTTGTCCAAATATTAGCAGGTGTGTTTACGCAATTATGAATACAGGACCACAGAAAATGTTCGTGGCAGTGGTCACTTAATGAGGGAACTTATTTAATTGAAATAATGAATCTGAGTAAGTTCCTACTCTGATGCGATCTGACAAAAATGATCATAGGATAAAATTGCTGCTTGCTGATCTCCACCTATCTTACATCTCAACTTGCTGCAAGATTGAGGCAAACTGCACCAATTTACTGCTCCCAACTGCCTGATAATGGACACTTTGCTGTGCACTCTCCCTTCATTACAGCACAGGTCATGGCTGTTAACAGGGCTCTTGCCACTTTTGACAGATAGTCACTACCAAGATGAATGGCACTAGCCACATGACCACTTAGTACTATGCTTTTCCTCTCTAGCACCTTTAAAGCACTTATATTTTTAAAAACTCACTTCATCCTTTAACTGTTTATTAACTAGGAGAATCAATAGGAATCTGCTGAAACTGAACTCAGGCAATTCTTCTAAACTTAATTGGGCGCATCACTATGAATACATCTGGGTATTTGTTGCATGCCAGTAGTGAGAGATTCATTTAAGCATTTATTTTAAATTCCTTAAGGACTTTCAGACAATTTGTTCAGATTTTCTGTATGTACTCTAGTGCCAGGTTTTAGAATGATTAAAGGTGTAAGAGCTTCAAGGACTGCATCATAACACTGATTACCAAATTTTTGGCCTTTTTAATGAAAATATTTGTGCTTGAATTTATGGCTTCTTGAAATGTAAAGCATTTCTATTTTTCATATTTCCTATGTCTGCTTTTAACACTGTCAGCCAAAATATTAACAGTTTTCTTTTTAGCAAATTTGTGTTTTACTAATAGATGGGGGAAAGCATACTTTAAGTATGCAAATGCCAAGCATTTAAGTTGCTTAGGTGCATTTAGTTAGCTAAGAGAAATTGTTTCTGAGACAGTGCCAGGCATAGTCTGTATTTTTGGTTCGCTCACAGCATTACACGACAGATCAGTAAACAACATTTACTTTCAAAAACAGTAGGAGTGATTAGACAGAGAAACTTTTTAAATAACATGTATTCCTGAGGGTTTTTTGCCAATGCTAGTTTTTATTGAAATCACCCAGAATTCATAGTTACGGAAACAGAAAATTTGTTCTTTGTATCAACGAGGATGCTTTATTCCTGGCATGGAGTGGATCAGGACTAGAAGAGTGATCAGCCAAAATAGGGTTTTTATGCTGAAGGTCCTACAAAGTCTTCATGGTTGTGGTCATAGAGTGAAGAGACTTTATTGAACCAAACCTATCAGTTGGTTGGTAAGCATATTAGAGGTAATGGGTGTGCCAGGAGTATCAAGCTACTTTTTAACAACCAGATACAAAAGTTTTGGTGAAACTTAGATTTTATTACAACTCTCATGGAAATTCTCTGACCAGCCTTAGGTTACTGCACCAATGTGCACTGTTTTAAGCAGTAGCATACAAGAAACTACACCTAATCTGCACACACATGTTGATGAGCCTTGAATGAAGTTCAGAAGCACTCAGTTCCTTTAGGCTCTTTGGCACATATATGGAAAACAGGCAGGTATGCTAGAGAAGACCAATGCACTATCCAGTTTGATGATGATCTGTTTTCTTTTTGTGATCTGTTTTTCTCTTCTTCTTTGTTCAGCCTATGTATGTATCTCTTTCCTATTTTGACTTTTCTGTTGTGCTTCCTCCTGTACAACTGATAGAGTTGAGACCCCAAAAAGAGCGTACTGTGGGGCATGTGCAGCCAAGGAGGCTTCTCTTCTGTTTCTTCTCCTCTCCTTTCTCCAAATCTGAAGGAATAAGCAGAAGGCTGGGAACTTAAGGTTTTCTTTCCTCACCTTAATTCAAGGTATAAAAGTAAGGTTTTATGACTCCATGTCTCCAAGAACCAGCTACAGTGTAAATGTCTCTCTTTCCTTCACACACAGCAGCCAGTATTGCTTGGATGACAAAAGTGGTTATAGAGGGGAGGTCTCACAAAAGATGATGACTAGGACTGCTAGGAAGTCCTTTCAGCCCGGAATATGAATACTGTTCTCTCCTGTACAGATCTGAAATTCCAGAATGATGTCCAGAACCTGCTTCTTCCATCTTTGTGTTCCATGTCCCAGAACTGCTGTTTGCTCTTCAAAAGGGAGGTAAGGTTTTTTTCTGCTTTGGTAGAATGTGTACAGAATCAGTATCTTCTATCCCTTTGGCATAGATGGCTGGTGCATTTTTACACCCTGCCCTGTCAGCTTCTTCGTCTCCTGTGCTGGCCTCAAATCCCAGCTGTTGGTAAAGGAGAGAGGGATGGGAACCCTTGTGCTATAGGCCAGACCACATTTTCTGGCTTCAACTACACTAACAAAACTTTTTCTTCAGACTATAAACAAGAAAATTCCCCCACAAAGCTGTGATTCATAGGATCATAGAATGGTTTGGGTTGGAAGGGACCTTAAAGATCATCTAGTTACAACCCTCCTGCCATAGGCAGGGACGCCTTCCACTTGACCAGTTTGCCGAAAGCCCATTCAACCTGGCCTTGATTCCTTTGTATTTTGTTGCAAAAAGAAAAGCACTTTGAGCGTTTCTAAAGTGATCTTATATTTTTTTCTCATATTAACACAAGGAGGTGTGATGTTCCTTGATTCTATAGGTTACTGCAGTGTCACTACCAAGTGAAAGAGACTCTTGCACTAAAGGCAGACCCGTATCCATGGCAACATGTATTTCAACATGTGTATTTTCAAATATATGAAAGAACAACGCCTTTATATAATATTTGTGCTTCAACATAATCAGTGACACATCAACTGAGATGGCCATGATCTCTCTGCTGGTGCTCCATGCTCCGTCTGTCGCGCACAGCTGCCCAGGGCGGCCATTTTGCTTGTCAAGGCCTCATGTTTGTTCTTTCCCGTTTTGTTTTTCTCCTTAACCTGAAATAAATACCACTCAGATGGAAAGCACATGACTGCTCTGTGTGCATGGAAAAATAACCATAACAATTATTATGGCTTCGATTAACAGCAACAGTGACCTGGGGGTCGGGCATTTTTCCAGCGTGAATGACCGCATGGGTTAAGGGCCCCCTGCTCAACGTTGGGTCCTCCACTCTTTCAGCTGGTCATTAACAGGCAGAAATGCCAGCTCTCAGGGCCATTATTGATTAATTAATGCAGACCGCAAAACAATTTCCACGTGGTTTCGGTCTATAAAATCTCCATCAATTGCATAGCATCTCTGAATTGAAAAAAATCATGGAAAAGTTATTTCATATTATTTATTAATTTGCCTGCTTAATATGAATACATAATTAATGATACAGAACGATTTTAGGGAAAGATCTAATAGAAATAATTACACTGAACTCACAGGCTTTCAGGGTTACGAGAAACTGTCACTCACTTTACACACAATTAATGTTTTTCACTCTGTGTAATTCTTGATCATTTCACTATGCTTTGCTCTTGACAAACAGTCAAATTATGTGGTTACAACTGCTATTAGATTTACATTGCATTGTCTAATTCACTTTGCCTCATGAAATTAGATGAATTATTAAACACATAATCTGTTATTCCCTATTAAAATTAATTGATTTTCATGTCAGTTTAAAACTAATGAATTGTCTAGGGATATTCTCATAAACCTCATCACATAACAGAAAGAAGATTGTTTTATTTCTCATCATTTCTGATAACGATCTTTAGAATATGATACCTCTATGCTTTCACACATGAGTAAATATATACAGGTTTTTCAGCTTTTTTCACAGAATGTTTTCAGTTGTTCTACATCCATGAAAAAACAAAAAACAAAAAACAAAAGGAAGGAAGGAAGGAAGGAAGGAAGGAAGGAAGGAAGGAAGGAAGGAAGGAAAGAAAGATAAAGAAACTGAGTAAATTGCTGGTAAAATGAGGTCATGTCCTCTTCAAACTAAAGTGCGTGAATTATGTGACCTCTTTAAGTGCAGAAAACTATGAGCAGTATCTTCTGAGAGACACCTTTGATGCATCATTCCTCACAGTTTTAATATTTCAGGGAGTGGTCAAGCTGAATTTACAATTCATTTTATTAACTAATTCTTTTATTCAGATGTCCTCCCCTCATCTCACCTCTATCCCCAACTTCTTTTTTAGGTTGGTTACTTTATTATGGATGAATTCAGCTGTGTGTTTGGTAGATTTGACTTCATTATATTCCTATAGACATGTATAAAACCCCATCCAGCTCTTTTGTCTGTATGCAGCTCCATTGCTTCATGCAACACAATTCACCAACTCACTTCTAATACTCCTGATTGCAGTGCTCATCTAAGCTAGTGGCACTGGCATCAAACAGTGGTCTCCAGTGTGTAGCATTGACACAATAGCTTCCCAGGGTTTTTGAGAAAGCTGCTAATTTCACCTTTCAGCTGAGATAAAGCATTTGCAAAACTGTAGCAGTCCAACAGTGTTCCACAACATTAAAGTTCCTAGGATTTCAGTTGAATAGACTTTCTCTGATTTATTTCTTTCTACAGCTCATTCCCATTTTATGCATATGATTGCTATTTACCAAGAAACAAACATTATTTATGCCTTACATTTTAAAAATCTTGAAAGGTTATAAATTCCCTGACTTCTTTCTAACTCTGACTTCTAATGCATTTTTTGACTTTTCTTTCTTTCAAATCTCAGAGAAATAATTTCAAACAAGCCCAATTATGCTTTCTTTAAACGTCTTTATGTTTCACTTCAATTGAAAAAATGTAATGGCATGATGAAAATTAAAAATGTTTGAAAGAATAAAAATAGTGTTTTTCTATTGTTTTCATAGACTTATCATGCAGAAGCCTACAAATATGTCTAAATAATATTTATAGTATAATGTTTAGCAGTTTGCAAAGCTTATTGAATTTTACCCTGCATTAGCAGTTTGAATTTCTAGGAATTTGAATTCAAACAAGGAGGAGTTACAATCCTTTTAGAAATGTTTGGCTGAATACATAAAGCGTAGTGCAATGGCAGAATGAAAATGCCTGTAGTTAATCTGTGTACTGATATCCAAGCTAAGGTTTTGCTTATACTCTTCTTTCAGATTGCTGAAAGATATGTTGAGTTAAGGGACGCTGATTATTCCTTCCAAAGCCAATTTGTCTGATCTGCTGTCTGGCATGGGTACCACAGCTATTCTTTACAACAATTATTATCATAGGATACAGACACTTTTTGCATAAACTGCATCATAAAATGAGTGACGCTGAGGCACTTCATAGAGTCCTTCACAAAGGTCATTATCACAGAGTACTGCTAATAGGAAAACCTGAATAAAACATTTCTTTATATTTAATTTTGCTTTTCACTATCACTCCCCCTTTCAGTTGTGGCAGTAAGTCTCCACTGTTTCATTTTCACAAAAAGTCGCACAGTAACTTGCTACATTTTGTCCGTAGTGTTGCAAAAGGTCTTAATCTGTGCGCTCTGAGCTACATTGTCCTGGACAAACACAGCTGGAGACTGACTCGCTAAAGACCTTAAACCATAGGATGAAGAACCTGGCATGGTATTCTATGCAGAGAAGAAAGGTCTTGCCATATTCTGTTTTCCCCAGTGTCAGAGACATCTTGCTGGTTTGTCGCCTTTCCTACTTGCTCACAAGGGTGCTGACTCCTCACACAGTGTGTCTAATTACGAGGCTCCTGTCACACCTAAGTGGCAGGTTGCTGTCAGTGAGGTCTGTCACTTCTCTGTACAAAGGTGTGTGGTCTCCCATGTTCACTGGAGCAAGGCAGGGACAAGATTCACACCTATAGAAGAGGTTTCCATGGGGTTTTCAGGGCTTTTTTTCCACACACTACACTTTTTCTCTCTATTTAAACATGGTGAAACAGATGTGGTGAGTCTGGTACTCCAATGGCCTTGTAGACAGAAGCCAAAAGTGGTTTGCAAGCAAAACCTGAGGTGATGAGGTAGGTCACCACAGAAGTCACTTACATCACCAAAGTTAATTCCACTCTGCACCCTTTCTTACAGCTGAGGGGCAGCTGCTGTCTATTGGTGACCAGGTTTGGTTGAAGCCTGAGAGACATGTCTCAAAACATGGACAAAAAGCTTTCCTCAGGAGCTGAGACCTTCTGGTAGGTGAAACAGGCCAGTGAAGATTCTTAGTCCTCGCTGACTCTCTTTTCTTTGGACTCCATCTCTTTGCAAGTAGTGGGACTATCTTGGGGGGATCACATGAGGTCTTTCCCCAGACCCAACCCTAGGGCAGGAAGCAGCTTCTGGACCTGTCCCATGAGCCTGCAGAGCCAGGGCTCTCCTTGGGCTTGTAGGAGATGAAGACTGTCACTTAAAAGCCTGATGTCCTTCCCCAGGGAATAGGAAATAAGAGGGAGAGGAATAGCTCAAGAAATGGCCTGAAACCTTCACCTGTAGAAAGGATGAGAACTGCCCTGTGTGAGCCTGTGGGGCCTTCCCAAATCTGAATTTAGGGATAACAGAACAATCACTATTCCCCCATAGAAGCCCCACTAGTCTCTACAGTGGAATGTGGTATTTTTATAGCTCCAGAGTGGGGGGGATATACCCACCTAATAAAGCCACTAAAAGAACCTTGCTCAAGTCAACACAGTAAAACAAAGTTTATACATTATCAAGGTCCAAATAACTTACTTGGTATTATTAGATAATAAGCTAGTAACAAGATAATAACAGGAAAATTAAGGTTCTAACTACCTAGTAGCATTTCAGCAGCAGCAAAGCTTTAGGGAAATAAGTCTCTGTGAAAGATATCATGGAAAATGTGTTGATTACAATATTCTTGTATTTATTAAGAACAATACAAAAATCTCACTTCATATCAGTGATTTGTATCTTTATCTTTCTTTAATAATAATTTCTTTAATAATTTTATTAATAAAATAAAGGTATACTTTTGATTATTTATTATTTATTCAATAAGTATGTGCATAATAAATTCAAGAAGGTATTTACTAGATGATTAATATTACTATTTATTATGTACATTGCTTTAGCTTTTAGTACAATGATTATTTTCTGAACTGGAAATGAAAAATGAGAAAATAATTCTGCTTCTAATTTCAACAGGTCTATCAGTCTGGTTAGTACAATTTCTTCTTTCATTATATCGGAAAATAAAGAAAAGTTTTATTTTTAATTCCTCCATCAATTACAATATTCAATATGATTTTCATGAAGTGGTGTAAACAATAAAATATTGTTGTTTATGAAAGAATATAAAATTACATTTTAAAAAAACTCTGAAAACCAGGATAGAGGTATTCAAAGCTAAATTCTATTTGGGATCATTTTTAGTTCTATGTAAGCTTTATTGAAAGTTTTGGGATCATCCAGAGTCCAAAATGCCATGAGAAATAAGTCATGGGGCAGTTTCAGTTACTGAGGCGATTCCTACAAGAATGCAAATCTTTGTCTTAATGAGAGATTTTTCTCTCAAATTATTGAAGTAGAAATTTAATCTGTCCCTTTAGACACCAATTAAATTCATTGATTTGTTAGTATGGAGTCAAATTTCATAATTTTTGTGCAGATTGTAACCAGTTTATCAAGAAAAGGTAGCATGGTGGCAACTTGAAAATTCTACAGCAGTGAATGTTCAGGTGTTAAACAATGAGGAGCAGACTGAATGTTGGCTTAGATGCCAACAATAATATATAAAGGAAAACAAATATAAAGCTTTAAAGCCTTGCAGATGTAAAAATATATGTACTTCAATGTCAAAACCAATTGGCAAAGTAAAAAAATAGAAAAATCTTCATACACACCCAAATGCATAAGCTTGCAAAGAGAACAAAAGCTGCTATAAATATTCCAAGAAGCCAATAAAAAAACTAGGAGTGGTTAGTTCTCCTGTGTAATGGGCTGCTATAAAAGCTTTTATTGTTAAGGGAGTTACTTTACTAAGAGCTGTACGAAGAAAACTGAATGAATGTGAAAAATTGCATGCAATAACCTGAACTGAAAGATGATTATCAGCCTCTGAGTTCTATGCTTTTGAGAGGGTGCTGCTGTTAGAAGATTGCTGTTGTGGTTAAAGAAAAGCTTGTTTTGTACTACTATCCCTCCTCCAGGTACACAGAGAGTCACTGTGTTCTTCTCCAGTGCCTTTGTCTGTCCATATTACATGTCATTTCTTAAAATTGAAGGGCCTGATCCTGCAGTTTTGCTTTCAGAAGGCACTTCAGTGCACTGGAACATTTCCATCGGAATAAACTTTAGGATTTAAGTCCAGTCCTGGACAGAGAAGTAACCATTACTCACTCTGCCAGCTGTGTTGCACTGAGCTGAAGAGAGTGTTAGCCTGCAGGCCAGAGTTTGCAAGTGAAGCTTGACCTAAACCCACAGAAATTCCCTTGCATGACTCAGACGAGTGATGAATCCACTATTTCCCAGCAATAAAGACAGGTTTTCCTTCTGTGACTGTTTATCTATTTATTTTTTTTTTTCACTTAGTGAGGTATTTACAAGTACACCACATGCACACATTGGTAAAAAGCAAAACCCTTAAAAGCCATTTCACTTACAGCTCAAAGGAAGGAAGTAAAAGCCATAGTTATTTCTATACTTCACTATATGGGAGGTTTTGAGTGCTGTGCTAATTAGGACCTTATCAGTGGCTAAATGAATAGGCAGGTATCCTGTGCATTCCATGCCACTTCAAAGCGCGCTCCAAATGGAACATTTACAACGTCAGGCTTTTAGATATTGCCACTTTACAGAATATCTTTCTGCCTTTGATTTTGTAGCTATTTTTTTCCCCATCACTTATCATACACAACAAGAGCAGAGGATGGCTGCAAATCAGAAATCCACTATGTACATCTGCTTAAGAGTTTCCATGGAAAATGCTAAGACCCCATGCTTGAGGCCTCTCAATGCTTCATCTTCATTCATAATTCCTTATCGTCCTTTCCGACTTTTGCAGAGATTAGGTAAAAGAGAAAAGCACTAACATCAGTGTTACTATTTTTCTTTCTGTTCTGTTTCCAAGAAATAAAGTAGTCTGAAAGTTGAAAAGAAGATATAGTTCGATCTTGTGCAAAATCATCACAATGAAGAATTGAAAGCACAGGAGTTGAACGTGTTTCCATTAATGAGAACCAGATTGTCCTAGTTTGCCTCAAATTGCCTTCTTTTTCTACAAATCTCTAAGAATTTTTATGCTGTGCTAATATAATTTTAAATAATATTGATATTTATACCCTTAATTTATCCTAATAAAAATACCATTCAAAACCTGTGAGGCACTAACTCATTTTCAGCGTTACATGACCACATAGAAAGTTCAGCTAATTCTCCATACCAGACACTATTCTTTATACAAATAAGTTTTGCCCTGTGTTGGCCATTAGGCTGATGGCCTCAGCGGTTAACAAATAAATGCTGCTGCCAGTGTACCTGGAACACAGGAGGGAAAGTCATAGCAGAAGCCTATTTCAGTGATGTGAGGCTCTTCTGAAGAGCATCTGGCATCAAATCATCTCTCCCAAGAAAACACCTCTTGGACTGCATAAATGCCCCTTGGGCATTTATGAGAGAAGGTTGGTTTCAGACCACCCGATTCCCTAGATATAGTTTCTGCTAAACAGTCAGAAGTTGTATAAGCTAGACTCCCTGAAAGGAAATATTTCTGATTCAATTCATGCTTCTCTTTGCCTGTAGCTGCTTTTGGAGGCAGTTCAGTGGCTCTAATGTGTGTACTCAAGGCTATTTTAACAACTTCAAAGAGGAGCAGCAAGGTTGATTCTTTATTATCAGGTGGTGTATGTGATTCGTACCTAGGAGATGAAGGTTACTGTCTGATCTGCCTTTTGCCTATAAATCTCACTGGGTCTCACCAGGGGAACAGGCTGCACATGTCCTATTTAAATGGGCCATTTTTGCTACATAGCATCGGGAATTGTTCTGAGCCCACATCTCCAAGAGAGAATAGTGGGTACCTAACAGAGAGCATTTGGCTGGGAGTATTAGACGCAGCCAAATTTGTCACTTCTACCTGGTGCGTTCCTGATAGAGGCCACCTTCGACAAGGAAATCAATCACATTTGCCTCCAGCTCTGGCCATGCAAACAGTTGGTATAACATTAATCTGGGAACAGAATACTAGAAGGGACAAGTGTTAATAGGTATAAGTTCTCAGCAAAACTTGTGACCGGTGGTTATGTGGCTGGAGATTAAAATCATTCCTGGGCATGCAGGATGGAGATAATGGTTTGGCATATCTCTACATCCCATCTGACCTCTGCAGATCCAACCCAAGCTGCTTTCTAGTGCTTGCACAATACAACTGCTACAAATCCCAGTTAACCTTAGTAAACACGTAACTTGTTTGCAGAATTTCCAGGTGATGTTATTTTCTGTTTCTCCTTTTGTCATTTGTCTGGCTGAGATAATAGGTTGCTGCAGACCATTGTCAAAAACCTGGGTGTATTCCAGCAGGAGGAAGTCTTCTGAACATCACACTGAGCTGGATGAAGCAGAAGGCTATTCCAAGCTTGCAGGCAGAGGAGCAGCTGTGTGGCAATGATTTCACAGCTTTCTCGGAATAAAAACTCAGCCATTGAAATTCCCTGCAGTGTACTTAGAAACTTGTAAGGTATGTTAAACCACAGGTTTGCTAAAAGTAGCTGTGCACATGCATCCACCCATAATACTAGCAATACTAGGGATGTGCTTGAGAAGTATCAGCATCTCAAGCATTGCAGAACTACGTAATTTTGCTTCCTTAAAATTGTAAGGTATCTCCTTATTCTTATCCTCCTACTCCTGAGCATTGCCTTGCTGCTTTGCAGTGAGTTCCTTAAGCTACTTGTAAGGCAACAGTGTTAGTGAAGAGGTGTATGCTTGTCATTTCTCAAAAAATCAAGTGTATTCTTGAAAGCTCTCAAAATAAAAAATTACTAGCTGATTCAAAGAATTGTTATGGTTAAACAACAGGCCAGTGCTGCAACATCATTCAGGGAAACTTCCATTGCAATTAATGAAAGTTTTGCTTGAGAAATGACTTAATATTGTATCTCCAAAGACATAATTAAGGAACAAGGCATTATCATGTTGGGTGACATGGCCACTTGTTAAGCAACAATGCAATATTTTGATTATAATGAGAGCTTATAGAGTTTGGTTGCTTTAAGTTTTCGGCTTCTACTTATTTTCTTTAGAAGACAATGGGAATGGCTTAAAATAATAAGAAAGCTGCTAAAATTGCTATGGCTGCTGCGGTATTACAAAGACACATGTTGGCTCCCTGTGTATAGTGCATAATATACATTTAACCTGTCACCAAACACAGAGAATTTTACAGGTAAAATGCAAAGGGATGCATTTAGTAGCTATCAAATGAACATTTTTTTGTTGTACTTGAAAATAGCTACTTAACTTAAAATACTAATTTATTAAATTATAAATTAAAGTATGCTGGATTAAAAATGCTCACAATAAATTCTGTTATTGCATGAATCATTCTAATGCAAAGTTACAGGTTTCTGGAACATAATGAAATTCAAACTTGCATTCTTAGTGCAGTTGCCATGGCCAATTCAGCTGAAAATGAGAATTATAGTGAGAGCATTTCCTGGTCTTTGACCCCTCTTATAAGGGTTTAAAAAGCAGGTTTTGTAGAGCATTAACCTCATTCCTAAGCAATTCATTTCTCTGAGTGATATGAGAGGTGTTAAAACACTTCAATAAAAGGAAAAGTATTTAAACATCTTTTATTCTATGTTTCAAAAGACTGGACATTTATCTTCAAGGATTTCTGGCTGTGTAATGAGAAAGACTGACAATAGAACCAACCAAAATAAAGTATAGTCTCTAGTATATATACATATTTACCAAGATAATACCTTGAGACAGCTAGGCAGTAAGAGACAGCCATATTTGATAAGTTATAGTTACATATATACTCTCATTTATTTCTGTTTTACTGTTAAATGCACACAGTAAGAGGTGAGGGGGAGAAAAAAAAAAGCTCTGAGCCTGGACAATGAAAGGGAATTTCATGGATCTTGATGGTATTCCATGAGTTTAAGAAGTCATCATATGTATTCTTTAACCCTACAGCACCAGCTGAAAGGTCCTGAGATAAACTGAAATTCTTTGAATGTGTAAAACGTGTGTAGTGTAATTTATTTTTATTTTGGATTCTTTGTACCTTTCACTAAATTATGCCCATGAATTCTTGTAAAAGCAAACTCTGCTGAAGTAAATAAGAGTTATTACATCTATATCTATCTATATCTATACCTATATACCTCAGAAATCAGTTTTATCATCTCCAGCACAAAGAACAAGTGTGCCTGAATAACAAACCCAAAATTAAATATTAAATATTGGATTCTAAGTATGAAATATTGGATACTGCATAACGAGCCTGCTCAGTTCCAACATTTTAGCTGCTTTATGACACAGGTAAGAATGAGTCATTGCAAATACCATGTTATTATTGAAATGGACTAAATTGCTTATTACGAAGTTAGATCCTATCCAGTTTTTGTCCCTATAAACTATATTGGCATTTTGCAGGTTTTGTTTTATTTTTTTTCAGTTTTGACAAACAAGCACCAACTTATCACTCAGGTGACTTGTCATAGCCTGTACTTTTCAGACAGTATTAGAAAGCACAATGAACTTTCTGCAAAAAGTACTAAAGTAATTTGAAGAAATGTTTTGAAGAAATGAGCATATAGAACAAATATTATTTCATTATGCTGGAAAAGAACTATAAAATTGCCATGTAAAAATGTTATGCGGATGGAAGGGAAACTTAACAAAGCAAATACTTATTTTCAAGTCAAACTGCAAAAATGTGAGAAGTCACCTAATGCGTGAGCACCTTAATCTGTGGGTTTGCAGGCTTTTGAGGCAAAACAGTGGCAGAATGCTGTTATATTATAGGGCTTGTCTTGTCAGATAATGTTATGTGTGCATAAAATTATGTATGTGATGGGAATTAATGGAATTTCTCAAAAGGAAACCAATTCTGTCTCATTGCATACTTGAGATTGGCCCAATAATTGGGAAGTATATCTCAGCATGTTTGTACTCCCTTTTAGCTAATTGGTAAATATCCACAAACCCGTGAGTATGAATATAATCATGTATTAATTGCAATGCAAAAGAGAAACATGCAGCACTCAACACTACATCTGGGGGCAGAGGAGGCATTATGGAAGCGTGCACCTCATGGAAATGGTGAAGTTGCAGGTACAGACCCAGCTGGAGATGCTTTCTTTGGGGAAAGCCAGACAAATTCATGGAAGCAGTTCCTCCCAAGGCTAGGAACAGGGCACAATGGGGCTGTGTGCACCTCAGAAGAAGATATCTCCTGCTAAAGAGCAGGGCTTGGTCACTCAGTGAAATGACTGTAGGATGTATCTTTGCAATAACACTTCTACATACAGAGGAGTCAATCCCAAAAGAAGGTACCCAAATGCTGCTGTAATTGAAGATCCAAAGTGTGTTAACTCCTGTAGACTGAAGAACCCAAAATCAATAATCTCCACAGCTGAATCCAACCCTAACACGAACATCTGTGATTTGCACAAGATGGATCTGAACCCCTCCACTCACTATGTTGTACAGTGCATTAGGTCCACTCAGGTGCATCTATAATAAGTGTTGCTTCTCCTTACTGCAGGTGAAAGAAGAATCTATCCATTGAAAAACATACTGGAAATGTTAAGAATGGAGTTGCTATGTAAATACATTATTGCTTTCCTTATGCTACTGGAGAATAAAAACCCATCAGTTGGAGAAATGGTTTACAACAGAATGACAACTACTCAATAACATGTATTTTTTGAGACACAAATCTCTTTTGGAAGAGAAGAGAATGTAACTTAATTGACACTTTCGCAAGCAATGGTTGCTTCCTTTTCAAGTGTTCACCTTGCTGAGGAAAAAATTGAAATGCAGCCCAAGATGTAAAATATTGATGTTGCATTATTCAAACGAGAAAGCTTTGGTATGCGTCTCTTTTGTTTAATCATGCTAAAAGCAGAAGTGCACAGGGCATAAATGACAGAACAATAGGGCTCTTATGTATTTAAATGACATCAGACTCACAATGTAGAGCAGAAAATAAAACGCCTCTAAACCTAACATTTCCTAAAAATCATGGGCATAGAGAGATTAGGGTTTATTAACATCATCCTGTTGTGGGTTTTTTTTTATTAATGGTAGTCATTTTGAGAACGATGCTATGCTTAAATGTGTTAATGTACACAGAATAAATAATTGTCTATATGTTAAGACCATTAGCTTAAATGTTCGAAGTTAGGCAGTTCCCATGGAATCCTTTTTTGGATCATTTTAATATCTCTGCTAAAAAACGATCATTATTTGTATGATCATACACTGTATCTGTCACCAACCTTCTGCCTCTTTCAAGACTCAGGACGGACAATGCCCACTTAACAAAGCACTATTCAGCATTACATTTCATCTCTATTCAGCATTAAATTTCATCTCTATTCAGCATGTGGCCTTATGACATGTTCATTGTGTTCCTTGTTCTGAATACCAAACTGTTAATACTCTCTTGTTTTTCTCCTTTGTACTCCTCACTGCAATATTTGACTGCATCACAAGAGACATTGAATTTATCTCAGAGCTCCTGTGAGGCAAATTAACTTTTTTCTGTGTTACAAATGAGAAATAGGTATTTATGCAGGATAAAGGTTCTGATATTAAGAGCCTAATCTAAGATCCCCATAGTCTGATTTTTCACAAAGTTTCTTACTTTATAATTTTGGAGAAGTCTGCATTATTTAGGTGCATGTATTTCCTAACACACTAATATTTGAGTATTGCCAACACTTTCTGAAATTGATGTTGAGGTCTTATTCCCATTGTTTACAAGTAAAACTAATTAGTATTAGACTTAATCACAAGACAAAAAAAAAATTCACTGCTAGTATGGTTGAACACTGAAACAGGTTTCTCTGTTTAAGAGAGGTTTAATCCTTCAAATGTGATATCCACAACCCTAGTGAGCAAGATCCTGGGTAATGTTCTTTGTATGACCCTGCTCTGAGCAGGGGATTGGACTAGACAATCCCCAGAGGTGCCTTCCAGACTCATCTACTCCATGATTTTGGGCTTCTGTGAGATTTTAATTAGGTCAGGGGAAAACATTTTTAAGAAGGAAGGAACTAAAAAATACAGATCATATTTATGCTTATCTCAAATTCATTAAAATCTTCCACTGGACTTTTTTTTATTTAGTTTGATGTTTCAGTTCAATCAAGATAATGTCAGCATAAATTTAAATTAATGAAAAAATATATAGCTGTGTTTAATCAAACTTGATTAACAGTCCATATCTATTTTTCTTAGATTTGGTACAAATATTGTGAAATCAATCTAAATATCTTCATATTTTAAAAGGTACCTTCAGTGAAGGAGAGATGACTCATTTAAGATCATGAAATTTAGTAGCTAAAAATAAAATGATAAGCATTTGCAGCGTAAATTAAAGAAGATTTATGGAAATAGCATTAATTGCATGATTTAAACTGGGGAAGCAGATCATTAGAATTTGGAAAACATAGCTATCTATGCTCAAATTACCTCTTTTTGTAAAGCAGAAGAATGAAAAATGCAAATTACTTATAATACGATATATCTTACAGTATATCTTACATTGGAGCATCATGCACAGCAATTGAAGATTCTGTAGTTGAAGGCAGACATCTGTATTAACAGGTATGGTACAGAGGGACTTGCCTGCCCTTATCCTCTCACTGTCCAGGTGAGGGCAGAGATCCTGTAGGACCCACATGGGAACTGCATCACCTCTCAGCCACTGAGGGACAGGGGAGCACCTTGCAGTGCTGGATCACAGAACAAAAAGAACCTTCCCACTCAGTATTACCTGGTGGGACTGGGGCTCCATGAAGGGGGGTGAGGGCTCTACACAGTGAGATTGGAGCTCTGTGCAATGATGGGATGTGGAGCTAGAGTCCAAGCTGGGCATTGCAGCTGGGAGACAGGACTATCAGGGAAGCTGAAGATCCCTCAGCAGCTTCTTCTCTCTGGCCCAGCAAAACACCCCTGACTGTGCTATACAGTTACATATGTTACTCACTATGCTGTCCCATAAAAGAGCTCTCTAAAAGCTTTTGCCAGTAACCTGGTAGATCCATAAGCTCTTGCACTGAGGTGCGTTATGGCTCTTAATTTTGTATGGATTCCTTCAATGTTGCTCAATGGGTGCAGTTTTAGAAACCAAAACTTGAAAATGCTGTCTTAAGCCCTGAATATTGATATGATGATTTTATCATGAAGAGAGCCCAAATGAAACCAAGCTGTAGTCTGCACAAAACAGGAATGACTGTAAAATTCTCTTTGCCCACAAGAGGGTATATCCCATACTGTGACACTTAGGTCAGGATAAAAATTACTTTTAAACAGTCAATGAATGTGGTGCAAATCTGGTCACACTGTAGATGCTTCCTCTTACACTGAACAAGATAAAAGGAAAAAAAATCATCATGTGGAATTTCTAGAGACAAGGAAAAGACTGGAAGATATAAAAAATGCTGAGCTCAACAAAGTGATACTCATATGGACATAAACTGGATCGGGATGAAAAGAATAAAAAAGAACATCATCATCATCATCATCATCATACTTTCTACAGGTCAGGACCCTATTATGCCTAATGGGGTCCATCCACAAGCATACATATCACGGAATATTTGCCTTATTAATGTAACGTAGCAAAAATATCTTTAGAATTTATTTTTAAATATAAAAAAATAATTTTTTGAATATAACTCCAGAAATCACTAACTACCTGGTAGACAACTGGAAAAAAAAAACCAACCTGAATTTAAAACCATTGTATTTCACTCTTGGTAATATCCTTATGTTTTGCTAGACCTTTGTAACAGAAAGAGGCATCTGTCTTTGATTTCTAATGAATTTTAGCTATCTTTTACAAACTCTACAAACATCCCTTAAAGCTTACAGACAAAGTCATGTCATGTGTCTGGTGACTTTTAGCTGTGCACTTTGTGCTCAGTCAAATAACGTGAAAATATGGTTCGCTGATAAGGCAAAAAATATATACGTATGAAAATAGAGATGAAGAGAACCCAAAGGTCAAGGAATGGCATATTTGCATGGTAGAGAAGGTTTATGAAGTTAGCAGTCAAATCTGTATTTCAGTTACGTTTAGGAGTTTAGAAAAGCATACACAGAGTTTGCACTGCCTCAGACAGAGGAGTGATCCGGTGGGATGAGCTTAACCTGGCATAGGAGTTACAGGGTGGCCTGTTATGGCCAAGTATTGATGATCTGCTCCTCTTTTTTTTATATCCATCTCCTTTACTTCTGTCTTTTCCTGTGGGTTGAATGTATGGATGCTGTCTGCCGTGCTGATTATGCCCTGAGAGTGTGCACATCCTCTCTGTATTATGGATAAGTAGCACTTGACACCTACATCCACACCCAAGTAGTAAGGATTCATTTTGTCTTGAATCTAGCACTAAAGGACCAGTTCATTAAGGCTGGGTAACATGTGTTGACCAAAGATATTTTCCTAGCTCTGTGATGTTTTATTCAAATCTTAGAATCCCTGATAAGGGAAAGCAGAGACAAGGCTGAGGTTAGGCACAGAATCACAGTCTGCTGTGTGCAAAGATTTATTTACAGTATTTTCTTGTTGCTACATTAGACATAGCAGCTATGGATGGATAAGTCCATGTATGCCATGTTACTTCTGACAGTTTAAAAAGAAACAGCACGTTGCTCTTGCTGCTGCCATGAATTTCCAAGAGTTGTGTTACCTTTACGTGGTGCTGTCTTGCTCTACGTTGTACTCCTGCACATCCCTATATACGCACACCTTTGATCACACAAATGCACTTCTAAGGTGAAGAAAAAATGTAAATAACAATGATAATTTTTTGCACAACCCAGGTTTTTTTCCAGATTAGCCAAATGTTTGTTTCTGTACCTCTGTGTCTCCCAAGGAATTAATTTCCACAAGTTCCCACCCTTAGTCTTTAACTCTGTTGGCTATGGAAGTAACCTCAGAGATCTTTCAATCTCCACTAGACTCCATGTGCAAGACAACAACATCCCTGAATTTTAGACTCTTGACTAGTAATGACACATAGCAGTTAAAGAGAAGGATTTCCAAAAGTCATGGTTGTTTTTAGGATTCTGGTTTCCCTATATTTTCTTCAACCCATCTAACAGCTATCCTGCAAAATAAGTGGGCATCAGCTCTGGAGAAACACAGTTGTAAAGCAAGTGAACTTAATCAAGTGTTCCTCAGTATCTGATAATATACTGAAGACGTGAAGAGAAGGAGAAAAACATCATGGCCTTTCTTTTTCTCCGTGTGAATGTCTTCAGTAAATTTTAGTGATGTCACTGTTATCCGTGTATCTCCGCATCTTCAGCTTTCATGCAGTGTTTGTTGGGCTGATATCATTAACCAGATATGCAGCAATGAAAGAACATGGGAAAGAGCAACATCTCATTCACTTATCACATTCAATGGAAGAGGTTGTTACTGGGGATTTGTGGCCTTCCAATACACATGGGAAAAAATAGAAATGACAGACTGTAATTAAAGACTGCATTAGTGCATGTGCAAAAGCAGACAACATGAAAATTTGAGGAGTGAATTTAACTCTCCCATTCCTGACCATTAAAGCCAAGTGTTTGGCTTTATAATTTCAATATTTTAACATAATTTTTGTTATGTTGTGTATATCTGTAGGACCCCACTTTTTAGTTTACACCTCCTGAGGGACTGAGTGCTTCAGAGTTAATGAACTTTCTCATCAGTTGGCCATTAGTTTGAACTGAAGCCAACTCATCAGGATGAAAAGCATCTTGCATCTAATGGATGTTTGGGGTTCTGTATAGAATGAGTTGGCAGGTCTCTTTCTCTAGCTGCCACAACACAAACATGCCATAATGCTCTGCACTAATTGGCAGATTCAGTGAAGAGGCCAAATGTTGGCTGATCTATTGAGTCTGATCTAACCTTTTTACCCCTGGAGGAAATCTTCCACCTCAGGTATGCTGTCATGGTTTGTTAGTGTTTGTTAAGCTTACCAGACTGCCTTTTTTCCAAACCCAGAGGATATCCGTCATGAAGGATGTCTGGTGATGCCGCTCATTATTACTAAAACCACACAACTATTTAAAGTTGCCATGAATACATTTTTTGCACATAGGCAAACATTTCATTAGCTCAACTGAATAAAATGTCACCCGCTGCTATACAAAGCTTGGCAGCTACATAAGTTTGCAAAACTCCTACTGGCTTCAAAGAGAGTTTATCAGATTATGCATGTCTAAGTTTGTGTCCCAGTCTTATATCAACAAGTGTTTGTGTTTACCCAGAGTTCCCTTATATTGTAATCCTTCAGCCTTTCTTTTGTACATTCCAGGATGTGTATATATATTTTATATATGTAGGTATATAATATCAGTACATTCAATACTTCTTCTTGGAGGAAAAGAACAAAAGTCTGTCTCTGCACATATTAATTGGAAATTCTTGGTATGACAGTGTATAAACATACTAAAAAGCATATTTTTGAAAAGAATCTTTTGGATTCTCATCCTTTTAATTTTTTTCCCTCCATTATTGTAATAAAAGTAACTGAAACAACCAGATGGAAAGATGCCAGACTAACATGGAAGAGAGACATCTGAGGTGCTGTTAAAGGCATTCCTACCAGCCTTTTCTGCCTTTTCCAGGGAAGACTTCAGGGAGAGATTTACCAGCAGAAATCGGTGATGTTGCCAGTGAAGCACAGAGAGCTTTAGAGGCATATGTTGTCTGATGTGTCTTGCTTTTGGACATCTCCCCCAGGTTGGGATACTCCACAGACAATTCTTTGGTGCACTCTGCTGGAAGGTATCTATTCTTCCCAAGCAGCTCTTTTGTTTTATTAGTCAGGCAACAAAAGGAGAGTCTGTTGGGAGCAGATGTCTGTTTGCTCCAGCTGTTTCCAAGGTATAAATCTGCAGGTGAACTGTGCCAGCTTTGAGGGCTGGGTATTATATTTGCTTTGCTGTGTGCAGCCTTCTCCCTCTTAAAAACACAGCAGCTGGCCTCCATCCTCCTCTACTCCCTTCATTCATTCTTGCTCAGTGTTGGACTGTGCTTTGGGCAAATTACCCATGTACTCTCTCCCTTTAATTCTCTTTCTGCTTTTATTTCTGGTAATGCAAGAACATATTGGGTTTGTATTCATGATTTTATGTTTATGTGTAAAGAACTAAATGGTAATATCTTTATCACTTTCAGCCAATACAAATTATAACCATTCTCATGCCCTCATATGAGGCAGGAATATTGTTTCTTAAACCATAACCTCATTACCTTTTTTTTTAAGTTACAGGTCCTTTTTTCTCCCTCACAATTGATTTCAACTCAGGGCACCTACCCATTACTGCTCAAAAAATTTCATAATTATTTCATATTTATTTGGTCCATTTGACAGGAAAAAGTTTGGTGGTGTACTAGGGACAGTGGGACATAACACCATATATAGTTGAAATATCTTCAAAATATATATAAAAAGTCTAAAAATACATTATTGTACTTGCTAAACACATAATTCCAGTTTTAGAACAATTCACTAATACTGACCATTAAATATTACTTTAAAATACTTTTTTAATTATGGCTTTATTTTTTATGGAATTATAGCATAACCTGAGTTGAAAGGGACCCACAAGGATCATCAAGTCCAGCTCCTGTCCCTGCACAGGACACCCCAAGAATCACACCAGGTACCTGATAGTGTTGTCCAAGCACAGCTTGGACTCTGTCAGGTTGGTGCTGTGACAACTTCCCTGGGGAGCAGGTTCCAGTGCTCAGCCACCCTCTGGGAGAAGAACATTTTTCTGATACCCAAACTAAATCTCCCCTGAGCTTTTGCCCCTAGGTTGGGGTGCACCACAGACAACGAATTTAATGGAAGATGGGACTATAAAACTGACATGTTTATATTAACAACTGTGTCTGCAATGACAAAAAAGTAAACCTTTCAAACCTAAATACCAATTGTTTTAGAATGTTAAAGAATGAAGTCAACATTCTATACTACAGTTCCACCAATACTGTAATTTATTTTTTTTTTTTAAAGTAATCAGGAGTAGTTTTTTCACTTACCCAGCTGTGGCACCAATTCTGGCGTTTCTTTCTTTTCTTCCAAACCTGCCTGGAATGTGTCAAATTTGGGGGCAGGACTATACTGACAGACCTGTTTCAGGACCTCTTCTAGGTCCTATACATTTACTGTTGTCAAGGTGTTCTCAACAACATCAAACTCTGTAAGACTGGTCTTCATCCAAAATTCAACAAAAAGGAAAGATCAACCTACAAGAAAACCTACAAAAAGTCCATAAGGTCAAAGCTCTCATGGTAGAAGCAGATGGACAGGGACTTTCATGGTTGTCATTGGCATTTGACACCTTGAGGTTTTAACATTTTTTCAATAATGTGCTTCCAGAGTTACTGCCACAAAAATCCCAATTTTAATCTAACACTGCTAAGAGCAGAGTTTAGATCTTCAGTGAACTGCATCAATCAACAGCTTTAAACACTCCAACTCTGTCCCAAAAGTACTCTTCTATTGCAGAACTTATTGCAGACAATGTTGTTTCTTTGGAATGTTCTTGTAAAACTGTAGGGTGGTGGGCTTTTTCTGTTTTCAACCCTCCTCACAGGTTACCTTTTTTCCATGTAGTCCAGTGAAATTTACTGAGCCATAATCCTCTCTATTTTCAGTGTACGGCTTGGAAGGGAAAGAGAGGACTTAAAAAAAAAAAAAAAAAAAAAAAAAAAAAAAAAAAAAAAAAAAAAAAAAAAAAAAGAGAAAGAACACTTGAAAGTGCAGGAACTTTGAAGAAATGAAGCTTTGAAATTTCTCGAAGGATGTGGGATCAGCTTTAGTAGTAAAGTCACACATAAATCCAAGCCAATGAGAGACACTGTCATTTGCTTCCTGAGTCAGGGTCAGGAACTGCTCATCTTGCAAGAAATTTTCAAAAAGATTCTAATATGTACAATTCAGATAAGAATGTTGCCCTTTTTATTTGCATTTGTATAGATATTTTAGTTGTATTTATACAGACATTTTAAATGCTTACTCTTGATTATCTAAAATAAAGAGGCGTAGAAATTGCATATAATAGGCAAGTATGTCTCAAATACTTCATAAGGCTATTTTTAGTTTCACATAAAGCTATCCATCTACAAAGGCAGATATTAAACGATTAAACAGTGATCTGTAGGCCCACTTCTACAATACTTCCATAGGTCTAATTAACTTTCGTATTTTTAGTATTCTAAGTGTAAATGAGTGTAATATCACAGGAATGCAACAACTATTATCTGCAAGTAATTAAAGGGGGCCTTGGTGACTAATGCTTTATTTTCAGGATACTGTAGAATATCCCAAATCCTGTATCTACAAAATGGTGCATACTTTCCAAGTGTGATCACAAAGTGAGTTAATAATTCATATTTTACAATATTTACTGCATAAAAGGGGTCATGCTACACTTTTCCCATTCACAAGCTCTGGACCCAGACTTTCCTACCCTTTATTTATCAAAAATGAAATATTATGCTAACCATGACCTTTTAACAACAGCCTATTCACAGTGGCCAAAGGTTTTTATTGCTGACCTATTAACCTATTATAAAACAATAATTTCCCTGGGTCGCCTTTTTTTTTTAAGGAGACGTAAAATAAAACCACAAAGATTAAAAGAATAAGGATTAAAACTCCCTGAAACATTCACCAAACACAGAATTTCTTCTTGTTTCCTCTGCCAGAACACATCAAGCAAATACTATAATTTATAGCTTACCCCCCTTATAAATCATGAATCCACACAGGAAAAAAAAATCTATTCTGTACATACCTCTCTTCTAGTAATTTTAAGTTTTCCCATGTCCATTAGGCCCTTACAACCTAATCTTGCTCTGCCAATTGCTCCCATGGTGAGATCATTAAGTAAATTATTTAAAGATCAAACAGCCTGCAGTGACAATGGAGTTCCATGTAAGGTAAATGCTTCAAAGCCCACCCCCCCCCCCCCCCCCCCCCCTCCTTTCTCAAATTATAGCTCTACAGGCTATTCATCACCTCTGGATGGGGCATGCCCCACCATTACTTGGCTTTTTGCTGCAGGCTAAGGTAGCACCACTAATTGGCCTTTGTAACAAAACTGACCTGTGGACAGGATAAAACTTGTTTGGAGCTTTAGAGACAACAATTATTCAAGGTTAAAAACACATCAATGCCAGAGCTACGTCACTATAATAAGGGTGAATGAATTTCTTCCTCTTGGGTCTTAATGTGAAAGAATGCGTTCATGTTGTGCCCATGCCAAACAAAAGCTCCTTCAGGTAGTTGAACTGGTCTACTTTTCTTTCTTTCCCCCACCCCTTCTTTTTTAGCTCAAGGACAAGTAGGTCTATCATTTTCTTTATTTCTTCAGAGCCCCTCACAGTGAGGGCCCTTTGATCTCCGAGAATAATGGTAGATGGAACAATTTAACTGCTTCATACAGGTGCAGGAGTTTATTTGACAGGTTGTGGCTTTTATTTCTAGCACATTAGCTGCATGCATACAAATGGGCTCTTGACAGACTCAAGCAGGTAGATCAGAATTTTTAATTTTTTCTTTTTTTTAAGAAGCCTCAACAAAGCCTGACCACACCTGCAATGATGGCACAATTTGAAATGCCGCATAAATTAAAGACAGGTAAGGCCAATGGCTTCCCTGCTGTGAATGAATTTTTACAACCAGTGAAAACAGCAGGTAGGAGGAAAAGCAGCACACATCAAGTAAACAACAAGGGATTCTGTCACTTGTTTCTCAAATTAAAAAGATCCTATTTGATCTGAGTTATTTTAAAATAAATAATCCTACTAGACAAGATTTTGTGTTGTATTGCCTATAACAGGATAGAATGCAGGCTAGAAGCAAAGTGAGGGAAAACATTTTCAATTGCATTTACTCAGACCATTTTTTCCCAAAGGAAGATTATCAGTACAAATTTTCTTGAATTTACAGTTACATATGATTATGACTAGTAAAGTGAAAATCTGCCCTTAGAAGCCTTGTAAAATGAGGGTTTCTTTGCTCTTTTTTTTGGTTTTTCACTTAAAGTGTCATTGAAATGGCTTGCATAAGGGGATGCTATTCAACAGTGTACCAGCTAATAATAAGTCTCCTAAAGATTGGCTTTTCAGACTGCTACCACTTATGGAAGAAACGCACACATTTTTTGTTTATTTGTCTCTCTCTCTGGTTTTGAACTTACTTTTTTTCAGTGCATTGCAGTTTTTCAAAGAGTATCTTGCCCTCGAAGTCATGAATTCAAGAAAAATAAGGTGTGGGACATTGTGCCAACATAAGCAATTTGTTTGGAAGTTTTATATCAAGACTAGTAATACAGATGCAGTTATGCTAGAGGCAAGATTTTGTATTGGTTTAGTTTATTTGACACTTAGTTTGTATTGGTTTATTTTATTTGACACTTGGGAGTATTTATTCTAGACTAACAGTTTTTTATGGCAATGTAAGTGCTTTAGCTTTAGCACTTAATATGTAACACTATAAATGTAAGTGTGACACTGTGCTTAAAATTTTAAACCTCGAGGTTACATTGACCTCACCTCTGCTGACATGGCTGTGATGGAGGTAAGAGGGGGGTCAGGGCTGAGAAAAGCCCTCCATAGTCCTTTCCAGTCTGCACTGGTGGATTCCTAGCAAGTGTTTTGTCACTGCATCAGGTTGGTGATGTGCTGCTTTATAGCTGGTGTGCTCCTGTAGAACACATGGCCCATTTATCACCTGTATGGTAGCTATTAAACAGATTTGGTGAAAATTACACCTCAGTTTTCTGGGCAATACAATGTTCTCAGAGAGGCAACAGAAGCACAAGATTGCACTGCGGAATAAATACTGAGGATAACTATTAGTCAGTTTAACTGTTTCAAACTTGTGCTTAGTGAGTCATGTTCAAATGTAATTAAAATACAGGGTGTTTCTTCAGGTAAACTGGTATTTTACTCCACATAAACGACCCCTTCCAAAAGAGAGCTTGAGCCACACCTAAATGCATCAGAGGAAAAATCCTAAAGAGAAGGTGGAAGTCCTAGAGTGAATTTTTCACTGATAGAGTCCAGAATACTGAAATTCTGAATTGGATGAAAACCATGATTTTCTGCTGGCACAGTATAAGGCAGTGTAATTATCCTGGGAAGATTTCTGCTATTGGCGCATCCCTGGAGGATTTTTGTAATCAGCTGATGGAGAGGTAGTTTAACTACACTGGTTTGCTCATTTTTGCATATTGCAGTTCCTGGGGGGGGGGTTTGGGCTCCACATTGCTTCAGTGCTGCAGGTCTCATGCAGATCAGTAACCACCTGCAGAATTACATCTGCTGAAAGTCTTCCAAGAAGTTCTGCTGCTATCAAGCCAGATTGCAAATAGCTGCTGCAGAGCGTGCTGACACAGAGCCTGCTGGGGCCACTTCAGCAGGGAAGATGACACCCAGTAGCAGGACAGAAGAAAAATGTCCTGCCCTGCAGAGATCACTGGAGACCTTGCAGCTTCCATGTCACTTGGGAAAGGCTCCCCAAAGCCTGTAAGGCAAAGGCTCCCCCAGGCCAGACCCAGGCTCTGCTGAGGGTCTCACCATGAGATCAATATCTGCAAACAAACTCAGTCCCATATTCAGTTCTTTCTTCTCCACCCTGCACCAGCTGTCCTAGGATGCTGACAAACAGGTGCTCCTTGTCCTAGAACAAACAGCCTCCTTCTTTGTTTGTTTGCCTGTTAATTAAAAAGCAAATCCTCATTTGGAAAAAGCTGAACATCAGGATGTGGGAAAGACTGGCTCAGACACAGCAATGAGTCCTGTCAGCAGTCTGCTGCTCTAGCTCCCATACCCAGAGTCCAAGAATAAATGTGAGATGTTCCAGCTGCCAAAACAGTTTCTGTAAAAAACAAAAAAAAAAGAAAATGTGAAATGCATTAATGATCAGATATTTCAGAATGCCTAATGAGAAAAAACTGAAGACTTACCCTTTTCTTCCTGTTTTGCCTTTTCTATTTTAATATTGGAAATAAAATATGCTGCAGCAGATTGTATTTCTGTTAAAGCTATAACAGGTTTATGACAGTACTAAAGCAGTGTAGCAAACATGGAGATTAGTGTAAGAGTATTTTAGCATGCTTTATTACTCTTATTTTTAAAAAAGTATAATACCTTTGTAGCACCTAAATGTACCTAAGTAGGGACTTTTCTCCCAAGAATTTTAATCTGGTAATGGATCAATCAAAATTCATTGCCAAGGATTTTTGATACACAAATCTCAAGGAATTACAAAGTACCTGTTACCTGATATTCAACAGATTAGAAACTGAGCTACAAGAACACAACTTCCAAAAGTTCATATGTGATAATATACCAGTTTATACACCATATGATGGACCAGTTTAAACAGGGCTATGATAAATTCTGTCTCAACACTTCATTTTTTTCAAGGAAGACTGGAATATTAAATTAGTGATGGTCCAAATGGTGGCAGTCAGAGATGACACCAGAATTTTTTTTACTTATTCTGGGTTTCTTTGCAAGGGATTTAAAAAGAAAAAAATATTTCTGCTTCAATGGAGAGCATTTGCCCCTTCAGTGGATGATTAAACTATGGCATGACTTCATGGTCTTTGTCACTGGGCATCTGAAATGGCATTCTTTCTCACTGTGGCATTGACCATAAAAACACCCATGATTTGTTCTTGTGGGCCCAATGTTCAGTCCTTATGCTGGCTGTGAAAACCATCAGCTTTGACTCACTCTGAAATCACCCTTTCTAAGTGATTTCAGATGGACTGGTGTTCTTCTGCAGTGACACATGTGGAGAAACTACTGTATTTCCAGGCAGAAGTATATTAGGAAATAACTAATTTCCTAATTAGTTAATTAACTAATTTCCTAAATTAGTAAGTAACTGCACAACCATCTCCAAATAGCTCAACTGCACAATTGTGTTAAGGGTCATGCTATAGCTACTGTGGTTCCCAAAAGTATAACAGAACTGTTAACTGCACCACCTTAGTCTGTAATTTTTGCACCTCATCCCAGTGTGGATCCCAGCTGGACCAAGCACTTTGCTGCTCTTCTGGGGAGGCCTACTTTCAGGACAAGAAATAATTGGTCAGCAGGTCTTTTTCATTCTAAATTCTCCATCTCTGCCACTTGATTCACTACAGAGAACTCAGAAAGCAGCTCCAATATGCAACTTTTTAATTTCACTATTGGAAATTGTAAAGTTTTCTTCATTCCATACTTTTCAGAAATCTGGATTTATTATCCTTTTAAAAATATTTAAATGAGAGATGAAATTTATACTGCCTGTAGCAATTAAATTCTGTAATCTTTGCTTTCTATATGCAATTGAGCATGTAACCATCTTAACCCATAGTAAAAAAACCTGTATTTGAAGTCACAGAGAAAGTAACACAGAAAGCTGAGACTGCTCAAATGACCAATGGAGAATTTTCATGACTTGCCCATCATAAGACTGCTTCAAACTGAGATGAATTTTAGGGATGAAGGACCACAACTGGATATGGCATGAATGGTTCCTCTCAAGCAATTAGCAAAAACAACAAAGACTTTGGCTTACTAAGATCTATATAGCCAAATGACAAAGAATTATTAAGGCTATTATTATTTAATTTTCAATACATATCAACCATCAATTATATACTCCATTTAGTTACTATATGTAAAAATGACAGGTTAGTATGCACAGTGTTTCTTTCAAGGTACTATTTTGCCATCAAATATTAATATAATAATTATGTATTGGTCTAGATTAACTACATTTAGATTGTTAAACAGCACCAAAACAAGATCTTTTTCTTACCTACACAGAATAACAGAGATTTCTTGACTTTGCAGCTCCTCAAGTGTCTACTGCATTAAAAGTTGCTCACAAGTAAAGTGTAATCAGTTGACCTTTCTCTAGCCCATTGCACATGCACCCACATCACAAACAAAACTGCAGTTTGAATATTGCTGACTGAAGTAATGCTCATTTTTTTCTCCTAACTGAGCCATAATAAAAAACCTTCTGTTCATGAATAGACCTACAGCCTTGTACTTGAAAAAGTTTATAAAGTCCTGACATTTTGCACATCTCTGTGAAAAACCATGCCTCTCAACTGTATTAAAAATGACTGAGGATATGACAGGTACTCTCAATGGTCCAGCTAAAAGGTACCAAACATATTAGATCCTGAAGTTCCTAATTAATACTGCAATTCTTTTTGTCTTGAGCAGAAGCTTCAAAAATTAATTCAAAGTCAATGAAAAGAATTAGAACCTTTCCTGTGACTTCAAGGGTTTCAAATCTGAGTTCTAACTGAACTTGCAATTTTCCAGATGTTTCAGCTCACGTACATATTCAGCCACTTCACAGGACTTTACTTGCTTCATTTCTCAGTTTGTCTTCTTACCTCTCCTGTTTTTGTTTTGGCGTCCCAAATAGGTTGAATGAGTATTTTCCCCATTTGTTTTTTTCCTATTTTACAAGCTCCTTCCAAGGGCTTTCATCTTAGATTAGCTGTATTGTCAACCTGCTCCTGAAATTTGTCTGTTTTCAGCAGATTTTCTCTTGCAGAGCAAGCTGCTCATTCTGGTAGTAGAGGAACACATTCTCTAATGCTTCCTAAAGGATGTAAGTTTTGGGGTTTGCTCCATGCCTGCGCACAGTGCTTGCTGCTGGAGGACACTGGCTCTGCCTCTCACGGAGGTTCCTCTGCATGATGCCCATGAGTGGGACTTCAATCCCACTTTCACCAAGGCAGAAATCATTAGTGGCACATTCAAACAAGTGTCACCAGATTCCTGTAGAGGCAAAGCAAATTTCCACCAAAGAGCTCCTCCACCAGCTCACTGCGTCACTGGTGTAGCTGTGCCCATTAAATCTTCCAGTAAAAAAGCTGGTGCTAAACTGTAGGATTTCCAGTCCATGTGAAACTTGTCTTTGACAGCATAAAGAAAATTTCAATGTAATAGGATGTCACTGTCTGTGCAGTTTAGGATTTTTCTTTCTCTAGCAGTTGTTTGCAAAGAACTGGCCAGCCACGGGCTCTTTCTGCTTTCACGTTCAGGTGACCACCTGCACTAAAGAGCACTAGAACACTGACATCTACCCTAAACATAAAACCAAAGCAAAAACCAAAACAAGCCAACAGAACAAATTAAGTGGACTGGTTAGCTTTGTCAAGGTAACATCACTTTATTAGAACTTTTAAGCAAATTTTGATCCTTAGTATTTCACTGCAAATTAAGATCAATTTGAGATTATTATATGAGCCAAAATATTTTTGGCATCTCCACAAGGAAAGCACTGTATTTTTTTTAAAAATACATTCTTATTCTTATTAAGATACATTCTTATTTTGCAATTTTGACATCGGTTGGTTTGAGCAACACTGATCATTTGTTGTGGTGAGCACAGTTATAGGACTAGCATCTTCTATTGCTAGCTGGTTTCTTTAATAAAAACAATTCTATATTATTTACCAGTTCTATAGGTTTATGTAAGTAGCCTATAACAATAAATAGGAGGTGCATTTGCCTGAAATATGGATTTGTCTCTTCTTGGCCTAGGAATACAATGGAGCTTTATCACTTTCACCCTGTAGACTGAACCATAGACCTGCATAATGCAACTTCAGTCCATTTTGAGATGACTGCAAATTTTCGTAATTTTTTGTTAGAGTAATGATCAAATATTGATATTTCTTCAGTTCATACAAATGGATAAAACCTTTTTACATGCTACTTAGTCAATATATTCTGATGTTCACATTAGGGATTTGGAAATCAATGCAGTTTTCCTGTTATTCTTTTATGATTAAATCAATTAGGTTATTTACTCATAGCAGAAAATATGGGTGATTGCAAACTCTACAGCTTGGTGAATTGCTTTCTCACTACTGCTGCCCTGTAATGAGAAGGTAAAGGTTCCCTTCAGGGGTTGACTAAACTTGCTTATGTATAGAAACCATTTGAGGTGCAAAAATTGTTTATTATTAAGGGCTAGCAGTGTTTCCTGCCAAAGGGCATCTTTGTCATTTGCCATTACATTAACATTGACAAAGCATGGAAATACTAGAGCCCGGCAGTGCTGATCATATGGGAAAAATAGCAGATACTTGGCAATTCAGCTTAAACCAGCACACTTTGACTCCCAGTTAAAAGAAAATGGACTAATAATATGGATGCACAACAGGAATTTTGGAAATATTATTCTTGAGAATCAGAGCTATAGAAACGTAGAAGGTTGTGCATTAAGCAGATTTATGTTAAAACTTCCCATAAAAGCAGCTGCAGCATAATCTGATATTCTATATTGGGCAAACAGATTTTGTTCATATTTCAGAGGCAAGAACAAATATTAAAGTGCAATGCATTTAAGTAAAGCTACAGTTTATGCATTGGAATGCAAAATTTATATTGCTGGAGTCTAAGTTCCCATGTTAATGCTATTTCTGTGGGCATCATCCATACTTTTATTTTGGAAGGGATGTATGTGTGTGTATGGAATACGCATACTTGGCTATTCCCTTGGTGCATTTAGATAAAAGCACCTCTCATGCATTAGAATTATTCCAGTTCAAGCCTATTTGATCAACCTAAAACCCAGTTAATCTTGTAATCCCACCCACTATTCTTATTTGTGCAGCTCATTCCAGAATCTCAAATTTAGAAGGACTGTGGTATGCCTTACACCTGGCGGAGAAATAGGTTTTTCATCATTTAAGGTACTGAATGTAAAACCATTCATAGACAGAATCAGAATTTATCAGAATTTAGCTGCCCAAGGATTCATCAGATTCTCCTGAAAAGCAGTACTTTCCATATATTAAAAATGAAATGCTGGTGGGTGCATCATACTGCCTTGATTCACTAAAACTTTTGTAAGTTTAAGCAGCACAAGCCTTCTCCAAGCTTCAGGAAGTAGAGGTGCTCCCTGCCTAGTTCTGTACCACTCATATGATTTACTGGATATAGAATACATATGATAAAGCAAACTTTGGGGAAAAAGGAAAACAGAGGATTTTTAAAGCAATGTGACTGCAAAGCCTTCACCAAAATTATTTCTATAGCTGAGTTTTAAACTTCTAAAATCTGGGTCTGTGATGAAAGAACCTACAGACTCCTAATTATGTCAATAAAACTGAATGCATATACAGAAAAGTGAGGTGCCAATTCGTAGTACTACATCTTAAACCACACAAAGAAAAAGGGGAATTATAACAATCATGATAAGGCAGCAGCATATTTAGATCTCTCTTAAAAATCATTGAAGGTAACTTCTCTTTCTTGACGGCAGAAATCCCATAAATTGAGCTCATTGATGAATGTTTTAAAACATATTTTCTCCTTTTTCCTCCTTCTTTGACCCAAGCAGGCAAAGATCAAATATTCTGTGCATAGAGGTGCTGAAGCCCATCCTTTCCAAAGCATCACTAGAATGCTGTTGATTGCTGTGGAAAGTGGCCGTTCAAATCTTGTAGTTTTGAGAAACTCACCGAAGTGTGGAAACAAAGTGGGAACAGGAGGGATAAAGCATGTGGGTTTTTATGCAGTTTTTATCTCTAGATTCCGTAGTGCTTTAAAGAGACATCTCAAAATCAACACCAGCATGAACTTAGACATTGAAGAAATTACTTAAAAGTGTGAGTTTCATGGCTAAAATAGCTGAAATGGACAATGAGTGACTGGCAGGATGTGGTGAAGAACAATGAGTGACTGGCAGGATGTGGTGAAGTCTGCTCCTGGGGGCTGCCAGGACCCCTTCCAGCAGCCACAGCCATAATTCAGTTTGGAAATAGTGAAGGAATACAAAGGTGTCAAAATATCTGAATGCTTAAGGAGCACTGCAAATATTTTTTAGCAAAAAGTGACATATGCTGTACTGAGCTGATTCCTACCTCGACTTATACAACTGCAAATCTAGTGTAATTCTCTTGATTTCACCATTGTACCAGAAAAGCAGAATGTGTCTCTGGAACCTTTAAAAAATGATGTCAAAATTGACCACATTTCTAAAACAGCACTGCAAAATTCACATCTTCAATAAAGCATCTTTTCACTAATGCAGATGGCTTCTTAATTTCCTGGTCTCTCTCACCTCAGTGAAATGACTCTACATATCCTTACTTCTTGCCAGCAAGAGGAGGCTTCCCTCACTGCTTGTGGCAGGGCATGTTCAGAGTCTGTGTTAGTGGCGAGCTGGCTTCTTCCCTCCTTCCCCAGCACTGTCAGCATCCTCCTTCCTCACCAGCCTGAATCTGGCCAAGCATTTCAAGATAATTTCCAAACCTGGCTGTCCTTCAAGCCATCATCTTGGTACAGGTTGCCAGTAAAATGCCAGTGGCCAGCTCCTTCTGGGTAAGCAATCTTCCTAATGAAAATAGGTCTGAAGTAATTATCAAAACCAGTGTTTTGCATATAAGCAACACAGTTAAATACCTTGATAGAATCTAGTAAATTTTAGGTACAATTTTTTAGGGTGTGACAGGGTCTTTGAAAAGAGTTAGGAGATATTAGTGTTCAGTGATGGCAAGCTTGATTTGCTAATAAAGACAATAGCTTACCCCAAAGGTTTTTTCCAGCTGCAGCCCCAGAAGCACAAATGTTGAGCATGTATCACACAGAACTGTCAGTTACTACTGGAGCCAGAAAATTGTTGTTTCAAATGTTACAGTACAGGAAAATCGCCTCTCTGCACTTGCTGCCAAAAAAATGACAGCTTAATTTATGCCATGCTGAAGCTACATTACAGAGCCATTCAGCCTGGCAGTTAAGTACACTCCACGCTCACATCTTTCCCCTGTGCAAGTGCACTGGGGAGAAATACACAGGGACTGTAATAAGGACAATTGGCTGCAGTGTTTTCCATGTCACTGGAACTAAATACAGGTGAAACAGTATCAGCAATAAAATACATCACCTGAACCTCATATGCAAAGCACCACTTGGTGTGTGGATTCACAAATAATCAGGAAGGATGTGGGACAGAAATGTTATGCATGAAGTGGATTATGGAGTGGTTTGCTTGTGTCAGACCTCTGGGTTTTATGTTGAAGGGAGGTGCTGAGGTATTACCCATCCCTTTGAAAATTATGTCAGTATCCTTGGTTCAGACCTTCAAAACTTGGCAATGTTTACACTTTCTGAAATTAAAAATCTGACAGTATTAAAGCACGGCCTAGTGTCGATATTTGTCATCAAGGTTTTCAGAAGATATTAAAGATGCACATGACAGTATTTAAAATGAACCATCAGCCAAACAAATCCCATAAAATTATCATCCTAAATGAATCCTAAGATTGCTATGTAGTTTTTTTAAGGCCAAAGCTTAATTTTGTTTGACATTGAAACAATGATCATCCATGTAATAGAATGAAAGGAAATTATCATGTCTGTTTTTCTAGTTAGTTTATTCATATTAATCACATGGTAATTATGTCCAGAAAGATTGATCTTAAACAATCTCGCAAATGAAGAATTGTAATTCATTTCATAAACTCGTCAAGATCAGAACCAGTTGATCTTGATGTCAGTTAATTTATTTCCCCTCTCCTTCCTTTTCTGCTCAATGTTTGTACCAATATTACTATGTACAATATTAATGCTTACCTTTGGAAGGCTTTTGCTAATAGCTAACCCATTCACAGCTGACTGGCTTCACAGCTGTTTTCTGAGGTGGAGGGCAGTAAAACAAAAGGCTTCATGAAATGAATCAAATGCACTGACCGAGATTTTTAAAGTATAAATGGTCTTCAAATCTATCCATTTATTGTTTGTGCTATGAAATCTACCTACAGTGAGTAGGGCTGTGTACAAAACCATTGTTGGCAGTTTGAAGAAAATATTTCTCATTAACATGGAAAGTCTGGGTACAACTAAATAACTTCAGAATTTATCATAATGTCAGTACAATGTTGGGCTTAGAACTGGCATGGTTTCTTTGGGAGATCTTGTGTCTTGTGTGAGCTTATGTCCACACCTATTTTAGCCTGAATGAAATAATTCCTGTTACTGTTTTCACAGAGGTTACAATTTGAGTGAACCCCAAATCAGGCAAAAAAACCCCAAAAAAACAAAAAAACAAAACTCAGTTGAAGAGTGGAATGTGGCTGTTGAACTAGAAATAGTCAGAAATTCTCACAGTCTTTATGTTGAATATTAAATCTTGTTCACTTAGAGCCAAATGCTGGGAAGTCTCTTTCATCCATAAGAGGAAATCTACCATTTAGTAAGGCAAATCAAAATGGAAATAACATGATTCCATAATTTTACTTAAACTCCAACTTCAATTTAGTACATTAATACTAAAATATGTTTTAGTATTTTCTTGAAACCTCTCATGGATTTCTAAATGAAAACTTTTTGACACTTCTGTCATGTAAAACCCTATTCACTCCAAACTGGGCATATAGCAAGGTTTTATCTTACAGCAGTTGAGCTTTTTTTATTTTCTCTCTCTGTGTAAAGCCCTTGAACCGAGTCACTATATTATTTGTGCCTGTTCATAGATTGACACTATCAAATCCATAATCTCTTAACACATACGGGGCATTTCACACAAGGCATTTTCTGTGTGATTAGGAATGCTGTAAATTATTCATTTTCATTTCATGAGAAATAGGTTCCTGTGGTACAAAGGTCTGTGCCAATCCCATTCTTTGGAGAAAGAAACATTACATTCTGTTTCTTAGGAGCCATAACTCATTGTTAGTTCTACCACATAAACAACAGGCTCATCGCTGTCATGTGTATCTCTACTTATATGGACATATACAAATTATCTATACTTCAGCTGTGTCAGGATTTAGAATATTATTATTACACTTGAAATGGGGGAGGTAATGCACTACTAGAAGAATGAGTTTCACACTCATCAATGATTAATGACCAGTTAATCAGACACTGAATATGTTTCCTTGTAAAATTAACCAACAAAGACACAGGAAGGTGCAGGGATGTCCCAGGTTTCAACCATGTAGCCCTAGTGATTTAGTCTATTAGCAAGAAGAAAAGAGCTTTACAAATGTGACAGCTGTATTTTAGTTTTTCTCCTGAGGAAAAATATGCTGGTGCTGCACCCAAAGTCAACCTGAAACTCCTACTTTTGTAGTATTAGCTAAATTTCCATGATTTAGGTGAAGGATTAGAACTCTGAGGCTCCACTTTGTCTTAGGAATCCCCTGAAATCAATTGATGCTTGGTCATCAGGAAGAGTAATTATATGAAATTTAGTATTGTAAGAGTGCTTTGGGTTTACAAATTTCTAATTAGTTAAGTCTAAATGTAGTCCAACACAGTACTATTCGGAGTGAGGTTTCCCAGACTGTTTTTCTGTCTGCTAAGATGCCTCAAATCATGTTTCAGTAGCAGAAACCTAGATGCATATGAATGCTTCTCTCTTTTGTATACATTCTTATTAATATTGTGGCTGTTACTATTTGTCCTCTTATCTCATTGCTGTTTCCAGTAAATAATTCTTATTTCAACCTGTGGTCTTTACCTTTTGTGCCTTCCATTCTCCTTCCCAGCCCACTGCAGGGGGAAGGGGAGGGAAAATGGGGGATTGAGAGTGGCAGTGTGGTTTGGAGAGTCTCAGTGGGATCATAAAATTGTGGTGTACCATTCCTAAACCAGAACAATTGGGAAAGCCAGATTTTGCTTTCTTGCCTTGGGGTAGACTAATCCTTATGAAATATGAAATGTTAGGATTCTGTTGCAGGGGAAATCAATGGCTGTACACACAACACCTGTGTGTTGACAGTCTGAAGCTGACTTTTCAAACTTGGACACATCACCTGAATTTTGTCACATTCCACAAGCAATCTTTCAACTGGAGCAGAAAATAGCATGACATAAGAGAAATCCTGCTTTGATTTTCACTTTTTATTAGGAATTTCAGTCTTTCCTGTACCTTTCAAACTCAACTCATATTGTCCTGATCTCATTAAGGTACATCATTAGGAAAATAAGCTACTGTTAGATGCTTCTTCTTTCAGGAATATAACTCAGAGTCAATATCTCTAATATACAAACAAACAAACAAACAAATTGTAAGGAAGATGAAAATTCTGGAAGGTCTTGATTTTTCATGCAAATGACTGAATGAATGCCAAAATGGAAGAAATGCATCTCCACAAGCTCACTCTGAAAATTTTGTTGAGAGAAATGCAGCATGCAGCTGTCATCATGGCATTTATTGATTTCTGTAATATCATGTAATTCTTCAAATACTTCAGCCAATTTCAATTTTGCTTTAATCTTACGAAATAAGTTTTTGAGATAGGTAATATGAAAATTTCTGTTACAACTATGTGCTCCTTTTCTGATCCCAAGAAAGTCTTAAACCACTTAAAACTGTTCATTAATGGAAAAATCTAACAATATAGTCATAATATCCTCTAATAAAAAAGAGCAGATACTGTAATAATAAAAACTCCAGTAATATGTCCATGTATTATTCTTCTTATTGGCTTATGTTTAGAATGACAGAATCATTAAATGTTTTGGGTTGGAAGGCCATCCAAAAATCATCGCGTACCAGCTCCCCTACCATGGATAAGAACACCTTGTACTTGATCGGGTTCTCAGAGTCTGATCTGACCTGGCCTTGAACACTTCCAGGGATGGGAATCCACCACCTCTCTATGCAACATTTCCTGTACTTCAATACCCTCCTAAAGTAAAGAATTCAGCACCCTCCCAAAAGCAAAGAATTCCTTCCTTGCAGCTAATCTAAACCTACCCTCTTTCAGTTTAAAACCATTGCTTCTTGTCCTGTCACTATCTGCTCATATACCAAGTCCCTCTTCCTTCTTTTTATATAAGCCCTCTTAAGGCACTGGAAGGTGCTGTAAGATCTCCTTGGAGCTCTTTTCCGTGGTGTACAACCCCAGCTGTCTCAATCTTTCCTCATAAGAAAGGTGCTCCAGCCCACTGATCATGTTTGTGCCCTAACATTTCTGAACAACAGCAGGTCAGTGTGAACATCAACACCAGACCCAGTTCCTAAAACTCTACCTTTGCCAATTTTTCATCTGCAAGGATATGAAATTAATGGACCACTGGGACTAACTGTGGTCACACAGGTAAACATTTGCTTGATCAAGCATGCAGACACCATAAATTTACACATGACATGGGGCAGCTACATATTTTTATCATAAGTTTATTAAGCCTAGAATAGAATGTTTTCAGCATTAAAATGCAAACCCCCAAGTTATATTGTATAGAAATATTTGACTAATTCAAAAAAATGCCCTACGGTCAGCTGGAATTTTCCTTCCATTTAGTCAGCTTAGGAAAAAGTAGAACACAAAATGAAGCCATGGTCCTCACCATCTATATTTCTGACTAAACTATCCTCTTCTTGGTAAGGCTGCAGCAGGCTGCTTTTCTTTGGCCCCAAGCACAAACTGGATAGCTCTAACAGATAAGTTTTTCTTCTTAAAGCCCATGAAGCAGATACCCAGACACCCTTCTCTGTACAAGTGACAACTGTACTGCAGACAAGGTAATGAATACCTGCACATGACCTTCCTTTCCTCAGTTTCCCCACCATTTGAGTGTATGTGGGATTTGTTATTTCCAGAATACATCACCTGTCCCCATCTTCAGGTAAGACCCCCCTGGTCCTATCTGGATCCTCAGAAAACACTGATGAAGGCTGTGAAATTTTGGCCTCATGTTTGGTGGATTTTTTTCATAAACTACCTTCATTCACACAAAATTGTAATTTTCTTTCTCCTGCTGGAAAAACTGTTAGGTCATCTCAACTTAATGGAAGTATAACTTGCATTCTGGGTTTTATTGTTAAATTGATATGTGGGTTTTTTCCTGCAAAATTAAATATTAGTTTTCTATCAAAACACTGCATTCAAGCACAGAGGCATCTTTACAACATCAAGATGATACTTTAGCTCTGACACAGGATTCCATTTGGGACAAAATTCTATCAATTTTTTTAAATATACCAGTACTCTAACCTGTTTGAAGGCTTAAAAGAAAATATTTAGTTTATTGTCTTGCCTCTATAATTCTGTGCACTAAGATGCTTTGCTTTTGTTATTTTTATCAATCATCCTTTAAAAATAGTATCTTGTACTAAAACAAAATAATGAAAAAACTGTAAGATTTATTCAGCAACAAAAGTTATGTTTTTTGGGTTTTGTGTTCTTTTTTTAAAAACGCTAGACATTGGAGGCAGTGCTCCTTTAAACAATCCTCACTGAATAGTAAGTATTGAGATTTTCTTGTCATTCAAGGATATTGTAACTCATATTTGGAAACAACTTTTTTTAAATTTTGTTTCAGACTACAGCAAGGCAGATGGACTAGACAAGGAGAGCAACTAAATGAGAAATGTAAATTCTTTCCTTCAAAATTGAAGTATTCTGTAAAAAACAAAGAGCTAAATTTCTAGTTGCTAAGAGACCTACATCAAAACAACTACCTTTTCCTTCTAAATAAGGACCCAGCATAGACTATGATTTAACTCTTTGTGGTCTCCAGCTTTCCACACCATAACATTGAAAATGAACAATGCAATAAAAAAATTGCTTTTGTGTAACTACAAGAAAGACAGTTAATAAAACATTAGGTACATAACTATTTTATTAGCTAATGATTAGGATGCTATCAAAGCTGGCTTTTTTTTTTTTTGCTCAGGAAAAAAATGCAACATGTCAGAGAACATAAAATTACTGATTCAATTAAGTAATAGGATGGACTGTTTTCAGAATGTGACCTTTTAAAGAAACAAAAAGGAATGTTTTGAGCAATATGTTTAAGTAGTGCCTGTCTTGTACTGACTGACTCTTACAGTGTTGGTGTCTTTGATCCACCATGTAAGAGAATGTGTGGCTGCAAGCCAGCAATAACAACCCCAGAAACCTTTAAAGAGTCAGCAGCTTCTCCTTTTTTTTCCCCTCCCCCTCTTTTTATGTCAAGGAAATCAAACATGCAGCTAAAGGGCATCATAAATATATCTGATCACTGTTCAGGGGGTTTCCAAAATGAGCCACTGGAGAGACCATCTTTATTGCAAGGCCAATCCCAGTTTTAATCAAAGCAAATGTGCTTTAAAACCTAGTTGATTAAACTGGAGTAAATGTCAAAATAAACACCGGAGAACAGTATTTACACAGAAGACATGTCTGTCTCATTTATGCAGTGCCAAGGACACATTTCTGCACTGTTCCAAAAGCAGTCCTACTCACCAGAAGTTTGTCCAATGCTCTCTTCTGGACTCTGGGAAAGGATGAAGAGGAGGCACTGTGCTTTTAGTTAGCTTTTTAGCTGCTTTGGTGTCTCTGCAGATACTTTGCATGTCTGTCTCACTGGGCATTCAGTGAGCCTCCCTCCCTCCCTGCCTTAACCACAGGACTATGTGCTACAGCTACTTTTCACTTTTTGGGTCTTGAAGCAGTTCTGCCTATGAAGCCAAGCTTCCTCACCTAGAATCAGCACGTGTGGTGTAAGTATTTCTCCAACTGACCTTGTCTTGCTGCAGGTCTAGTGGAAGAGAAAAGTGCCAACTCTCAGTTTGATTTAACTTCAGCTCTATAGACAACATGCCATCTAGACGATAATTTCTGACACTAGAAGAGGTGAAAATCGACACCTGCTTCCAGACTCTTGCTGACTGCTGAGATGTTTGAGACATTTTGCCAACAGAGAATAGAATATCAAAAGACAGCAGATCTAGATCAGCAGCCTGTGGGAAATTTGACTGTTACTAGTCTGAACCACTTTAGTACGAGTGTTGTACTTTACCCATAATGAACAAACAGGTTATAAAAATTGAATGCAAAGGAAACTTATCTAGTAAAAGTCAAAATATCCTGAGCAATTGAATGGTAGCTTGTAAAAGGCTGAAAAACAGCAGAGGAGTCAAAAATATAGCCGGCTTCCTGACAGAAGTTGCATCTGTTTCTTCCAGTTGCCTCATGCACCTACAACCTTTTAGGAACTATGTGTTTCTCCAGCTTCTCTTCCTGAGTACTTTGATTATCACGGAACCTGAGAGCAGTTTGGGTTGGAAGGGTCCTCAGAAGATCATCTAATCCAATGCCCCAGCAATGAACAGGGACATCTTCAACTAGATCAGGTTGCTCAGAGCCCCATCCAAGCTGATGGTGAATGTTTTCAGGAATGTGGCATCCACCTCCACTCTGGGCAATCTGTTCCAGTGTTCTACCACCCTCATCACAAAAGAAATTCTTCTAATCTAATTTAAATTGATACTCTCTTTGTTTAAAAACAGTACTCCTTGTGCTATTGCAACAATCTGTGCTAAAATCTGTCCCTTGTTTACTTTGATTCACTTAGGTCTATTCATCACTCCGACCTGGTTGGTGAACCTTCACTGTGACATTTGAGATCCTCAGCCTTGTCTGAAGCTCCAGTCCCTTGAGAAATATGAATGACCTCCAAATTCTGTCCAGCCTTAGGACCATTTCAGTCATTGTAATCACAACACTAATGAGTTGTACTCAGCATGCACAAGCCTTCAGTGTCATTAGATGGATTCCACGGACCCTCTGTTTTCTACCTTTGCATCTACTACTCATTTAGGTCCATCTTTCATTCCTATTTTGTGATTTTCTTAGGTGATTACATGGAAAAATTTCATTGAATGTGTTTTTGTCATATATTTTAATGAAATTGACTGCTGTGGGGGCTGAGTAATCATTCCTTTCAAATACTGTTGCTATGCTTGTGTTCAATAACTTCAGTAAGTCAAAGAACACCAAATCAGTGCAGAGCATTGTAAAGTTAGTTCAGATATATGCTACAATAAAAGGCAGTAGACTTAGCTCAGTGATTTAAAAATATTTCTTAAGAGAAGGGAGAAGGTAGCAGAGAGATCCCTGAAAGCCCAGCTGCTGAGTCAGGTGTATGGCATAACTTTTAAACACCCTAAATATTTTGATGAGGAAGTTTGGTGAATAAAGGAAAAGGGACAAAGGTTTGCTTTTGGTTGTAGGCAGCTCTATTTCAAAAGCATTGCAAGAAATGTCGAGCATGAATGATTCAGCGAGAAATACAGAACTGTGAGCATGAGTTAGCCAAGTCAGAGACACCCAAGATTAATACATTTTTTTCCTCAACAGTTTATTGTTTTGTTTTGATATTATCACCATATAAACTATCTTGCAGGTACCCATGGAGGTAGTCTAGTTCTTGGAGTCAGCTCTCTCACAAGATGAGTTCATGAATTAACCTGGTAATAAACTGGGGGCTATTTAGCATCAAACGTGGCCTCTGAGAGACAGCAATGCATATTTGGGAACAATACTATCAGGATTAGCATAATGATCATCAGTCACCATTTGCAGCTGTTTTATGTTAGTCTTTGTTTTCTTAGGTTATAATTCTGTGTTCCCTGTCAAATACATTTATGTTGTTACCCTAAAAAGAGAAATATAACTATTTACTTGTTTAATCTTCAGTTTACACGCACTCTTACGAAGGTAATACCAACCTTCTACTGAAATTACAACTTCAGTGCCATCTAAATGAATTTTTTTGATCCAAAATTATTATGGGAATGGGATCAAAACAAGTTACCAAATCACAAAGGGTGCAGTTACTGATTATTTAGGCCTGATTGCTTTGTAAGACTTTTGCAGATGTTCGAAGTCAGTTTTTCTTTTTAAGCTGAATAAGAAAGCTTGTTCCCAGTACTGAAAGCTATGTCAAAGCAAAATGTTTAGATGTTTTTCGCTTCCTATGGTGGCTGACTGCCACTTGTGTCTGTCACATCACCATTTGGTGCCTGTTCATTGAATGAAGTGACACTTCTGAAGGTCAGTGTTGATATCTTCAAACCTAAAAGAGCTGACCAGTGTCCACAACCTGTTAAATCATAAGAGGCTGAACTGCTTCAAAAAATTGTGTCAGAAGTTTCCAATGCAATAAATGAGATCAGAACCTGACCCTCCTCATGGCAGGTGACAGAAGAATTACAGAACAGCCTTGTATCTTCAACCTCCTTTCCTTCTCCCTCAAACCAGACAGATATTTATGGAAAATATTTATTGCAAGAAAATATCTTCTAGAAAAAATGTCTTCTAGTAGGTACTTAATATTTATTTTGCCCTGAGACAGTTAGGAAAATTATGCATAACTTACAAGTTTTGTC